>CM038794.1:139304243-139904243 GCA_021764765.1 Vicia sativa
TCTAAAGACTAAGACATCGCATCATCGCTACATCTAAAGTTTATCGATATCAAGCTAGTCAGAAACAAGAAGCGGAGTTAAGGGTTTGCTTGTTAAGTTTCCGATAAAGAAAGTTCTAGAATTCCTAAAGGCTATGAGTTTCCATGCATTCAAGACGCTTTTGCCTTGATAATCTATGGTTTCGTGCTATTTCCTAATCCAGATTAGTTCATAGATGTGAACTCCATCAAGATATTCCTCACTCGTAATCCCTGCGCCTACTTTTCTTGGAGACATTATGCATTCTCTCCACACCGCATTATCAAAAGACAAGGAACTCTCATGTGTTATGCATCGCTATTTCTCTGTGTGGTTTATTTCGCACCTTCCTCAATCAAAGAATGAAGAACGAAAGCAATGATTAAAGTGGTCTCAAGGTTGATGTATCTCTCATTCTGATATTCATGGTGTCTCTTTTCTCAAAAAACTTTACTTTCATTGAGAGTTGTGGGGAATTCTAATGTACCACTCTCATTGGCGGGGAGGTATCACTTATGCTCTTCTCTAGCTCGCTGGCTTGGTTATGCTCAAGAGATGGTCCCTATGATATGCTTCTTCAAGACATTGTGTTTGACTACAACAACGATCTCCAACTACTGTCAAGATTTGTGCACGGGGGTATGGTAAAAAGGCTGATACCAAGACTTTGGGACACAAAATTCCATTCCTTAGAACCTTACCTCGAATGGGTATGAGCTCGAGCTCAAAACCTCATGATGCCGCCATCGTTGTTCTACCAATTATTATGGAACCTATTGCTATAGGTGACGAACTCATCGCTCTCCATCCGTATATGCCTATGGATTTCGAAGACTGAAGAGATCATGGATTCAAATTTTAAAGAAGAAAGGGATACCTTCAAGCTCTCAATATGCAAGTAGAAAAAGGTATTAGAGTTGACAAAGCTACTTCACGAGGAGCGAAGCATCAATACCTAGTTCAAAAACAAAAAGGAAGCGTCCATGGGAGGCCTAAACTCCGTGAATTTCTTTTTATTTGTTTAAAACTTCTTTTGTACTTATAAAGATAAACTAATAAAAAGTTTGTTCGCTTGTTTAACAAATTTAAATTCCTAAGGTCCTTGAAATTGCATTGCATAACATCGCATATCATGGCATAACATCTCCATAACAAGTACATTGAAGACCGATTTTCTTATTCTCTTCGCCGCTTATTTCGCAGAAAATGGCTCTTGAACAGATCACAAGATCTCCAGTGCTCAATGCTCAATTCGGTGAGATGTTCACCAACTTGGTCCAAGGCTAGAAAGACCTAAGAAGCTCATCACCGTAAATAAGATCATTGGTATCCCCAATACGGAAGAAATCAAGGGTCCAACAGTGGTGGTCAAACAATTTGAACTCTCGACAAGAGGTGAACCGAGGGAAGTGTCAAGAACAATGAAGGAAGCCATCATGAGTATGAAAACGAAGATGAAGACTATGTGAGCGAGTAGTATCCTCCTGACAATGAAAAGTACAAGCAACTTGAAGACCGTCTCGAACGTTAGGAAAATCAAGATGGGGGTGGATGAACTTTGATGATCCGAGTCTTGTCCTCGTGTGGTAATTCCTCGCAAATTCAAAGTTCCTACCTTTTCCAAGTATGATTGCATCTCTTGCCCGAAGCTACATCTGAAGTCTTGTGTTCAGAAGATCCATCCTCATACTAAAGACAGGAAACTGTGGATCCATTTCTTTCAAGAGAGTTTATCCTGAACTTAGTTGGAATGGTATTATCATCTAGAGAGTACCCATATTCATACCGAATAACTTAGTAGATGCTTTATACTAACAATACCAAGATAATAACGAAAGTTGGCACTCTACCCGCATTTAACCACAGAGGCGTCTATGAGTCGTGACGAAGTTCAAAGAATATGCCCGTAATGGAAAGATCTAGGGCGTAGTTCAACCATCCTTGTCCAATATGGAGTTGGTTGACATGTTTATGGAACACAACAAGGCCTTGTACATCTCTATTGAATGCGGGGACTACATTGTCTCACGATTGGTGGATACGGTTCTCTCGAATGTTCTACCAAAAGCCTCGACCGACTTAATGCTGAAGGAGTGGTCATGAAGCCCAAAGGATATAATCGTAAGAGCTTTTGATGGTTCGAAAAGAACAAGATTGAGAGCTCATCCCTGCTAAAGTTGGTTCCCATACTTTTGACTCTACTTTCTTTGTCATGGATACATTCGCCCAAATTTTACTCTTGCTACTCGAACGCCCTTGATACATGGGGCGTGCGTACATTTCTACCTCGCATCAAAAGTCAAGTACCCAAAGGAAGGGTAAGATTGTTACCAGATGTGAAGAAGAATATATGGTGTTATCTGCAATCATTTCTGATACATCAAAATGGAAGGTGAATTTGTCTAAACTCCCGTCAAGCTTTCAAGCCTCCACGAGTCATGCCTGCTGACTCTCCCCGCTACTCCCCGGTTACTAGAGTTCCACCAAAGATGGCTTCACCGAAGACGCCAAGTCATGGTTGAAGAAAAGGTTGTACTATTTGGGGTCAACTTCCGATCTTCCATTCAAGTTTGACAAGACTGGTTTATGCTTCACTATCAAAGGTCGAAGATGATACCGCGAACGTGTTTACGAACTTTTCTACATTAACAAAAGCGGAGTCCATGCTATAGAAGACGACGACGATGACTTTGACATCAACAATTGGATCTTCCCAACTCCAGACGACGGACTAAACAATTGGAAGACTGAAGATGTTATACCAATCTCCTTTAGACAGAGTAATTGCTTTTTCGCTATACTTTTCGCTTTTTATGTTTCGAACTATAAACTTAAGCCTAGTGCTCTTGGCACCACGGCTCGCTTGTGAGGGTTATTATTTGTCATTCACATATTTTTATTCAATAA
Source organism: Vicia sativa (assembly GCA_021764765.1). NCBI lineage: Eukaryota > Viridiplantae > Streptophyta > Magnoliopsida > Fabales > Fabaceae > Vicia > Vicia sativa. Next base: position 139,307,169 of record CM038794.1, read on the forward strand.
ATTATTGACTTTGCATTCAAATACCGTGGCTCTCTTTCTTTATTTTACTTTATCACTTTTCAAAAGCTATGTTCTTACACGCACCCACATGATACTGCAGATCACTCCGAATCTCGCCGACAATAACTCCTCGCTATTGCTAAATATGACTTCATAATCCGATCTACTGTCAAGACTTAAGGTGAGGAAGATTGTGAAGTGCCAGGAGAACTTTCCGACTACTACAACAAAATAATAGGTTATACAACCCACACGAGGAGCCACCGAGGTCAGGAATCTAGGCACCGACGAAGATGTAAAGGAAATCAAGATAGGAGAAGGTCTCGAGAACAAAGTGTCAAAGGAGATTGGTCCAGATGTGAGACTATATCGAGATTTTGCTTGGTCCTACGAAGACATGCGTGTTTAGACATTGACATCAGTGGTACACCGACTACCAACGAAGAAGGTTTTCTCCCCAAGGTATGTTCGCCGAGATCGCCCTAAGATGTCCGAGAAAATCAAAGCCGGGTTATGAAACAGCTCAACCGGTTTCCTAGCCGTAGTTCTTATCCACGGGTTGCGAACGTGGTGCCGCACTAAGAAGGATGGCAAAGTACGATGTGTGTGGACTAACAGATCCGAATAGCAAGTCCGAAGACGACTTCCCACTCTCATATTGATGTCCGTTGATAACACCGCCAAAGATAAGGTTTTCCTTCATGGATGGTTTCTCCCTACATCGATCAAAATGGCTCAAGATATGGAAAAGACTACTTTGTTACATAGTAAAGTACATTCTCGCTACAACGCCATGTCGCTCGATCAACAACGCTGGCGCCACATATCAACGTGCATGGTAGCTTTATTCCATGACATGATTCATCACTTAGATAGAGGTCTACGAGACGTATATGATAGCTCGGTCACAAACCGAGGAAGAACATCTCGATTATTTATGTAAAGTCGTTTGATGGATCAAGAAACATGTACTAAGACTTAATCCTAACAAGTGCACCTTGGAGTCGATCCGTACACTCCTGGGATTTGTTGTCAGTGGTAAAGGTATTAAAGTTGACCCTGCCAAGGTTAAAGCTATTCAAGAAATGCCAGCTCCCCGCACCGAGAAAGAGGTTAGAGGTTTTGGGACGATCAACTACATTTCAGATTCATCTGACATCTAATCGCTACTGTGAGCCAATCTTCGTTATCAAGAAAGATCAAGAGTGGAATGGAACGACGATTGCCGCATAAATTTTGACAAAATCAAGGAGTACCTACAAAATCCTTCTATACTAATGGCACTACCAAAGGAAGACCTCTCATCATGTACTTAACAAAGATTATAGAACCTCAATGGGTGTGTTGGGCAACATGACGAGTCTAGTCGAAAAGAGTATGCAATATACTACCTTAGCAAAAAGTTTAATGATCGTGAAATAAGATACTATAGTCGAGAAAACTTGCGTCGTTTGGTCACGACCAAGACAAAGATATGTGACTCACACTACCTTGTTGATCTCAAGATGAATCCGATAAAATACATATTCGAAACGTGTCTCTCCGAAGAATAGCAAGATGGCAAATGATCTTGACCGAATACTTACATCCAATATACTACTCAAAAGGCGATCAAAGAAAGTAGTAGGCCATCATTTGGCCTATCAAGCCATAGATGACTATCACTATGCATTTCGAGTTTCTAGACGAGGATATTATGTTAGTAATCGATCACGAAGAACCCGGACCGACAATGGACCCGAGCCAGATCCCGATGGACCATGGTCTTTGATGGTGCCTCAAATGCATTTGGAAATGATATTAGTGCCATCATTATCTTTCACAGCGGACACACGCCTTTCACCGCTGACTATGTTTCAATTGCACCAACAACATGGCCGAACACGGTTGCATCATGGGCATCAAAGTCGCTTATCGACTGAGGATCAAATCTTAAGTGTATGAAGACTCAAACTTTAGTGATCACCGACATGGCGAAAGTGGAATACTTAAGCATCCAATCTCATTCCATATCGAGAACATGTGTCAGTCCGATCCTTACTTTGAAGAAATCACTGATCACATTCCACGTAGAAGAGAATCACTATGTATGCATTGGCTACCATGTCATCTATGTTCAAGGTCAGATGGGACAACAAAGCTCCCCAAATCATCATTGAAAGACTAGACGAACCAACATACTGTTGTGAACTTGATACAGAGGAGAAACCTTGGTTCTACGAAGTGAAGAGGTATCTCGAAGCTCAGGAATATCCCGCAGGGGCATCTGTCAATGACAAGAAGTTCTTAAGAAGATTGGCCTCCAAATTATTTCTCAGTAACGACATCTTATACAAGCGCAATCAGGACTTGTGCTTACTCCATTGTGTAGATCAGAAAACAACACAACGGATCATGGAAGAGTTACATGAAGGCACATTCGGTACCCAATCCAGTGGACATACAATGGCTAAGAAGATTCTAAGAGCAGGTTATTATTGATCCACTATGGAAGCTGATTGTTACCGTTATGTTTGATCTTGTCATAAATGCCAGATATACGCATACAGAGTGCACATACCTCCAGTTCCATTGAATGTTCTGACCGCTCCGTGGCCATTTGCAATATGTGGCATTGACATGATTGGAGAGATCAAACCCACCGCCTCCAACTGGACATCGCTTTCATCCTTGTTACCATCAGAAGTAGCCTGCTCGCATACATGTTACCAAGAATGTTATGGCTCGATTCATCAAGCATAATCTCATTTGTCGATACAATTCCAAAAGGATTATCATATAATGGTACCAATCTCAATAACAAAATGATCACCGAACTCAGATGTAGTTCAAGATTAAGCATCACAACTCTTCCATATCGGCCAAAATGAACGCGAATGGAAGCCGCCATCAAGAATCTCAAGAAGATCATACAAAAATGACAAGAATTTATAAGGATTGGCACGTAGATGTTGCTATTTGCTCCATGGTTATCACACTACAAAGCATTTAACATCTACAGGGCAACTCTTTATCTCTTGTATATGGTATGAAGAAGTCCTACCCATCGAGGTTCAAAATACCTCAACTAGAGTCCTCCTGTGATGGTGAATTAGACGAAGACTAATGGGTCCGCATCGCCTTGACCGCATTAAAAGGAGCATTATTCCTTGAAACTGCTTTTAAACCACGGGCCTCCCTTATGGTGTAAGTCCCAACCTTCCTATGTACATCCACACCTCCTTGTACATAAATACTGTCCATGTACATATTCGTATCTCGTATACCTTCAAACTTGTAAATAATCAAGTTACTGCCTTTCAAACGCTCGCTTTTACACACTTGTTTATATTTTTTCATAAACTTGTAAAATAAACAATATACACTTGTTTATATTTCCTTCATAAACTTTCGTGAATATATATCATACTTGTTTATATAACTGCTCGCTTATTAATATAACAACTAGTCTAACAACTAGGTTCCTACCAGGTTAGCCTCCTCGGTTTTGTATGTGATAACTCATTCATCCGAGTTATCGCCCTCTTAGGCTTCATATAAGAAAACTCATTTCATCTCGAAAGTTAGCCTCTTAGGCTTCATATAAGAAAACCTCATTCATCCGAAGTTTAGCCTCCGCTTAGGCTTCATATAAGGCAACACTACCGAGTCGCCTCCCTCTTGGGCTTCGCTCAAAAGAACTCCTCATTGAGTTTAGTCTTGGGAATCAAACAAGAAAGAGACCGGAAATCTTTAACACCTCCTATTGGGATTCCAATACAAAGAATCACCCACTTAGGATAGAACCTCGAGAGTATGATTTCTGAAATCGCTCTTGAAATCCTAAAAGGATGGTTTCTATGAAACCCTTAAAGCCAAAGCCACCATACCCTATAGCTTCCTCTTGAGCTTACAAGGACCCTCGATGACCCTCGATGACCTCGGAATGCCTCCTCTTGGGCTTATACAAGGACCCATGGGCTCTTTTAAAAGCATCCCCTTAATCCAATCAATTTCTCCTGAGATTTAGACATCTATCATCTCTATGGAAGAAGTATCTCATCTATCACATCACATACAATCAAAAACTTTTCAAACACTTTTTCAAACAAAAAACATCTCTTAATCAGAAGTGGTAATGCTTGTACACTCAAGCAAAACACCCAATGCTTACAATTAAAAGATTCAATCATTTTTCAAACATCTTCTTAACTCGTAGTGGTAACTTCAGACACTCAAGCAAAACACCTATAACTTATGATGAAAGATTCAATCAATCAACTTTCAAAATGTATGTGATGAAATAGATTAGATACATTTTTCATTAAGATGACATTCCTCTTTGTCTCTTAATAACATCCCGTTGCTTCCACTAGCATAAGTGGGAACTACGATTGTTCGACTTTCTCAACATCCTTTGAGAATACGAGGCACAAGGTCTCATCCTGCCGAAAAACTTTTCTCCTCAAACCAAACAAACCATAGATCCCTTTAGATCCGAGCTAAATGCCTCGATTCCCATTAGGGATATGTATGCGTAAGATCCAATGATCTTTATGTAGCACAATAATAACAAAAACCTAGGATCCCACATAATCTACCATTTTAAAATCCAAAGGAGAAACTTTCCAATCATAGAAATAACAATTTAAAACACACAAACATATCAAACATATTCATATATAAATCTATGGATAACTATATATATTTAGGGTGCTCCATCTATTCCCTTTATATAACAAACCCCTTGCCCGAATCTCCATGCGCTACGCCTAGTTCACGCTAGTCGTAATGCATATCATATCAATTGAGGTATTGCAATTTTCCCTTTTCATAATCATTTCTTGTGTTGAAATAATAAAGCTTGATGCTCGCAGATCTTTATAAACAAATCAAAGAGTAATCGCTTTGAGCCGAGAATCAATTCGTGACCGATTCCCTAGCACCACTTTTAACGCCATCAGAAAATGGCGATCACTGGGAGTACGCTATTTTTGTTTTTCAAAAAATGTGACTGCTTAAGAGCACCAAGCTTTTTTTGTTTTCAAAAAGAAAAAGGGTTGCTTTCATATGTGCATATGTTTGTTTCTCTTTGTTGTGTTTTCGCGATTTCATCCGATGGAAAGAAATCCTAACCCGAATTTAAGAAACATTTTAAGATCTAGGTGGGGGTATAGTCCTATTAACTTGTGAGAATTCTCAGTACTTACGGAGTTAATTTGAGATCCCTCTCGCAGTGGAGGTTGTCTGGGAGTATTTGTGTTTAGCAAGTATTCATGTAAGACATTTTGCTTCTAGAGAACTAAAGAAGTCGAGTGGTCAGAGAACACATAACCCATCCCGCCATTTAGGATGAAAAGTAGATTATTCTGTAAGCTTTAGAATAATTGTCATGTAGACTACGATCAAGCGAAGTTTTTCTTGAAAAATATTATTGGACTTCGAGTATTCAACAAACCGATAATATTTCAAAGAGAAGCTGAACTCCTATTATTAGAACCTGCTTCTGTATGAATAAGCCCTTAGAACTTACCCACGCTTGATTCTTATCGCTGGCCTCATGCTCGTGACTTCAACGCTGACCGTGTGTATAACTACTAACCATGTTTGTAGTATTCATGCATTCATTCAAAATTTCATTTTCTTCCCATTTCCAAAGAATTTAGAGATTTTTCTTTATTAATATTTTAGGTTAGAGTGATGGACGCCGAGGAAGATTCACCAAGAAATACGCTTTAGAATTCCTACGAGGGAAAGTTAAAAGAGTTAGCATCCTTGGTAGAAGATCCCCGGATTTCGTAAAACGCTATGGAACTCTTTTAACTGTCTAAACACTAACGTTGATGAAGGACTTCTCAAAACTTTGCCCGCTTTATGATTCACCATCACTGCTTCACTTTCCCCGACTATCATTGATGCCTACTTTGGAAGAGTACGCGACATCCTAGGTATCTCAAGATCGATAAGGTGCCTTTCAATGGTTCGAAGCCATTCTAAGTCCTACCATTGCAACAATGACTCACTTACGTAAACCGAGATAGACAAGAACCTAACTACCAAAGGAAAACTCTTAGGACTAACTTCAAAGTTCCTAATGGAGAAGGCTCTCAAATTTAAGCCGTAGTATGGTAGCCTTTTGAAGCTTTTAGCTTTACTCATCTATGGATTGGTATTGTTTCCCAACGTCCCAAGTTTCGTTGATATCAACGCCATAAGGATATTTCTAATTGGAAACCTGCCCCACTTTGCTTCGGACACGATTTCCATTCATCATAGGAATCGCCAAGGAGATGGAACTATCGTGTATGCACCTCCTGCTTTTCAAATGGATTGTCTCACACTTGCCTAAATCTCCTATCTTCGCGAAAACAAAGACGATTGGCATTTGTCTCAAGACTCATGTCTCTTACAAACGATTTATATCCATTGGTATACCTTAGTGCATAAATGAGATGGAAATCACTGAGAGCGTGGAGATTTGCCAACAACGCTTCTCATCGGTACAAAAGGAGGAATCAATTACAACCCATTCTTGGCAAGACGTCAACTCTGTATGCAAATTCTAGTAAACCTCTTGGTTTTACAAAGAAAGCTACTTTATCATGAAGGGAGGATTCCAAGGTTTTAATGATCGTGAGCTTGGCATCACATCCGGGAAGAAAAGGGTAATGCAAGGAATTGTGTAGCCATGGAAATCTACACTCTGGGTAAAGAAAGAGCAAGGAGTTTCAATGCCTTATGCTTATGAAGAACCCATGTTCTCAACCGCTCAAAATCAACAATTTTTCCCGTCGAGACTATGGAGAATACCAAGAAGCTTTGGCCAAAATGAGGCTTGAGAAAGAAGCTTTGAAGACAAGTTCTTTAAGACCGACTCAAAACGAGAAGCTTAAGAAAGATCAAAGATCATGAAAAGACGCTTTACTTCCAAGATGAATGGCTCATGGAGAAAGATGAGAAGATTCACGAAGATAATGCGATCAAAAGATACATCAAAGAAAGGAAAAGAAAGCTCGAGGAAATAACAACCAAGAATCCCGCCCCGACGAGTGGAAGAAAGTCATCGCAAGCTAAAAGTCGAGAAAGTCAATTGAAAGCCTATGGGAAGGAAATCTTGAAATCAAGCTACATCAAGCCTTTGATCTTCATCCGATTTAGGACAATTAATTAGTTTAGATTGTAATTTTATCATTTATTTTATCATTGTATGAGCTATGCTCAAAACAAATTATTGTAATCTTCTTTCAATAATTAATAAAATAAGTGTTTTCCATCCAAATATTTGCTAGAAATTTCTTTTAGTATAAATTCTTTGAAATTTTTTTCTTTGCATTCATAATCATGCATCATACTTTTGCATATCGAGTTTATTGTTAGAGTCTCGATTTTTGAATTCTTTCCAGAAGGAAAAGATCGCTGTCGCTGCCTTAGAGTTTCTCGACCACGTCCACACCACTCATACATACAATACTGCTCAAAATGAAGGAAAATAATGGAAGGCTTTGAGCAAGAAATGTTGAGCTTTGTAGCACGTTGACAACACTACAGAAGAGGTGGAGAGACTCACTTTTGTAAATTGCTATAACCACGCAAAGTCGCAAGCAACATTGAGCGTCAAAATCAAGCGCGATTTCGAGATCACAACTACTCCAGCTTAACCTGCGCTTAGTGCCCACTCTTCAAGATGCCGTAAGGTTATCCATGGGCATGCCTTTAATTTCGCATCGGATTCGCCAAACCACTTCTCATGTACAAGCAACCACGCCGAGATTCCTACTTTGCAACCAACGCTACCCCACAACATGGAGTAACATTTCAAGAAGTTACCATGATGGTTTCTCAACCAATCATGATGAACTCCGCCTGTAGTTCACACTATCACAGACGTAAGAAGTCTACCATAGTCCAAAGCGATAACACGAACCTTGTGGGCTATAGATAATCTCCTGTGAAATGTACCCATAAGATGCAAACAGATCAAAACAACTGAAAAATAATTGTTGGGAAGAATGCCCACGATCCGCCTAGTTCCTCGAAGGATACAGTTCAAAGTCCCCGACTTTGAAAAGTATAAAGGAAATTCCCGCCTACAGAGTCATTTAACAATGTACGCTAGAAGATGTCTACGACAATGATAATCACCAAATTAATTCACTATTTCCAAGATACCACTCTAAGGCCGCATCAAGTGGCATACGGGCTAGATAGTGCAAATATCCGCATATTTAATGACCTAGGCGAGGCCTTTGTCCAACAATACAAATTCAACTTAGACATGGCTCCAGATCGGGATCAACTCCGCTCCATGTCTCAGAAGGAAAAAGAGACATTCAAAGAATACGCCCAACGTTGGAGGGAAATTGCGGCCCAAGTCAACCCACCGTTAGAGGAGAAGGAAATGACCAAGGTTTTCCTAAACACTCTTGGCCCATTTTACTACGAACGCATGATCGCTAGCGCTCCCAGAGATTTCACCGAGATGGTAAGCATGGGAATGCGACTCGAGGAAGGAGTTCGAACAGGACGCCTAGTTAAAGAGGTAGGATGTTCCAGTGGAACTAAAAAGTCAGACCGCCAAAGAAAAGGAACATGACATAGGAATGGTATCTCGAGGAAAACCAAGGAAGAATGTCACCGGCAACACACAGTAGCTACCATATACCCATCATAATACAAGTCCAATACAAGAATTGCTCCAGCTCCAATAAACTCAATTTCGATAACAAGCTCACCATTCAACAATCGTAACTGCACGCCTGTGGTCTCGCAATTTGATCCGATTCCAATGACGTACACAGAACTATATCTTGCATTAATAGAAAGAAATCTTGTGCAAACAAGGTCACCGCCCGCACCGTAAAATTACCATGGTGGTACAAAGCGTGTCTTGCCCTTTTCATCAAGGGCACCGGTCATGATCTTGAACATTGCATAGCACTAAAAGTCAAGTACAAAGGTTAGTAAGGTCTAATCTTCTCCTTCAGGAACACAAATCCAAACGTGCAAGGAAATCCACTCCCCAATCACAGTGGACATACTGTGAATTTGATTCTAAGGAATACGGATCGGTATCTTGTCACTAACATGAACCTGATAAGAGAAAGTTTGGTACAACTCCATGATACATACAGTGCAATGGGCACTTTCACTAAACATGATTATACAGCGTGCAGAATCTGCTTCAAAGATTTCCGAGGATGTCCGACGGTTAAAGCAGACATTCAACGATTGATAGACATTGGCGATATCCAGATCTTCAAATGTAAATGACTATGACGTGAACATGTAGGCATTTTACGAGCTTTTAGTCTCAGATATCAACTCGGAAATTCCCGAAGTAAACGTCATTATCCCCTGTTTTAATATGCCCAAGCATGTGGAGATTGAATATAACGGTTCAGACATCCTAGAGTCTCCTTTAGTGATTCGCCTACCCGGTCCTGTTCCATACAGTTCTAACAAGGCGGTTCCCTATCAATACAATGCAACTATGATAGAAGATGGGAAAGAGAAACCCATGCCAACTCCTCCAGCTAATGTTAATATAACTGAGATAGGACGAGTAACACGAAGTGGACGTGTACATACTCCGTTGCCACCAAGACAACCTGTTATTCCTGTTGTTAGGCCAAATCTAGTTAATACACTGCCCGAGAGTCCCACGAGGATTCTTGTTGATAATCCAAGCACAAGCGTTGGTCTGTCTGATGGAACCAACGTTAACTCAGATTTCGATGAGATACTGAAGCTAATCAAGAAAAGCGAGTATAGAGTTGTGGATCAGCTAATGCAGACTCCTTCCAAAATTTCGATACTAGCTCTACTTCTGAATTCCGAAGCTCACCGAGAAGCTTTGATGAAAGTACTAGACCAAGCTTATGTAGACTGCATGTGACTACGGCATCAAGTGGAGGAATCAGGCAACATAACCTCTTGCAATAATTTAAGCTTCAGGATGAGGAACTCCCAGGAAGGAAAGATCACAATTTGGCTCTACATATCTCATTGATTTGCCAATCAAATTCTTTGTCCAACGTACTAGTGGATACCAGTTTGTCTTTAAATGTAATGCCAAAAATGACTCTCGCTCGTTTAGCTTACAAAGGAACGCCGATGAAATACAATGATATAGTGGTAAGAGCCTTTGATGGGTCAAGAAAATCATATGGGGAAGTCGATCTCCGATGACGATCGGTCCCATACCTTCCAAATCACCTTCCGTGTCATGGATGCGCCACCGCCATGCTGTTTGCTAGGAAGGCCATGGATACACGAGGGGCAGAGCAGATCACTCTCCATCGAAATCAAGTTTACAATGAAACGGGAAGCTAGTAACCATCATCAGTGAACAAGCTTTACTAGTAAACCATTTATCCAGTTTCTCTTTCATCACAGCCAACGACGTTGAAGGGGCACAATTCCCAGGACATCGTTAGAAGATGAATCTACAATCAAAAGCAGGTCATCCATCTCCTCTTACAAAGAAGGCAACATGACAGGTAAAAGAGGGTAATGTCAGAGGTTGGATAGTAATAAACCAACAACGAGACAAAGGCCGGACTCGGGTTTGCTCCAGTATTTCCTAAAGACGATCAAAAGGATGAAACACTTCGCCCAATCAGAGAAGTATTCCACCGTTTTATCCTCCGACAGATCAACTCAAAGACCACCTATCCCTACATGAGAGTGAAAATCCACCTATCCCTTCTAAAGTTTGGGATACCTTGGGAGAACCAAGTGGAAAGTTTGACTACATGGTGAAATACACTGCACCTGAAAGCTCAAAAATCAGAATTGAAGATATCTAGCCGACTGGATGGGATGATTCTTTTAAGTATCCTAGTCAACCAGAATAATTGTACACATCTTCCCGATCTTATCAACCAATTGAGGTTCCAAATGAAGATCTCTGCTTTAACGCGCCTGTAGAGTTTGTTAAACCAGATCTTAACTATCACTACATCAACGTAATTACTGAAGACCAGGGATATGACTCAGGATACGAATTGGAAAGTGTCGCCAACAATGAGTCGCTTCACTCAGAAGATTGGAGAGTACATCCCCAGAATTTAACGCGAATGCCAATAGAAAGTTCATATGCTGTATCCCATGCTTCTCGATCTGTCCATCAAACAGAAGAAGATCGCTTCAACAGCACAAAAGGCAAGGTCAAACGTCCAGAGTCTTCAAAGCCTGTTCGACCAACGACCAAAGTCTATTCAAGAACTAAGCCAAGTGGAAAATACTGAGTGCCTCGACTTCCAAGGAGTTCGCCACTATTGGATACCTGCTGAAGTTCAGACTAATGTTCATAGTTCTAAGTAGTTTATCTTTGTTTTTGTTTTGAACTCTCGCCTCGCCCAAGGTGAAGAGATGTTTTATAGGGTTTAACTTTTAAATAATTTCTCTTTGTCTTGCCCAAGACAAATGAGTTTGTATTTAGGGCCCTGTTTCATATTGTGAATCATAAATAAACGCGTTGTTTTGATTCCACACTTTGTGTTTGTTTTTCATTTTTACCTTTTTTTTTTGGAAATGGTAATCCTAAAAAACACAATAAAAATCTTCAAAAAAAAAAACAAACAAATAATAATCTGCATACACTTTCACTTTAACTTTTTCTAAAAAAAAAGAGAAGAGTTAATTAATCGAACATAAATCAAATATGCAGACAATGATGGACAAATCCATTGAAAGCAATAACCTATGCTCTCTCCCAACTTTGAAATCCTCAAGGAAGTCGCCAAGGAAGAAGTTGAAGAAGAGATCTCGGATGAGATTTCACTACTTAAGCACGAGGAAAGAATCATTCAAATTTTTACAAAGAGCCTTTGGAAGCAATCAACTGGGTTCAAGAAGACAAAAAAGAAGTGAACATCGAGCTCTACTGACAAGATCGCCAAGAGCAAACTAATAGATCTTCTCAAAGAATATGTTGATGTGTTTGCTTGGTCCTACCAAGACATGCCGGGTTTAGATACCAAAGATCGTGGAGCATCATTTGCCATTAAGACCGGAGTGTCCTCCAGCTTAAACAAAACCGAGAAGAGTTCATCCCGAAATGGCCGACAAAATCAAAAGGAAGTTCAAAAGCACCGACGCAGTTTCCTCGCACCTCCGAATATCCTCAATGGCTAGCCAACATAGTACCTGCTCCAAGAAAGACGGAAAGGTCAGAATGTGTTGACTACCGGGACTTGAACAAAGCGAGCCCAAAAGATGATTTCCCGCTACCGCATATCGACATGCTAGTGGATAACACTGCAAAGTTCAATGTCTTTTCCTTCATGGACGGTTTCTCCGGTTATAATCAGATCAGAATGGCTCTCGAAGACATGGAGAAGACATCCTTCATCACGCCATGGGGCACGTTTTGTTACAAAGTAATGCCGTTTGGATTAAAGAATGCAGGCGCAACTTACCAAAGAGCGATAACTACTCTCTTTCATGACATGATGCACAAAGAGATCGAAGTCTACGTGGACGACATGATAGCAAAGTATGACACTGAAGAAGAGCATATAGAATATCTCTTGAAGTTGTTTCAGCGACTAAGGAAATTTCATCTTCGCCTGAATCCTAACAAATGCACCTCTGGGGTAAGATCTGAAAACCCTCCTAGGTTTCATCGTCACCAAAAGGTATTGAAATTGACCCCGACAAAGTCAAGGCTATTCAAGAAATGCCTACGCCACATAAAAAAGCAAGAGGATTTCGGACGATTGAATTACATCTCAGCATTCATCTCTCAAATGATCGCTACCAGGCCAATATTCAAACTTCTCCGCAAAATCAAGAGGGTGTGTAGATGAAGATTGCCAAAAGCGCTTTGACAAGATCAAGGAATACCACCGAACCGCCAATATTGATTCCTCCAACAAGGAAGACCATTAATCATGTACTTCATCGTTAGAAGATTCCATGGGTCATGCGGCTTGGACAAAAGAAGATGAAACCTAAGAAAGAGCATGCCATCTACTACCGAAAAGAAATTCATGATCGAAACTCGTTACTCCATGCTCGAGAAAACATGTTGCTTTGGTGTGGGCTTCAAACGCTCTCGCCAAGACATGATCAATCACACGACTTGGTTAATCTCCAAATGGATCCAATTACACGCTTTGAAAAGCCCGCCACTGGAAGAATTGCTACCGGCAATGTCATATCCTCGAATATGACATCCAAGACCGTGCCCAAAAAGCGGTCAAGAAAAGCATTCTCGCCGATCACTGGCTTATCAACCGATCAACGAATACCAATCTCTCAAGTTCGACTTTCGACGAGGATGTTATGTACTTAAAGATGAAAGATTGTGACGAACCGCTCAAGAAGGTCCATCCGTAATCTAGATGGGGCTTATCTTTGATGGAGCATTAATGTCTTCGCAATGGAATAAACATCATCACTCCCGAGGGTTCTCATCCCGCTTTTCCGCCAGCATTGCATGATTGACAACATAATAACAGTAATATGAAGCTTACATCACGGGTATCAAGAAGCCATCGACTTAAGGATCAAGATCCTTGACATATATGGAGATTCAGCCCTTGTGATCAATCAAATCAAAGACAAGTATGAACTCATAATCTTGGTTTGATTCCTCGTGAGATTATGCAAGACGCTTGTTGACTTTCTTCAACAAAGTCGAACCGCATCATCCCTCGAGATCGAATCGAATGGCGTACGCCTTTGCTACTTCTATCTTCCATGTTCAAAGTCAACAATTGAACGATATGCCTAAGATTCAGACGTATTTTGAAAGACCTGATATGTATTTGTAATCAAGCAACCGATGATAAACCGTGGTTTCACGACATCAAGCGCTTCCTTCAAACTCAGAGTACCCACTGCATCGACAAAGATAGGAAAACTCAAGGAGGCTTTCTAGAAATTTCTTCCGAATGAAGATGTGTTATACAAAAGAAACTCGACATGGTTCTTTTCGTATGCATCGGCTGCATATGAAGGCATACGATAATTCACAAGTTCATGGGTTCTTTGGAACCATTCAAATGGACATGCAATGTCCAAAAATCTTGAGAGCGGATACTATTGGATAACAATGGAATCGATTGTCAAACACGCCAAGAGATGTCACAAGTGCGATCTACGCAGATAAGATCCATGTGCCACCAACTCTACTCAACATTCTCTCCTCTCCGTGGCCTTTCTCCATGTGGGGCATCGACATGATCGATGATCGAACCAAAAGGCCCAACGGACATCGCTTCATTTTAGTGGCTATTGATTACTTCATCAAATGGGTCAGCAAGATCTTACGCCAACGCTACAAGACAAGTGGTCGGAAGTTCATCAAGAACAACCTCATTTGCCGATATGGAGTTCCAAGTAAGATCATTACGCATAATGGATCAAACTTGAACAACAAAATAATGAAAGAACTGTGAGGAATTCAAGATCAAGCATAACAACTCATCTCCTTATCGACCAAAGATGAACGGTGCTGAAGTCGCCAACAAGAACATCAAAAGATCGTCCGTAAGATGGTCATCACTACAAAGACCGCACGAATGCGCCATTTGCTCAGATGGTATCAGACAAGACGCATAACGCTGTGGGCAACCTTTTTCTCTAGTATACGGCATGGAAGTAGTGCTCTGTGAGAAGTTGAGATTCCATCAATGAGAGTTCCTGGAAACCAAGTTATCTCGAGGCCGAATGGTGTCAAAGATACGCACCGCTGAACTTAATCAAAGAGAAGCACCACCGCCCGTCATGGACAACTATATCAAAGAAGGATGAAGAAAGCCTTTGACAAAAGGTTCGACTTGGAATCTTTATAGAACACCTTGGCTTAAAAAGATTATTATGTCTTTTCAACCTGATTCTAGAGGCAAATGGACTCTTAATTACGAAGGCCCATACATCGTCAAAGAAGCTTTTCCCGGCGAACATGACTCACAACCATGGACGGTTGTCATTTCCAATAAATTATCATTTCTAATCATAGAATAGTTATGGAATCACGCCTTGGCTGATTACCATTCTATCAATAAAATTTGAGCCTGGCCTCTTTGTTTGCAATTTTGCTCATTCTGCTTTTGCAAAATAACGCTTTTTATTGTGAAAATCACTTTTTGAAACTAAAAAGTTTTAAATGAATTTTTACTTTGAAATTTTGAAATAAAAGCGAATTTTCCTTTGAACTATGAAAACAGAAAGAACTTCAATAGTTTCTCCATGAGTGTTTCGACCTCTGAAAGATAAAACAAATGCTAAGAAGTCTTCTTCTTCTCAACAGAGATCATCAAAGGACGGTATTCTTATCCAAAAAGAATTCCCAACAAAGTTGTCAATGAAATTCCTTCTTCGGAAAATTTAAAGCATGCAACTCAGATTCATCATCAGTAAACGTCTACATTATTGCTATAGATTTTGCTGAGTATTTGCTCGAACTGTGACGTAGTCCTTTTCCCAAATATCCCTTTGTTGTCTTGTCAAGTATCGTCAGCATGCATATGATATTCATAACATTCATTCATACACAATAACATCATTAATGCATTTCTGCATTCCTCAAATGTTTGCTTCTATATCACTGGTTTAGGTTACATATACTCATATGGGTATATCATATCTCCAGCAGATTATCCCCAAGCAGAAAAATACATTTTTCTCTATCATGTTCCCCAGCTGAGAGCATTCCTCATTGGGAACAAAGTCTTGATTGGCATTTTCTTTCCAGTTTATTCCTGGATAGAGCCCCGTCTCTGACCAACTCAGGTTCAAATTCCTCAAAAAAATCTACCTGCAAACAATAAGCAATAGCCTCGACATCTGAGCTGCTTATTTCCTTTTCATCTTGAAACTTGTCATAAAACGATTGTTCTTCTCAGCAAGTTCAAATCATCAAAGTTCAAGAAATCTCCACAGTTGTCTTTCTGTCTAAAGAAACCTGTGTCTTTTCAACCAAAGTGCCCGCATCTCCTCAAAAGAGAGAGATCCTCGAAAAGATTGTAACTGTGAAAATAGAAACTCATTTGAGATCTGTTTCCATCATTGACTGATATTCACAAGGCTGAATACTCGACAATTTTCTCAAGAATTACCTTGTTATAGTTATCACTTCGCTGATAATTGGTAATATCTTCAGAGCTCATTTCCATAAAATATCACAAGGCTGATAATTGGTAATATCATTTTACTTACCTTAAACATTGTCACAAGGCTGATGTCATACCCCAAAATTTGCCCTCCATATTCTCAAAATATTTCATACATCCATACTCAAGGATTCCTCAAGAGTCGACAGACAACTCTCCTGACAATCAACCCAAGCTAGGGTTTGGTGATTTCGATCAAGATGGACTTCCAACATCTCCAGTGGTCTTCATGCCTCCTCATATGCTTCAAAGATTCTCCATGTCAAATTTCAAGCCTCCCAGTCAAATTTCCTCGCATAATTGCTC
Source organism: Vicia sativa (assembly GCA_021764765.1). Taxonomy (NCBI): domain Eukaryota; kingdom Viridiplantae; phylum Streptophyta; class Magnoliopsida; order Fabales; family Fabaceae; genus Vicia; species Vicia sativa. The sequence continues at coordinate 139,323,578 of CM038794.1, forward strand.
GATGGTCGAAAACCAATCAGATTGGACAAAAAGTCAATGTGGTCAACATACACCAAACTTCATAATTTTTGGTCAACATCCTCATTTTGAAGTTACATTCATCATTTGATCAAGGGTTGATCATGATTCACCAAGAAAACTCAAGATTTGCTCGTAAGTCAAACTTTCTAAATTAGGGTTTCTAGGTGAAAAGTCAATCAACTTTGATCGGTCATAATTTCTCATACTTTCTCAGAAATTTTCCAACCAAAGCTCATTTTGAAGGAAATTGAATTCTCTACAACTTCATGTCTCACAAGAATGTCCAAAAAATGCTTCATTTGAGAGGTATGGCCCAAAACATTACAGTCATTTCAAAGTCAACAAAAAGTCAACTTTGTTTGAAGATATATTGAGCATGGAAACTTCAATTGAGATGAGACCAAAAGGGTTGGTTAGAGGACTCTTAGAGCTTTCCAAAAAGTCCAAGAACATGCAAAAATGTGGAAAATTGAGCAAGTTAAACCATCCACAAGTTGGGCAATTTTGAGAGAATGCACAAAGAGAGATACTTCAAAAAATCAAATCTTTTGCAAATGGGCCTACTTTTTCTTCATCCAAACCTGTTCCTTGTACAATTAGGAATATCCAAGCCCAATGCCACGAATTTTTATTTTATTTTTCTATTTAATTTGGAATTTATTCATTTAAATACCAATTAAATTAAAAAATAAGGTATAAAATCAAAATTAAATGCAAATTGATTTTTTCTCTCATGCTTGAGGTCCAAGTAACTCACACAAGCTGGCAAATTTCGAAATTTGCATAGATTTGGCAAGAATTTGATTGAAATTTGATCAAAAGGAAGATTTGATTTCACAAAATCAAATATTTTCTACATTCATTGATCATTATTTGCTCTTGAATTCAAAATTTCAAAATCCATTCATTATAAATATACAATGCATACCAATTGCAAAGAAACGAAAAAATTGGCTCAAAAACCCTATTCTCAAACCCAAAAAACGTGTTCTTGAAGCAATTGGCAATCCTATTTCCAGCCATCCTCAACCGATTTGGAGGTGTCCATTGCATTGCTTGAGGTCTCCAGAGTCGATCCAGATACTTACATCATCCAAAACCATCCGTAATCAAGAAATCACAAATCGGTTTGTTTCTGTATTTTTCAAAATCGTGTTTCATCATTCATGCATTTTAACGAGTTTTGTTGTTTGTTTTGTGATTAGAAGTTTAGAAGCTTTCGGGTAGTTTGATTGGATTTCTATGCCGTAATCGATACTTACCATAGTTAGGGTTTCTTACCGAATTGGGAACTCACAAATACGAAATTGGACCATGAGACCATGACCAATGAATTTAACGATGCCTCAAATCGAACCATGTATTTACAATGCATTTATATTACTTGTGTTTGATTTTCCATGTAGTTGGTATCTGTAGGTCAAGAAAGACCGACGCTAGCTTTGAAAATTCAAAACGAAGAAGATGACCTGATGGGCGAGATCCGGGCAATCAAGGCAACAACGCTTAAAAACGCTTGCTTCAATTCATAAACACGCTGCACTCCCTCTTGGTCATGTTGGTTTTAAGGTTTGAAAGGAGTATCCCTGCCTCGATTCTCTGTTCATAACTTTTTTTCACTTTTACAAAACTCTATTTTTCTTATTTTCTATATTTTAATATTTTCATTATATTTAATTCTTTTCATGATTTTTATTCTGCATTAAAAATTACCAAAAAATATTTTCTTTTGCATTTATATTCTAAAAATCTTTATTTAATTTATAAAATTAAAAATATTGTTTTGTATGCATATTTAATTTAATTGTCAATTTATCATTTAATTAGCTTTTAATTACATTTTAATTACTAAATTGCATCTAAAATCCCAAAAAATTATTTCAAGATGTTTATACTATTTCTAGTATATATTAATTTTCTCAAATTTAAATTTACATTCTTTTCTAACATTTTCTCCTATTTCTTTTCATCATATTTCCGATTTTCTTATTCTTTCACAAGTTGTCTGATCTCGGACGCTTTTTTATTATTTATTTTCCAATAATGTAACTGCCATGAGTTGTAATAGTTTAATCTAGGGTTTTACTTTCCATTTTAAATTATGTATCCGCCTAAAGCCATGTAATAGCGTAGAGGATTTATCTTTCCGCATCTTTACATTCCGCATTTACTTTCCGCACCCTTATAAATTGCTAGTAATTAGGCGTATGGCAAGATAATAATCAACATAGCTCACTAATCTTCAAGATAATATATTCTCAACTCAACACACTTTTCACACACGCACTTTAGGATAATTCTCTTGTTGCCTTACGAATACAAAAATGGTCATGTCCTCGAACAGAGGTATTCTAGCACCGCTGCCTTCAAAACAAATCATCATAGTCCTTCGATACAAAGATCATAAGACCCACGATGTCGCCTCCGAATACATGATCTTGACCTCGATTGTCGCTTACGAAAAATGATGATAGTCCCTTCGAATGTGCTAGGATACTTCCACAAGTTGCCTTCTATGACCATCCGATGTCCCTTCGAATGTCCCGCTTACATCCAACGAATGGAGCTACCTACTAACTAATGGTACGGCTAGCGCCATTCTAAAGGAACGAAAATACAAAACGACCAATTTCGAGTAGGTGATAAGACTTTAGTTGCTTGCTCATCAAAATGCTTTTCACACCACACACTTTTCTCAAAGTTCAAACTCTTTCAAAACGAAACATTTCCAACACTTTGTATACATTCAAACGAGAATCATTACAAAGTCAAAGTTAAATGCCTTTTCAAAACATCTTTTCAAACACACGTAAATTAATTTTCAAAAGTGATCTATAGAGCAACTAAGAGCCCGAGATAACTACGGATGGAAAGGGTGCTAATACCTTCCCTTTTCATAACCATTCTCCTGCACTTTAATCTAACGGGTCTTTTTCTCACTTTTACCTTCCCTTAATTGATAAAATAAAAGTCGGTGGCGACTCTTGCTATCCGCACATTTGATACAAAATCCTACAAAGTCGGCTCACCGTATCACGTAATCGCGACACCGGGACTCACCCTAAAGAGAGAATTATCTTAGGATTCTATATAAACTTTACCGCTTCGCTTGACTTGCTTGCTTTATCTTTAAGGGTTGCTTGGTATTACATTGTCGGGGATCCTACACCCGGATCCGGGTTTCTTTTAGGTGAGTAGCAATAAATCGTCATGACTGCTAGACGATATCAAAACGGTCAACATGATGGCTACGTTAGCGTGACACTTTGGTTGTCCCGATACTCTTCATTTCCAAGTTGAGGATAGTATTTGTCTTGGTGTCATCAAGCGCTAACTAAACTTTTAGAACCTTAATTGACCCATCTTGGCCATTAGAAGGTAGTGAGATGGCCGGCTTTTGTGTAGACCGAGGTTGGTTGATACCGATGCTACGCCATTAAGATCGATTGGGACATTTTCGATCGACCACTTGGTAGTCGATTGAAATGCCACGAGAAAGATCAATGATATGAGATTCCTAGAACCCTACATTATTATAGGACGATGAACCAACTCAAACTTTTGTGGTAATCACCTAGACCTCAAGCAAGCCTTAAACATAGGCTCATTGTGTGATTTGTCTGTGTGCCAAACATGACATCATGACATCATTTGCATTGCATATCATATCTAACTATTTCAAGGACCTAGGGAATTTATCTTTGCTCTGTTTTGTAGGGATTATGGCTTCTAGAAAGACTATCCGCATCAACTTCATGGGTTTGCCTTCTCAACTCAAAGAATTGGTTTCCGAAATTCCTGATCATGCCCAGTTCACTAAGAGACATGGTTATCTACTTGATTTGGTTACTCCCTATGAAGAAGATATGATGCATGTCCTATTCCTTCTTCGATCCGAAACACCATTGCTTTACATTTCCAGATTATCAGTTGGTTCCTACTTTGGAAGAGTTCTCTAAGCTACTTGGGATACCTATTCTTGATCAAATGCCATTCACCGGTTTAGAAAAGGTTCCTAAGTACGAAGATATCGCATCAGCTTTACATCTTAAGCGCCGACATTGTAGCCAATTGGGAAACCGTATGGAGTTAAGGGTTTACTTGCTAAGTTTCCATTAAGAAAGCCCGAGAATTCCTCAAAGCTATGAGTTTCCATGCATTCAAGACATCTTGGCCTTGCTAATTTATGGTTTGGTTCTATTCCTAACTCGATCAATTCATAGATGTCAACGCCATCAAGATTTTCCTTACCCGCAACTCGCGCCTACTTTGCTGGAGATATCCCTATTCTCTCCACACTGCATTATCAAAAGACAAGGAACTCTCATGTTTGGTACCGCTACTTTAAAGTGGTTTATTTCGACCTTCCTCCATCGCCTTGAAGAATGAACAAAGGCTCTAGATGGTCTCAAAGGTTAATGTCACTCTCACCGATATCCGTTGAAGTCTTTCTCTCAAAAGGACTACCATCGAGCGCTATGGAGAATTCCTAATTTGCCGCTACTTGGTATAAGGGAGGTATCACTTACAATCCTTCTCTAGCTCTACGCCTTTGGTTTATCTCAAGAGATGGTCCGCATGATATGCTTCTCCAAGATATTGTGTTCGACTACAAACATGATCTCCGCATCATCACCAAGGTTCATACACGCTGGGGCATGGTAAAGAAGATCGATACCAAGACTTTGGGGCACCGTAACTCCATTCCTTGGGAACCATACCTCAAATGGGTGCGAGCTCGAGCTCAAAACCTCATGATGCCATTCACTGCTCTACCAAAGAATTATGGAACCTCGTTGCTATAGGTGACGATCCTATACTATTCATCATCCCGACATGCCTACCGATTTCAAGACTTGAAGAGATCCTGATTCACTCAAAGAAGAAAGGGATACATTCAAGCTCAAGCTATGCAAGCTAAGAAGGTACTAGAGTTGACCCACTACTTCACGAGGAGCGAAACATCAACGCCTACATCGACATCAAGAGGAAGCCATGGAGACCTAGAGTTTAGGATTTTGTTCTTTGTTTATTTTTCCTAACTATTTCTTGTACTCAAAAGAAAAGAAAAGAAAAGAGAATAAAAGTAACTAATAAAGTTTGTTCATTGCTTGTTTAACAAATTTAAATTCCTAGAGGTCCTTGAAAACATTGCATGGCATTCGTGATAAACATTGCATAGCATAGCATAACATTGCATCAAGGTACATTGAAGATTGGTTTTCTCATTTTCTCGCTATTTATTTTAGCGTAATGGCTCTTGAACAGATCACAAAGATCTCCAAGCTCGTAATGCCTGGGCCAGCAGATGTTCACCGCTTGTCCAAGGCCAAGAATATCCAAGAAGCTCATCAACCGAAGAAGAAGGTTGTTGGTCTCCTCAACATGGGCGACGCTACAAAGGTGGTCCTAAAAGGGTCATTGATAGAGCCTCTCAAGGAAGTGTCCATACCGAGGGAGTACCAAGGGTGACTAAGATGACCAAATGAGCCTAAGAAAGGAGGAGAAGACCGCTCGACTATAGCCAAAACTCGATGAAGATGACAAATACAAGCAACTGAAGACCGTCTCAATGCGTGGAAAACCTCAAGATGTCCGGCTGAATTTTGATGATCTCGAGTCTTGTTCCTGGTGTTGTGATTCCTCCCAAGTTCAAAGTTCCTACTTTTGCCAAGTATGATGGCATGTCTTGCCCTAAGCTATATCTGAAGTCCTATGTCCAGAAGATCAACCCCCACCGATGATGTAAGGTTGTGGATGCACTATTTTCGTGGAGAGTTTGTCCGAACCCAATTGAATGGTACTATCACCAGAATGACCGATCCGCTCTGGAGTGACTTAGCGATGCTTTATAGGTAGTATGAGTACAATGCTGAATTGACACCTACTCGCATGCAACTACAAAGCATGTCTATGGGTCGTGATGAGAAGTTCAAGGAGTATGCTCAGAAATGGAGAGATCTAGCAGCGTGAGTTCACCCACCCTTGTCCAATAGGAGTTGGTTGATATGTTCATGGGAACACCGACAGCCCATTCTTCAATCATCCGATTGAAACTCTTCAAATGGATTCACCGAAATGATATTGACAAAGCAGCGATTGAAGCCGGTATCAAGAGTGGGAAGATTCGTGGATTCATCTTCAAATGCTACTAAGAAATCTTGGTGGTAAGAAAGAGACCAATGTTGTATGGTCGAAAGCCGAGCCAAGACCGACTGCTCGGCCTCTGGCAAGGCCAGGATCTCCATCCTACATCAAGACAACTCAGAGACAACGCGATCCGTAACGCGCCACGAAGACAAGCTTATTTAAGATCAACATGCCATTGTCGCAAGCCTTGCAACACATGTTGAAAGCAGATCCGATTACCTGAGGATCCTCCTTAGAATGTGAATACTTCCTCTCCGAGATACAATCCTAATGCTAAGTGTGCTTACTCATTCTAATAGCCCAGACATAGTAATCGATGATTGTTGGGCTCAAGAACAAAATTCAAGATATGATCAAGCTAAGCATTGAATTTGATCCTCCCACCGAGACCGAACGTGATCGGCCTCCTATGCCTAACCATGACAAGAGTTCCAATGTGGTGAAGATACTTATGTCTTCAACGATGACTTGACCATTCCTCCGATGACCGTTAAGAAGAATTTGTCGCGGGTCAACCTGTGATGCCCGAGAATTGTCGCTGGTGCCCATCCGCACCGATGGTTGTGCTTGGTTGAGAAGACGTGTTCAATGCATGATGGACAACCGTGAGATACTATTTCCGAAACCACCTGTGCAGAAGTTGTGTGAAGAGATGTCCAAGTTGAAAATTGACAATGCGAATAAAGCTACACCACTGTGGGATAAGGGCAAGCCAAGTGGAGTATGATTACATGGTGAAATACACCGCCCCGAGAAGCTACACATTCCTATTGAAGATATTAAAGCAACCGGACGGGGTGACGATTTCCCGTAAGACTATGCCGATGTTAACACAATAAGGATCTCCTCTCACGATCCCTGCCTAGGGTAGCACCTCTCATCATTACTTTCCACCTTATTCCTCCGACAAGGCTATTCCTTGGAATTATAGAGCCGATGTTTACTATCATGGCGCCAAGCAAGACCCTATAACCATTGAAGATCCGACCATTGAAGCTACCATTCCGACATCGACAACATCACCGATCCAAGAAGGTGACCGTAACCTAAGGGTATTCTCTCCGTATATCTCCTCCAAAGACATCATGACTCAGATTCCAATTATTCAATCCATTCCCAAACTAGAGGGAAAGAACCTGACTCATCCCGCTTCAACTGTATACCAAAGGAAGTTGTCAAGACACCTCCAAAAGGAAATGGAGGAAATTCAAGATTATCAAGAAAGTGACTACAATGTTGTGGAACAGCTGGGACAGATCCGTCCAAGATTTCCATGCTTGCTCGCTCTTGTGCTCGAGGCTCATGCTAACGCCTGGTGAAGTTTCAAGAATGCTCACATACCGCAAGACACTACTACCGATCAATTCAAGTTTGTATTGCTAGCCCCGGATGCCAACAACGGTCTAGGCTTCTCCGATGTCGATTTGACTCGCCGAAGGAACACAACAAAGCCTTGCACATCTCTGGAATGCAAGGCACTACCTGCCTCATGTTTTGGTGGATACCGGTTCTACTCAATATTCTACCAAGAATGCTTTTGATCGGCTTGACGTCAAGGGTTGGTTCGAGACCAAAGGACATTATTGTGAGAGCTTTTGATGGTTCTAAGCGAACAAGATTGGAGAGCTCACTGGTCACAAAGTCTGCCCTGACTTTGATTCTACTTTCTTTGTCATGACATTCGCCCACCTTACTCTTGCCTACTTGGACGCCCTTGGATACATGGGCAAGCCATACTCTACCTTGCATCGTGTCAAGTACCCTTAAAAGGGAAGTTGTTACAAGTGTGGTGAAGAATACATGGTCACCATCTGCAATCATTCCGATATCTCGAGATGGAAGGTGAATTTGTTGAGACTCCCCGCAAGCTTTTGAAGCAATCCCCGAGTCATGCCTGATTCTCCTGCCACCCCGGTTACACAAATTCCGCCTTAGGATGGCTCTCCAAAGGATGCTCAAGCAGCAAGAAGAAGGAGGTAGTGCTATTTGGGGACAACTCCCGATCTCCTTTCAACCGATAAGACCGGGTTTAGCTTCACCATCAAGGGTCAAGATGATACGCGAACGTGCCGCCAACTTCCTTTCCGCATCAACTAGAGTGGAATCCATATAGAAGACTACGACAACGACTTCGACATCAACAAATGGATCTTCCCAACCTGCACAAAGGGCTCAAAGAATTGAAGGTCAAGACGTCATACCAATCTCCTTTAGCCGTGAGTAATTGCTCTTTGTTTTGTTTTGCTTTTCGATTTCTTTATGTTTTGAACAATAAACTCTAAAGCCTAGTGCCTTGCCCGGCATCATGGCTCGCTTATGAGGGTTATTATCCGTCGCTTATGATTTTCATTCAATAAATTCTGGACTTTTGCATTCAATTGTTTGTTTTCTTTCTTTATCACCCTTCAAAGAGCTATGTGTTTTACACACACCCACGTGACACATCGCTAATCACTCCGAATCTCGTATAATAAAATGCATTGCCAAATATGACTTGATAATCCGATCTACCCAGTCAAGACGAAAGTGAGGAAGATTGTGAAGTGCCAGAGAACTTGCTGATCACATGAGAAGAACAAGTTATACACCCACAGAAGAGCAGGTCGAGGTTGTGAATTTGGGTACCGACGAAGATGTAAAAGAGATCAAGATAGAGCGGTCTTGAGAATGTCAAAGAAAGGTTGGTCTTATGCTACGAGACTATATTGAGGTTTTGTGGTCATACGAAGACATGCTTGGTTTAGACATTGATATTGTGGTACACCGACCGCCAACAAAGAAGGTTTTCTCCAAGGAAATGTATGTCTGGCTCATGCGCCCCGAGATGTCGAGAAAATCAAAGCCGGGTTATGAAACAAACAATGCCGGTTTCCTAGTCTTACTTTTATCCACAAAGGTTGCAAACGTGGTACCTGATCAAGAAGGATGGTAAGTGCGAATGTGTGTGGATTAGAGATCCGAACAAAGCGAGTCCGAAAGACGATTTTCCACTCCTCATATTGATGTTTTGGTTGACAACACCACCAAGATAAGGTTTTCCTTCATGGATGGTTTCTCCACATAATCGATCAAATGGCCTCAAGACATGGAGAAGACTACTTTGTTACACAAATGGGCACTTTCTCGCTACAAAGTTATGCCTGATCAAGAACGCAGCGCCACTTATCAGCGTGCCATGGTGGCACTATTTCATGACATGATCCATCACGAGATAGAGGTCTACCTTACATGATAGCTCGATCACGATCAAGAAGAACATATCGATCATTTGCAGAAGTTGTTTGACAGATTGAAGAAATACAAGTTGAGGCTTAACCCTAACAAGTGCACTTTTGGAGTCAGATCCGGAAATCTCCTAGGGTTTGTTGTCAGCAATAGAGGTATTGAAGTTGACCCTGCCAAGGTCAAAGCTATTCAGGAGATGCCAGCTCCCCGCACCGAGAAGGAAGTCAGAGGTTTCTTAGGCCGATTGAACTACATTGCCAGATTCATTGCACATCTAACTGCTACTTGTGAGCCAATCTTCAAGTTGTTGAAGAAAGATCAAGTAGTGGAATGGAACGACGATTGCCAGATCGCTTTTGACAAAATCAAGGAGTACCCATAATCCTCCTATCCCGATGCCGCCACCAAGGAAGACCTCTTATCATTTACTTGACAAGATTAGAGAACTCAATGGGGTGTGTGTTGGGGCAACATGACGAGTCCGTCGAAAGAGTATGCAATATACTACCTTAGCAAAAAGTTTACCGACCGTGAAACAAGATACTCACAAAGAAAACTTGCTTGGCTCTGCCACGACTAAGACAAGATATGTTGACTCACACTACCTTGTTGATTTCAAGATGGATCCGATAAAATACATCTTTGAGAAACCTTTCTCCTAAGAATAGCAAGATGGCGTATGATCTTGACCGACGATATCCAAGACACTTCTAAAGCGATCAAAGGAAGTGTAGTAGCCGATCACTTGGCTCACCAAGCCATAGATGACTATCGCCTATGCAGTCGAATTTTGATGAAGATGTTTTACTAGTTACGATTGCAAGAACTGTGACCTGATCAAGGACCTGAACAAGGATCCCGATGGACCATGGTCTTTGATGGAGCCTCTAACGCACTTGGCAATGGCATTGGCGCCATCATTACATCCCCTGCAGGCGGACACACGCCATTCACCGCCAAACTTTGCTTCAATTGTACGAACAACATGGCCGAATACGAAGCGTGCATCATGGGTATTAAAGCTGCTATTGACTTAAGAATCAAGTTCTTACAAGTGTATGGAGACTCAGCTTTAGTGATCACCGACATAACAGTGGATACGAAGCATCCGAATCTCATTCCATATCGAGAGCATGTTTTGAGCTTGATCCCCTACTTCGAAGAGATTACCTTTGATCACATTCCACGAGAAGAGAATCAGTTAGCTGACGCATTGGCTACTATGTCGTCTATGTTCAAGGTCAGATGGGACAACGAGGCTCCCCAGATCATCATTGAGAAGTTTGACGAGCCAGCTTATTGCTATGAGCTTGATACAGAAGAGAAACCTTGGTTCTATGATGTGAAGAGGTATCTTGAGACTCAGGAGTATCCCGTAGGGGCATCTGTCAATGATAAGAAGTTCATGAGAAGATTTGCATCCAAATTCTTCCTCAGCAACGGCATCTTATACAAGCGCAACCACGATTTGTGCCATCTACTGTGGATCGAAACAAATATACGTATCATGGAAAAGTTACACGAAGGCGCATTCGGTACCCACTCTAGTGGACACACCATGGCTAAGAAGATTTTGAGAACGGGTTACTATTGGTCCACCATGGAAGTCGATTGTCACCGCCGCCGATCTTGTCACAAGTGCCGATTATGCGACAAAGTGCACGACCTCCAAGACTCAATGTTCTAACTCCTTGGCCTTCGCAATGTGGGCATTGACATGATCGAGAAATCAAGCCCACGCCCAATGGACATCGCTTCATCCTTGTGGCAATTGACTATTTCACCAAGTGGGTGTACCTCGTGATGCATCTCTGTTAAGAATGTGTGGCTCGATTCATCAAGCATAATCTTATCCGTCGATATGGCACTCCCGAAAGGATTATCACAGATAATGGCTCTAATCTCAACAACAAGATGATCACCGAACTCGCACGCAGCTCAAGATCAAGCATCACAATTCTTCTCCATATCGGCCTAAGATGAATGGCGCAAGGAAGCCGCCAACAAGAACATTAAGAAGATTATACAGATGAAAGTGACTTACAAAGATTGGCATAAGATGTTACCATTTGCTCTTCATGGTTATCGACCACAAGACGAACATCAATGTGGGCAACCCCTTCTCTCGTGATACGGTATGGAAGTCATTCCCACCCATCGAGGTTCGGATACCCTCAACCGTAGTCCTCCAGACGCAGAGTTAGGTGAAGACGAATGGATCCGCATCGCCTTGACCGCAGATCAATTTGATTGATGAGAACGACTCGCATCTATCCGCCATGGATGATCTATCGGGCGAATGATCGAGCATTTAACAAGAAAGTCAAGCACCGAGTCTACCAAGTCGGTGACCTAGTAGTCAAGCGATCATTCTTCCACAAGGTGATCCCAGGGCAAATGGACTCCCACTTACGAGGGACCGCTTGTAGTCAAGACAGTGTTTTCCGCGGAGCTATGATACTTAGCACCATGGATGGCGAAGACTTCCCACACCTCGTGAACGGACATAGTCAAAAATACTACGATAACGAGACCCGTTAGGTCGATCGACCTAGGCAAAAATAAGGGCATTCGCAAACCAAAAGGGTTCGCAAAAGTTAAGGATATATACAAAAGATGTACACCCGCAAGTCGAAAACCCGAAAAGGCGGCTTGGGCAAAAAGGGTATCCCAGAGATCAAAACCCAAAGGGCGGTCTAGGCAAAAGTTAGGGATTTAAGCGCACGACTATGTCTCGCCCAGATCACCTATCTTCCACTACTATCAAGATTCAAGGTTCAAATGGCTTAAGATCAATTCACTCACTTTCAACGACAAGAAGGGATGAGATAGTTGAAATATATGAGTACTAGCATAGTTGGAACTTAACGAGATTGCTTCCACGTAGCTCTTTACTTTTCTTGTGTATAAACTACTTGGCCATACGCCACCCTCCAAATAAATGCAGATTCTTTCTTTTACAATTTTGTCGTTTGCAATAAGTCCAACGTTTGTTTTGAATGACTATACGCATTTGACAATAAGAATCTAATCGCAAACATACGAAAAGCAGACATACAAAAGTACTTACTACAGGCACTAGGAATTGAGATGACGACGAAGGTCACCAACATGTTCCCCTGCAGAGTACAAATCCCCACAGAGTCGTTGCACACCAAAAAGCATTCCCCACAGAGCATAATCCCTGCAGAGATGTCATTCACTAAACCTCCCCCAGCGGAGTATATGTTAATCCACGAGCAGTGATTCCACTCAACGGACCAAGCTGTAACACTTCCCAACCGAGGTATCTATCATCAGCAGACTATCTCTCAACAATTCCTTTTCTCCAGCAGCAGTGTCCAGACCTGGAACTTGGTCAGATAGTGCACCGGAGGAAACCTACACCCCCAGTAGAACGCCTCCTAAACTCTTCCCAACAAGGTCTACATACAAGACCCCCAACAGATTTCCTCCCAGACTCTCCACAGCCAGGTCTATGCATGAGACCTCCAACAATGAGTCTCTCAATACTACCTTCCTCATTGATATCTAGGTCCGAGACCTGGTCAGATAGTACATCGGAGAAGAACTACATTTCCCGCTTTCCAACAGAGGGCTCCCCGGTGCCATCATCCCCAGCAGGGTCTGAACACAAGGTTCCCAGCAAGCCGCCCTCATTTCAAGATCCCCAGCGGAGTGATTTTCCAACTCCCATCATCCCCAGTAGGGTCTACATACAGAATCCCCAGCGGAGCGTCTTCTATCGTTATTCCCCAACAGCAGTATCCGGACTTGAAACTTGGTCAGATAGTGCACCGGAGGAATCAAAGTCACATATTCTTATTCTTAGTCAAGATTTCCATGGATTCATCCTCAAACAGAGATCAGAAATCCCCAAGCAGAACATCCGCATCTTCTTCAAGATGGATATGTTTTGAAATACCACAACATCTATCATTCATACATTATTCATAAAGTCATAATTCATGCATATGTCATTCATACACATTATCATGCATCATACTTTGCATAAAACTAACAAATATTCTATCAAAGTTTCCCTTGTTTTCTCCAAAGCAGGTGGAAATCGCTTCTGACGCAAGCAGGTCCAGGATTAAGCCCCGAATCTCGACGGGAAAACTATCCGAAAGACCACCCCTCGCTGTCCTCCGATAGCAGGTCCAGGATTAAGCCCCGAATCTCGACGGGAAAACTATCCGAACGACCGCATCGCTGTCCTCCGGCCAATGATCCGTGGATTAATACCGCCGACGGGAAACCCTATCCGAACGATCACAAGTTATCCTCCGATAACAGGCATGGATCAACACCCGATGCACAACAGGGAAGCTATCCACATTCTTGCCAACTACTATTCCTCAGAGTAATCAGCACGAAGATTCATTTTGATCACTTCTTATTATCAACAGCAACTACAGAGTCTAGCGTACGACTCAGTTGCCCTGGATGGCATCTTAAGCCCATCTCCGACTACTTGTCAACATTTCTCCACCTTCAGAATGCTGCATATTTGGTTAAAAAACCAATACAAACCAATAAATTCATTCAAAGGCAATCCTAAGTCTAGCGTACGACTTTCTCCGGATGGCATCTTAAGCCCATCTCCTATATTTCCAGAAACGACTACAAAGCCTAGCATACGGCTCACTCCCCCAGCATCAACCTTTCCAGATGGCATCTTAAGCCCATCACCATCAATTCTCATGTCAGAACCCCGAGTCTAGCGACTCATTCCCAAATAAATCTCCACTTCTCCAAATGGCATCCAGAAGCCCATTCTCAAGATCATACAACAAATGAGTGCAAATTGTGTACTGAGTGTTCAATCATCTTCTACCTCCGTGTCACGAAGACAAGCGTGTCAATCTAACCTTCCAAGACAAGAAGATTGAACAGGCAGCTGTCATACCCCAAAATTTGCCCTCCATATTCTCAAAATATTTCATACATCCATACTAAGGATTCCTCAAGAGTCGACTGCACAAACTCTCTCCTGACAATCAACCCAAGCTAGGGTTTGGTGATTCTCGATCAAGATGGACTTCCAACATCTCCAGTGGTCTTCATGCCTCCTCATATGCTTCAAAGATTCTCCATGTCAAATTTCAAGCCTCCCAGTCAAATTTTCGACAATTGCTCGATGGTTGAAAACCAACAGTATTGGACAAAAAGTCAATCGTGGTCAACATACAACAAACTTCATAATTTTTGGTCAACATCCTCATTTTGTAGTTACATTCATCATTTGATCAAGGGTTGATCATGATTCACCAAGAAAACTCAAGATTTGCTCAGAAGTCAAACTTTCTAAATTAGGGTTTCTAGGTGAAAAGTCAACTAACTTTGACCGTCATAAATTTCTCATACTTTCTCAGAAATTTTCCAACCAAAGCTCATTTTGAAGGAAATTCAATTCTCTACAACTTCATGTCTCACAAGAATGTCCAAAAAATGCTTCATTTGAGAGGTATGGCCCAAAACATTACAGGTCATTCTCAAAGTCAACAAAAAGTCAACTTTTTGTTTTGAAGATATATTGAGCATGGAAACTTCAATTGATATGAGACCAAAAGGGTTGGTTAGAGGACTCTTAGAGCTTTCCAAAAAGTCCAAGAACATGCAAAAATGTGGAAAATTGAGCAAGTTACACCATCCACAAGTTGGGCAATTTTGAGAGAATGCACAAAGAGAGATACTTCAAAAAATCAAATCTTTTGCAAATGGGCCTACTTTTTCTTCATCCAAACCTGTTCCTTGTACAATTAGGAATATCCAAGCCCAATGCCACGAATTTTTATTTTATTTTTCTATTTAATTTGGAATTTATTCATTTAAATACCAATTAAATTAAAAAATAAGGTATAAAATCAAAATTAAATGCAAATTGATGTTTTCTCTCATGCTTGAGGTCCAAGTAACTCACACAAGCTGGCAAATTTCGAAATTTGCATAGATTTGGCAAGAATTTGATTGAAATTTGATCAAAAAAGGAAGATTTGATTTCATACAAAATCAAATATTTTCTACATTCATTGATCATTATTTGCTCTTGAATTCAGCCCAAAATCCATCCATTATAAATATACAATGCATACCAATTGCAAAGAAACGAAAAAATTGGCTCAAAAACCCTATTCTCAAACCCAAAAAAACGTGTTCTTGAAGCAATTGGCAATCCTATTTCCAGCCATCCTCAACTGATTTGGAGGTGTCCATTGCATTGCTTGAGGTCTCCAGAGTCGATCCAGATACTTACATCATCCAAAACCATCCAGAATCAAGAAATCACAAATCGGTTTGCTCTTGTATTTTTCAAAATCGTGTTTCATCATTCATGCATTTTTAACGAGTTTTGTTGTTTGTTTTGTGATTAGAACGAAGTTTAGAAGCTTTCTGGGTAGTTTGATTGGATTTCTATGGCCGGAATTGATACTTACCATAGTTAGGGTTTCCTTACACGAATTGGGAACTCACAAAATACGTAAAATTGGACCATGAGACCATGACCAATGAATTCAGAACGATGCCTGGAATCGAACCATGTATTTACAATGCATTTATATTACTTGTGTTTGATTTTCCATGTAGCCAGGGCCTGTAGCGTCGAAGAAAGACCGACGCTAGCTTTGAAAATTCAAAACGAAGAAGATGACCGATGGCGCGAGATCCGGCAATCAAGGCAACAACGCTTAAAACGTTGCTTCAATTCATAAACACGCACCCACTCATTGGTCGTGTTGGTTTTAAGGTTTGAAAGGAATGTCCCATTCGATTCCCGTTCGCATAACTTTTTTCACTTTTACAAAACTCTATTTTCTTATTTTCTATATTTTAATATTTTCATTACATTTTAATTTTTTCATGATTTTTATTCTCGCATTAAAAATTACCAAAAATATTTTCTTTTGCATTTATATTCTAAAATCTTTATTTAATTTATAAAATTAAAAATATTGTTTTGCATGCATATTTAATTTAATTGTCAATTTATCATTTAATTAGCTTTTAATTACATTTTAATTACTAAATTGCATCTAAAAATCCCAAAAAAAATTATTTCAGCATGTTTATACTATTTCTAGCATATATTAATTTTCTCATATTTAAATTTACATTCTTTTCTAACATTTTCTCCTATTTCGTTTTCATCATATTTCCCGATTTTCTTATTCTTTCACGTGTGTCCGATTCTGGACGTTTTCTTTTTTTATTATTTATTTTCCAATAATGTAACTGCTCATGAGTTGTAATAGTTTAATCTAGGGTTTTACTTTCCGCATTTTAAATTATGTATCTGCCCCAAAGCCATGTAATAGCGTAGGATTTATCTTTCCGCATCTTTACATTCCGCATTTACTTTCCGCACCCTTATAAATTGCTAGTAATTAGGCGTGTATGGCAAGATAATAATCAACATAGCTCACTAATCTTCAAGATAATATATTCTGAACTCAACACACTTTTCACACACGCACCTTTAGGTAATTCTCTTGTTGCCTTACGAATCACAAAATGGTCATGTCCCTAACGTAGAGGTATTCTAGCACCGCTGCCTTCAAAACAAATCATCATAGTCCTTCGATACAAAGATCATAAGACCCACGATGTCGCCTCCGAATACATGATCTTGACCTCGATTGTCGCCACGAAAATGATGATAGTCCCTTCGAATGTGCTAGGATACTTCCTACAAGTTGCCTTCTATGACCATCCGATGTCCCTTCGAATGTCCCGCTTACATCCAACGAATGGAGCTACCTACTAACTAATGGTACGGCTAGCGCCATTCTAAAGGAACGTAAAAATACAAAAACGACCAATTCTGAGTAGGTGATAAGACTTTTAGTTGCTTGCTCTATCAAAATGCTTTTCACACCACACACTTTTCTCAAAGTTCAAACTCTTTCAAAACGAAACATTTCCGAACACTTTGTATACATTCAAACGAGAATCATTACAAAGTCAAAGCGAAATGCCTTTTCAAAAACATCTTTTCAAACACACAGAAAGCAATTTTCAAAAGTGATCTATAGAGCAACTAAGAGCCCGTAGATAACTACGGATGGAAAGGGGTGCTAATACCTTCCCTTTTCATAACCATTCTCCGCATCGTAATCTAACGAAGGTCTTTTTCGTACTTTTACCTTCCTTAATTGGATAAAAATAAAAGTCGGTGGCGACTCGCTATCCGCACATTTGGATACAAAAATCCTACAAAGTCAGTTCACCGTATCACAGCTGACAGAAGGTAATCCCTTGTTTCACAAAGCGAAACAGATATTCACATGCATTGTGAATCTATTTTCCCAGTGAAACATATTGCTTGTTTCCCAACCAACAGGATCCTCCTTTCTTAGACAGATTGAGTCATCCTCATCATTTCCCCATCATATCATTCTTTGATATCTTCCGGGAGAACTTTTTGCAATCATTTTGCATCATCCGCATCTTTTGGTATCTTAGGTCCAAAATTTGCGTATTCTAATATTTAAGTCTCTTCACACCTATCGAGACGAAGATCTTCATCTTCATATCTCGGTTAAAGAAACTTAAATAGGGCATCTCATACCCCAATTTTTGACCTAATATACCACCTTACATGTGCATCATTGCATCACTAGCGCTCGTAATGTAATTAATCGGGTGTAGCTTCTACAGGCCAAAATTAGGGTTTCATCAATTTTTCATTTTATTCAAGAGGTAATCAATTAAGGTTTGAGTTTTAATCACCTCATTTGATCTATCTTGATCAAATCATCAACCTCTGATCTCTAGATATCCAATTTTTCCTCATGATCTATCAAGGATCGACCAATTAGGGTTTTCATCAAGGATAAGCAATCACTGATTTTCTGATCAATGAATGACTTTTTTGCTTGGAAATTGATCTTCATATCCTCAATGAAACATCTTGACCTAATTTCTTGATTCAAAACATCACAGAAGTTCACAAATTCATCAGTCAATTTCTGAAACATCTGATGAAATTTCATCTGCACAGAAAAGTCAAACTTTGACTTTTGGTCAACTTTTTCAAGATAAAACTTTTTCCATCATCAAAATACTTGAAATGATCCATCATGATCATAAAAAATCAAGAGATTTGGAAAAGTCAACAAAAAAGTCAAATTTGAAAAATTTCTAACACTTAGAAAAATTTTCAAGTGTTAAAATTTCATACTTTTTCCAAACTTCATGGCATTTTTTTCACATAGATCCATTTGGAATTAGAAAAAACTCAAAACATGAAAGTTGTAGCCCTTGAAACAAGCTTTCCAAAATGTCCAAGAACTCTCAAATCCATGGAGTCTAGCTATACTTTTGATTTTGAAACATAGAGCTCCAAAATCTTTGATTTTCAAGTGCAACTTTCAAGATTATAGGTCATTTTTGAGTTTTCTCTTCTAGAAGCCATGCCACCTAGCAAAGAGGGATAGGGCTGATAAAAAATCAGATGGAGAGTAATTATGATGGGATAAGATCAATTTGAGTTTTAACACATGGTTAAAAGGAAGCTTCCTTTTGCATTTATTGCAAAAATGACTTCCTGGCCCTCTAAGGCAACTTGTAAATACCAAAGCCAATCTTCTTCACTTGCCATTCAGAACTTTTGACCTATAAATAGAGGTCATGTTGGCCATTTGAAACTACACCAAAGCTATGCCAAAACAAGCTTTCTCACTTCTTTCTTAAAATTCAAGTAACTTATTTCAATTTGAGAATTCTTGCATTTTTGAAAACTTGTGAAGAAACATGAGATATTTGGTGTCTAACATGTCATAAACATATAATAGAATTGGTTTGAAGCTTAAAATCAAAACAAGAAACACTAAAAAACAGATTTGCATTTCACACTTTCAAACTTGCCAAAACTGCCTTAACTATCGAATTGGATCATTGGCTCGAGCAAGTTGTGATTTTTTCACTCAAACATCATCAATATACTCCATATGGATGATGCAGACCATTAACATCAACCTGTAACACCTCTAACATCGAATTCAAGTTTTACTTTGAAGCTTATGCAGGTGGACTTGGTTGGAATGATCCAGGTAAATTCATGATGTGCAGACCATCCTCACACGATCCTTGAAGTCCGTTGGTGCTATAGGAATCATCAAAACACAACTAGAAATGCTCCAATACAGATTTCGATCTCAGCCTCAACAGGTAAGAAAACGAACTTCAAACTCTATGATTCCTTGCCTCTAGTTCAAAAAACTCTTGGCCATTTTGTTTCTGCACTATCAACGATCAATAACCCTCAATCAATTGATTAATTCATTCACCATACACGATTTCAATTAGGATTTTCAGAATTAGGGTTCTTCGTGTTCTTACGAAATTCAATCATGATAAACTGAAAATAAATGAAATTAAACAACCTCATCATGTTCCTGAGCTTAAAACGATCAAGTTTGATGTTTACATCTTTTGATTTCATCAAGTAACGAAGGATTTAGGATTGATTGAAGGATTGAGGAAGAAGAAGGTGACTGTGCGCGTTATTTTCAAATTCAAATATTGGTTTATAATATTATAACATGGTTTGATTATAATACACGGATGTATTGCCGCCCCAGCGATTGCCAGCTCACTCTTAAGTCACACTTGCCATGCCTTGCCTCTATGGTCCCGGGTTCGAGTAGCCTTGGGACCATTTTTGCCAAACTTTTTAATTTTCTCTTTATATTTTTTTTCAAACTTTGACTTCTTCAAAACCCAATCAAAACTCCTCATTTTGAGGTGATTTTTTGTACACATGTCAATTAACATATCTATTTTATGATAGTGTCAAAAAATTTCATAAAAACTTTCGTCCGATTATATTTTTATCGAGCCGAAAATGGTACTTTTGAGTACTTTTCAAAGCACCTTTAAAGGTGATTTTTTTTAAACTTTCGAAGCCCGATTCTTCTTCAAACTTTTTGTAAGTAAACTTCATCTTTCAAAAACACTTTCAAGATCTTTTTCAAAACATTTCATCAAACTTACACATCTTTTTTTCCATGATCGATCCGATTTGACGATAAAACCAAACTCGTTTTTTTTCTCGAATTTCTTAACCGATCATGGGCCTCCCTCACGGTGTAAGTCCCAAAATTATTTTTATGTACATATTTATTTCCTTGTACATATCTAATTCTTTTATATACATAGTCAATTTTCTTTGTATATATTCAATCGTCTTTTGTAAATATTCAAGTATGCATAAACTTCGACCGCTTGTTTTCATTTCGCTATATAGATCAATACCATTGGTATTAAAAGGAGCATTATTCTCGGTGAAACTGCTTTTAAACCAATGGGCCTCCCTTATGGTGTAAGTCCCTACCTTCCTATGTACATCCACACCTCCTTGTACATAAATACTCGTCAATGTACATATTCGCTTCTCGCATAACCTTCAAACTTGTAAATAATCAAGTTACGCTGCTTTCAAACGCTCGCTTTACACACACTTGTTTATATTTTTTTCATAAACTCTTGTAAAATAAACATTATACACTTGTTTATATTTCCTTCATAAACTTCTGTGAATATATATCATACTTGTTTATATAACTGTTCAGTTATTAACATAACAACTAGTCTAACAACTAGGTTCCCATGTTGTTAGCTCCTCTTGGGCTTTGTACAGGATAACTCATTCATCTGAGTTAGCCTCCTCTTAGGCTTCATATAAGAAAACTCATTTCATCTGAGTTAGCCTCCTCTTAGGCTTCATATAAGAAAACTCATTCATCTGAGTTTAGCCTCCGCTTAGGCTTCATATAAGGCAACACTCTCGCCGAGTCACCTCCTCTTGGGCTTCGCTCAAAAGAACTCCTCATTGAGTTTAGCCTTCGGGCATCAAACAAGAAAGAGACCAGAAATCTCTTAATGCCTCCTATTGGGCTTCCAATACAAAGAATCACCCGCTAGGATAAAACCCCGAGAGTATGATTTCTATGAAATCGCTCTTGAAATCCTAAAAGGATGGTTTCCTGAAACCCTTTAAAGCCAAAGCCATCCATACCCTATAGCTTCCTCTCGAGCTTCATACAAGGACCCTCGATGACCCTTGATGACCTCGAATGCCTCCTCTTGGGCTTACAATATACGGACCCATGGGCTTCTTAAAAGCATCCCCTTAATCCAATCAATTTCTCCTAGAGATTTAGACATCTATCATCTCTATGGAAGAAGTATCTCATCTATCACATCACATACAATCAAAAACTTTTCAAACACTTTTTCAAACAAAAAACATCTCTTAACTGTAAGTGGTAACGCTTGTACACTCAAGCAAAACACCCAATGCATACAATTAAAAGATTCAATCATTTTTCAAACATCTTTCTTAACTCGTAAGTGGTAACGCTTGTACACTCAAGCAAAACACCTATAACTTACGATGAAAGATTCAATCAATCAACTTTCAAAATGTATGTGATGAAATAGATTAGATACATTTTTCATTAAGATGACATTCGTCTTTGTCTCTTAATAACATCCCATTGCTTCCACTAGCATAAGTGGGAACTACGATTGCTCTAACTTTCTCAACATCCTTTTGAGAATACGTAGGCACAAGGTCTCATCCTTGCCGAGCAAAACTTCTTTCTCCCTCAAACCAAACAAACCATAGATCCCTTTAGATCCGAGCTACAAATGCTCTGATTCCCATTAGGGGATATGTATGCAGAAGATCCAATGATCTTTGCAAGCACAATACTAACAAAACCTAGGATCCCACATAATCTACCATTTTTAAAATCCAAAGGAGAAACTTTCCCAATCATAGAAATAGCAATTTAAAACACACAAACGTATCAAACATATTCATATATAAAGCTATGGATAACCATATATATTTAGGGTGCTCCATCTATTCCCTTTATATCACAAACCCCCTTGCCCGAAATCTCCCCAATGCGTTACGTCTAGTTCGCGCTAGTCGTAATGCATATCATATCAATTGAGGGTATTGCGCTTTCCCTTTTCATAATCATTCTTGTGTTGAAATAATAAAGCTTGATGCTCATGCATCTTTATAAACAAATCAAAAGAGTAATCGCTTTGAGAGAACCGAATCTGATTCGATTCCCTAGCATGTAACTTTTTAACGCGAACATGTACCCACTCCAGTGGACATACCATGGCTAAGAAGATTCTGAGAACAGGTTACTATTGGTCCACCATGGAAGTTGATTGTCACCGATATGCTCGATCTTGTCACAAATTCCGTATATATGCGACAAAGTGCACGCACTCCAAGATCCGAATGTTTTAACCGCTCATTGGCCATTTGCAATGTGGGCATTGACATAATTGGAGAAATCAAGCCCACCGCTTCCAACGGACATCGTTTCATCCTTGTGGCAATTGACTATTTCACCAAATGGGTAGAAGCAGCCTCATTCGCATCCGTTACCAAGAATGTTATGGCTCGATTCACAGCATAATCTTATCGCTTGCATGGCACTCTAAAGGATTATCACGATAACGGTTCTAATCTCAACAACAAGATAATCACCGAACTCTGCACGCAGTTCAAGATCATGCATCATAACTCTTCTCCATATCGGCCTAAGATGAATGGCGCAGTGGAAGACGCCAACAAAAATATTAAGAAGATTATATAGAAGATGACAGTGACTTACAAGGATTGGCACGAGATGTTACCATTTGCTCTTCATGGTTATCGCACCACAAGATTTAACATCTGTGGGAAACCCCTTCTCTTGTATACGGTATGGAAGCAGTCCTGCCCATTGAGGTTCAAATAACCTCAACTAGAGTCCTTCAGGACGCCGAGTTAGGCGAAGACGAATGGATCCAGACTCGCCTCGACCAGATCAATTTGATTGATGAGAATGACTCGGCCCATTTTCCATGGATGATCATCGGCGAATGATTAGAGCATTCAACAAGAAGGTCAAACACCGAGTCTACCAAGTCGGTGATCTAGTAGTCAAGCGCATCATTCTTCCACAAGGTGATCCCAAGGGCAAATGGACTCCCACCCACGAGGGACCGTTTAGAGTCAAGAAGATTTTCCGACCTGAGCTATGATACTTAGCACCATGGATGGCTAAGACTTCCCACACCCGTGAACGCGACATAGTCAAAAATACTACGATAACGAGACCCGCTAGGTCGACGGACCTAGGCAAAATATATCCCGACGAACCAAAGAGGTTCGGGCAAAATTAGGATATATACAAAATGTACACCGGCAAGTCGAAAACCTGAAAAGGTGGCTTGGGCAAAAAAGGGTATCCCTGAGATCAAACCCGAAGGGCGGTCTAGGCAAAGTTAGATTTAAGCGCACGACTATGCCTCGTCCAGATCACCTACCTACTGACTACTATCAGCATTCAAGATTCAAATGGCGAAGATCAATTCACTCACTTTCTACTGACGGCAAGGAGATGAGATAGTCGATAGATATGAGTACTAGCATAGTTGGAACTTAACGAGATAGTTTCCACATAGCTTTTACTTTCTCTCAGATACAAACCGCCGCCATACGCCACCTTTCAAAATTAATACAAGTTCTTTCTTCTCACAAATGTTCGTTTTATTGTTTTTGCACAAAGTCCAACGATTGCTTTGAATGATTATATGCATTTGACAATAAAAATCACTTATGACTTACGAAAAGCGTTATACAAAAGTACTTACCACAGCTTTAGGATTGAGATGACGACAAGGTCACCAACACGCTCCCCCACAAAGCGCCACAAATCCCACTAGTCTTAAGAAGTCATTGTCAGCAAAGAACGGTTCCCCAACGTCATCATAGAATATCTCTCCGAATGTCCCGACGAGTCTCTGTCGGAGGAAACTACATTTCACTCCCCAACAGATCTCAAGGTCCCCGACGAGAATTATTGAGGACACACCAGTTGCCCTCATTTCAGATCCCCTGAGTGTTTTAACATCCCCAGGGTCACTGATCCCTGAAGGTCTTACAGGATCAACTTCTATCTTTTCCAATTTAATCGAAAAATTTCATAAGCCATCCTCAAGATCAACCTCAAATATGTTTTGAAATACCTACATACACATCCACATTATTCATATAGCATGTGCATATATCATTCATACACATTGCATGCATCATAATCGCATCATTCTAACTATATCCTATCAAAGTGGAAATCACTTCTAAACGAAGAGTCAAAGATTAATACCAAACCACAGAAAACTATCTAAACGACCATTACAACAAGTCCGGGATTAATACCCGAAACCAGACGGGAAACCTTATCCGAACGACTACTTAAGTTGTCCTCCGACAACAGACATTGGATCAAACACCCGAAGCTCAATAGGAAGCTATCCGCACTATGTCTATTATCCCCCTCAGAGTAATCAAGACGACCATTGATTCCGACACTTTTGTTATCAACAGCAACTACAGAGTCTGAAGTACGACTCAGTTACCTTGGATGGCATCATAAGCCCATCTCCGACTATTTGTTGATATCTCTCCACTTTCAAAATGTTGCATATTTGGTTAAAAACCAATACAAACCAATGACTTCATTCAAAAACGAGCGCGGAGTCTAGCGTATGACTCACTCCGGATGGCATCTTGAGCCCATCTTCTCTACCTTCAGGAATATCTACAGAGTCTAGCGTACGACTCATTCCTCACCATCAACTTCTTCCGGATGGCATCTTAAGCCCATCTCCGACGTCTCTCCTATCTAGGCGACATTCTCAAGTCTAACGTACGACTCATCCACCAATAAAGTCTCTAGCTTCTCCAAGTGGCATCTATAAGCCCATTCCCTTGCATCATCAATCAATGACGAGTGCAAATTTTCAGGTGTACTCGAGTGTTCAATCATCTTCTACCTCCAGGTCACGAAAGGCAAGCATGCCAATCTAACCCTTCCAGTACAAGAAGATTGAACAGGGGCAACTGTCATACCCCAAAATTTTCCCTCTTGTTTTTCAAGACATTTCATACATCTATACACAAGGATTCCTCAAGGGTTGATCAGACAAACTCTCTCCTACACAATCAACCCAAACTAGGGTTTGACAATTCTCAGATCAAGATAGGTTCTCAACAAATGATCCCCATGCTTCCTCATATGCTTCAAAGAATCTCCATGACAAGATTCAAGCCTCATAGGTCAACTTTCCTTAAACAATTGCTCAGATGGTTGAAAATCAGTTGTATTGGGCAAAAAGTCAACTGTGGTCAACATACAGTCAAAACTTCTGATTTTTGGTCAACATCCTCACTTTGAAGTGATATTCATTATTTGATCAAGGGTTGATCATGATTCATCAAGAAAACTTTCCAAATTAGGGTTTTCTAGTGAAAAGTCAACTAAACTTTGACTGATCATAACTTCTTCATGCTTTATCAGAAATTTTTCCACCACCTCTAATTTTGAAGGAAATTCAATTCTCTACAACTTCATGTCTTACAAGAATGTTCAAAAAATGCTTCATTTTGAAGATATGGATCAAAACATTACAGGTCCTTTTCAAAGTCAACAAAAAGTCAACTTTTTGTTTTGGAGATTTATTGAGCATGGTAACTCCAATTGAGATTAAACCAAAGAGGTTGTTTAGAGGACTCCTAAAGCTTTCTAAAAAGTCCAAGAACACTCAAAAATGTGGAAAATTGAGCAAAATACATCTTGCACAAGTTGGCCATTTTTGAAGAAGTGCACACAGAGAAATACTTGTGAAAATCCAAAATTTTGCAAATGGGCCTAGTATTTCTTCATTCAAACTTGTTCCTTAGACAATTTGGAACATTCAAGCCCAATGCCACGAATTTTAGCTTTATTTTTCTATTTAATTTGGATTGTATTCATTTAAATACAAATTAAATTCAAAAATAAGGTATAAAATCAAAATTAAATGCAAGATTGATTTTTCTCTCATCCTTGAGATCCAAGTAACTCACACAAGCTGGCAAATTTCGAAATTTGCAGAGATTTGGCAAGAAATTGATTGAAATTGATCAAAAAAGATAAGATTTGATTTTGTACAAAATCAAATAATCTTTACATTGATTAACCCTTATTTGTTCCTCAAATCAGCTCAATTTCCATCCATTATAAATATACAATGCCTACACAACAAGAAAAAACAGAAAAATTGCCTCAAGAACCCTATTCCAAACTCAAAAAAACCGTGTATTGCAAGCAAGTGGCAGCCCTAGTTTTGCTTGGTTTAGCCGATTCTAATCATCCAAACACGTTCCTTGAAGCCTCTTGAGTGATTCCAGACCTTTACAACATTCAAAAGCATCAAGAATCACGAAATCCAGTTTTGGTTTGTTCTTATATTTTTCAAAATCGAATTCTGTTTATCATGCATTTTTAACATGTTTTGATGTTTGATTTGTGTTTAGTTTGAAGTTTGCAAGCTATCTGGACAATCGAATTGCATTTTCATGTCCTGAATCGAAATATGCCATTGCTAGGGTTTTCTGAACCGATTTGGGGTTTCTCTAAATCGGTTAAATTGGACAAAACGACCACCACCATCGTGTTTAGAATGTTGTTTGCAATCGATTCATGTACTCATAATTCATTTATATTACTTGTATGAGATTTTGGAAATTGCAGGGGTCATAGCGTCGAACGAAGCCGACGCTAACTTTTCAAAATTTCAAATGAAGAAGATGAAGATCTTCGCGCGTGTTCTGGGTTTCCAGAATTCAAACATGGTTAAAAACGCTTCGTTTCATTTACTAAATACCAAACGCGCGTTGGTCCAGTGGTAAGGCAAGGGAGCGTGTTTTCCATCCAAGAGGTCACCAGTTCGATCCCTGGCAAGACCATATATTTTTGCTTCTTAGAAAACTAACATTATATTTTCTATTTTCTTTAATATTTTCCATGCATTTATTTTATCTTTAATAATTTTTATCATGCATTTAAAAAACTCCAAAAATATTTATTTTTTGTATAATCATCAGAAAAATGTTTATTTAATTTTTAGCATTAAAATTATTATTTTTGCATGCATATATAATTTAATTACTAATTAATTGTTTAATTGACTTTTAATTGCATTTAAATTATCAAATCGATTCAGAAAATTACCAAAAAATTATCTTATCATATTTATGTCATTGCTAATATAAAACTTTTTTCCTCACTCAAAAATCATGTTTCTACTAACAGTTTTTTCTTATGCAATTTTCTCGTATTTTCCGATTATGTATCGGTTCACAGGTTGTAATGCTTCGGACAATTTTTCTTGCTTTTCTTTTCAAATTATGTAACTGCCTATGGGATGTAATAGTTTAATTAGGACTTTTATTTTCCGCACTCTTATTATGTATCTTCCCCAAAGCCATGTAATAGCGTAGGACATTTACTTTCCGCACTTTACATTTCCGCAATTTATTTTCCGCACCCTATAAACTATTAGTAACTAGGCGTGTATGGCAAGATAAAATTGAACATAGATCACTCATAATTCCAAGATAAAATATCTGAATTTGACACACTCCTTTCACACATGCACCCTGTCATACCCCAAAATTTGCCCTCCATCTTCTCAAAATATTTCATGCATCCATGCTCAAGGATTCCTCAAGAGTCGACTGACAAACCTCTCCTAGCAACAACCCAAACTAGGTTTGTTGATTCTATCAAGATGAACTTCTAACCCTCCAGTGGTCTTCATACCTCCTCATATGCTTCAAAGATTCTCCATGTCAAGTTTCAAGCCTTACAAGTCAAGTTTCCTATAATTGCTCGATGGTTGAAAATCAACAGATTGGACAAAAAGTCAATCGTGGTCAACATACATCAAACTTCATAATTTTGGTCAACATCCTCATTTTGAAGTTACATTCATCATTTGATCAAGGGTTGATCATGATTCATCAAGAAAACTCAAGATTTGCTCAGAAGTCAAACTTTCTAAATTAGGGTTTCTAGGTGAAAAGTCAACTGAACTTTGACTGATCATAACTTTCTCATACTTTCTCAGAAATTTTCCAACCAAAGCTCATTTTGAAGGAAATTCAATTCTTTACAACTTCATGTCTCACAAGAATATCCAAAAAATGCTTCATTTGAGAGGTATGGCCCAAAACATTACAGGTCATTCTCAAAGTCAACAAAAAGTCAACTTTTTGTTTTGAAGATATATTGAGCATGGAAACTTCAATTGAGATGAGACCAAAAGCATTGGTTAGAAGACTCTTAGAGCTTTCCAAAAAGTCCAAGAACATGCAAAAATGTGGAAAATTGAGCAAGATACACTGTTCAGAAGTTGGGGAATTTTGGACAATTGCACAAAAGGACATATTGGTCAAATTGCAAAATTTTCCAAATGGGCCTATAATCTTTTGATCCAAACTTGTTCATGGCCTTATTCTTGACCCATAAATGCTTGGCCTTGGTTATTTTCTATTTTTATGATTTATATTTGAATTTTATAACATTTAATTCAAAAATAAATTATATAAAATATGAAAATTAAACATTTTTCTCAAAAGGAATGATTTTATATCTTTCTAAATGTCCAAGAAGGCCCATGATCCTTACCAAATTCCGTGATAGCCTTGCATTCATGAGAAAATCATATATTTTTCAATATTTGATTTTATTTTAAAAGAAAATATTTGCACATTCAATGAGCAATCTTTTTTCCACTCTTTTGCCATCCAATTTTCTCCTATAAATTGCCAGCAATACACACAAGCCTGAGGACGAAAACCCTAACCTAAAAACATCCAAAACTCTTGCAAAATTTTTCTCAAAACTTGAGAAATTCGAATCCTATTGTGCAGCCACTTTCAGCCTGTTTCAACCACTCAATCTCACTCCTGAGGTGCCCAGCAATCGTTTCCAATCCTTACTCGTGACCAGAACTGCCCAGAACGCGTGCTTGGATTCTCACCGGTTTGCAAACTTTCCAAATTTCGATTTCATAATTCCATGCATTATTAATCGTTTTCATGTATTTGTTTGTGTCCAGGGCATTCATTAGATCATGTTTGATGCATTACATGAAAGTTTCCACGTAGAAATCCAAGCATGCCATTGTTAGGGTTAGAAACTTAAGAAGCTTCGAACCGGCTTGTACAGGCCGATTCAGTCGAAACCAATGCTTCCATTGAATTCGGAATGGTCAAAATAGGTGGACAGGATCCTTCTTTTGCTTTGAAATTTCGTGTTTTGCAGGTTGGAAAATCGTGGCTACCGGAGAAGACGACCGGAGCCCTAGCTCCGGCGTCGTTGACTCTCTCTGACCGGCGAGGGACTGGCGTGGCACAACGGGCGTCTCTGATTCGCTCATTCATAAACAATGGGGTCCACTTGCTGACTGTGCTTTGAATTTCAAAATCAGGGACGCGTCATCACTTATATCCACACGTTTCCAATATTCAAACACCAAGCATGCTTGGCTCAGATGGCAAGGGCGCATGTGCTTTCTCCTGATGGTCCTGAGTTCGATTCCTGGGCAGGACCATTCTTTTTACAAGTTTGCAAACTCATATCTTTTTCTATTTTCTTTTCTTTTAATATTTTCATGTTATTTTAATTCTTTTCAATATTTTTTATTCATGCATTAAAAAACATCAAAAATATTTTTCTTTTTGCATTTATTTCCAGAAAATACTTATTTAATTTATAAAATTAAAAAATACAATTTTGCATGCATATTTATTTTTATTCATAATTTAGCATTTAAATCAATTTTAATTAGTTTTAATTACTAAATTACATCCAAAAATTCCAAAAAAATTATTATAGCCTGTTTATCTTATTTTCAGCATGTATTAATTTTTCCATATTAAAATTTGCATTTTTACTAACATTTTCTCTTATTTCAATTTCATCATATTTTTCGATTTCTTCTTTCACAAAGTTGTCCGATTCGGACGTTTTTTTATTATTTATTTTCCAAATAATGTAACTGCTCATGGGATGTAATAGTTTAAATTAGGATTTTCTTTTCCGCAAGTTTAAATTATGTATCTGCCCCAAAGCCATGTAATAGCGTAGGATTTACGTTTCCGCACTTTACATTCCGCATTTACTTTCCGCACCTTTATCAATTGCTAGTAATTAGGCGTGTATGGCAAGATAATAATTGAACCTAGCTTACTAATCTTCAAGATAATATATTCTGAATTCAACACACTTCTTTCACACACGCACCCCTTAGGGTAATTCTCTCTCGTTGCCTTTCGATTTCAAAAATGGTCAAGTCCCTCGAACGTAGAGGTATTCTAGCACCGTTGCCTTCAAAAAACATATCATCATAGTCCCTTCGATACAAAGATCATAAGACCCACGACGTCGCCTCCGAATACATGATCTTGACCCTCGATTGTCGCCTACGAAAAGTGATGATAGTCCCTTCGAATGTGCTAGGATACTTCCTACAAGTTGCCTTCTATGACCATCCGATGTCCCTTCGAATGTCCCGCTTACATCCAACGAATGGAGCTACCTACTAACTAATGGTATGGCTAGCGCTATTCTAAAGGAACGTACAAATACGAAAACGACCAATTCTGAGTAGGTAATGAAGACTTTTAGTTGCTTGCTCGATCCAAATGCTTTTCACACCACACACTTTTTCTCAAAGTTCAAACTCTTTTCAAAACGAAACATTTCCGAACACTTTGTATACATTCCAACGAGAATCATTACAAAGTCAAAGCGAAATGCCTCCTTTTCAAAAACATCTTTTCAAACACACAGAAAGCAATTTTTAAAGTGATCTAGAGCAACTAAGAGCCCGTAGATAACTACGGATGGAAAGGGGTGCTAATACCTTCCCTTTTCATAACCATTCTCCTGCACTTAATCTAACGAAGGTCTTTTTCTCGTACTTTTACCTTCCCTTAATTGGATAAAATAAAAGTCGGTGGCGACTCTTACTATCCGCACATTTGGATACAAAATCCTACAAAGTCAGCTTCACCGCACTACGTAATCAAGCGACTACTGGGAAACACCCTAAAGAGAGAATACCTTAGGGATTTTTATATAACTTTTACCGCTCGCTTGACTTGCTTGCTTTATCTTTAAGGGTTGCTTGGGTATTGTATGTTGGGGATCCTACACCCGATCCGGTTTCCTTTAGGTAAGTAGCAATAAATCGTCATGACTGCTAGACGATATCAAAACGGTCAACATGATGGCTACGCGTGGCACTTTGTTGTCCCGATACTCTTCATTTCCAAGTTGAGGATAGTATTTGGCTTCTGGTGTCATCAAGCGCTAACTAAACTTTTAGAACCTTAATTGACCCATCTTGGCCATTAGAAGGTAGTGAGATGGCCGACTTTGGTGTAGACCGAGGTTGGTTGATACCGATGCTACGCTCATTAAGATCGACTTTGGGACATTTTCGATCGACCACTTGGTAGTCGTATTGAAATAAGCGCCCGAGAAAGATCAATGATATGAGATTCCTAGAACCCGGTTACTATTATAGGACAGGATGAACCAACTCAAACTTTTGGTAGGGTAATCACCTAGACCTCATGCAAGCCTTAAACCTAGGCTCATTGTGTGATTTGTTTGTGTGTGCCAAACATGACATCATGACATCATTCGCATTGCATATCATTTCTAACCATTTCAAGGACCTAGGAATTTATCTTTGCCTGCTTTGTAGGGATTATGGCTTCTAGAAAGACTATCCGAATCAACTTCATGGGTTTGCCTTCTCAACTCAAAGAATTGGTTTCCGAAATTCCCGATCATGCCCAGTTCACTAAGAAACATGGTTGTCTACTTGACTTGGTTACCTCCGGTTATGAAGAAGATATGATGCATGTCCTATTCCAGTTCTTCGATCCGAAACATCATTGCTTCACATTTCCAGATTATCAGTTGGTTCCTACCTTGGAAGAGTTCTCTAAGCTACTCATGATACCTATTCTTGATCAAATGCCATTCACCGGTTTAGAAAAGGTTCCTAGGTACGAAGACATAGCATCCGCTTTACACCTTAAGCGCTCAGACATTGAAGCCAATTGGGAAACTAGAAGTGGAGTTAAGGGTTTACTTTCTAAGTTCCTAATTAAGAAAGCCCGAGAATTCCTCAAAGCTATGAGTTTCCATGCATTCGAAGACATCTTGGCCTTGCTAATTTATGGTTTGGTTCTATTCCCTAACTCGGATCAATTCATAGATGTGAACGCCATCAAGATTTTCCTTACCCGCAATCCAGTGCCTACTTTACTTGGAGATATCCTACATTCTCTCCACACTCGTACTATCAAAAGACAAGGAACTCTCATGTGTTGTGTACCGCTATTATCAAGGTGGTTTATTTCGACCTTCCTCCATCGCCTGAAGAACGAGCAAAGGTCGAGATGGTCTCAAAGGCTAATGTCACTCTCTCATTCGTGATATTCATTGGAGTCTTTTCTCTCAAAAGGACTTCACATTCATTGAGCCAGGAGAGTTCCCTAATGTGCCACTACTTGGTATAAGGAGGTATTACTTACAATCCTTCTCTAGCTCTACGCCGTTTGGTTTTGCTCAAGAGACGGTCCGCATGATATGCTCTCCAAGATATTGTGTTCGACTACAAACATGATCTCCGCATCACCGACGAAGGTTTATACACGCTGGGCATGGTAAAGAAGACCGATACCAAGACTTTGGGGCACCGTAACTCCGCTCCTTGGGAACCTTACCTCAAATGGGTGCGAGCTCGAGCTCAAAACCTCATGATGCCATTCACTGCTTTTACCAAGAATTATGGAACCCTGCTATAGGTGACGTATCCTATACTATTCATCATCCCGACATGCCACCGATTTCAAGACTTGAAGAGATCCCGATTCAAATTTCAAAGAAGAAAGGGATACATTCAAGCTCAATGCAAGCGAGAAGAAGGTACTAGAGTGACCAAGCTACTTCACGAGGAGCGGAACATCAACGCCTACCGGCACCAAGAGGAAGCCATGGAAACTTAGAGCTTTAGGATTTTCGTTTTATTTTATTTTTCCGAACTATTTCTTGTACTCAAAAAGAAAAGAAAAAGAGAATAAAAGTAACTAATAAAGTTTGTTCATTGCTTGTTTAACAAATTTAAATTCCTAGAGGTCCTTGAAAACATTGCATTGCATTCGATAAACATTGCATAGCATAGCATAACATTGCATCACGGTACATTGAAGATCGCTTTCTCATTTTCTCGCTATTTATTTTAGCGTAAATGGCTCTGAATGATCACAATACTTCTTCTCCGAGATACAATCCTAATGCTAAGTGTGCTTACCACTCCAACAATTGTGGCATAACATCGATGATTGTTGGGCTCAAGAACAAGATTCAAGATATGATTTGCTAAGCAGATGAGTTCGATCCTCCTACCGAGACTCCGAATGTGATCAATGCACCTATGCCTAACCATGACAAAAGTTCCAACGATGTTGGTGAGGATACATACGTTTTCAACATAGATGACTTGACCATTCCTCTGATGACTGTTAAGAAGAATTTGCTGCAAGCCGGTGTCAATCCAGGATGCCCAGAGAACTGTCGTTGGTGCCCATCTACGCCTGATGGTTGTGCTTGGTTGAGAAAACGTGTCCAGTGCATGATGAATAACCGTGAGATACTATTCCTGAAACCACCTGTGGAGAAGCTATGTGAAGATATGTCTAAACTGAAGATCGAAGATGTGAGCAAAGCTGAACTATTTGCATGGGATCCCTTGGGACAGCCAAGCGGAAAATTTGACTACATGGTGAAGTATACTGTTCCTGAGAGCTACAAAATTCCTATTAAAGATGTTAAAGCAACCGGATGGGGTGACGATTTCCCAGAAGACTATGCTGATGTTAACACAATAAGGATTTCCTCTGCTGATCCTGTGCCTAGAGTGGCACCTCTCATCATTACTTCTCCAAGGCCAATTCCGTATTCCTCTGACAAGGCTATTCCTTAGAATTATGGGGCTGATGTTTACTATCATGGCGTCAAGCAAGACCCTCTGACCATTAAAGATCTAACCATTGAAACTACCATTCCTAACATTGACAACATCACCGGATCCAGAAGGTGACCGTAACCGAAGAGTGTTCTCTCCGATATCTCCTCCAAAATACACCGCGATTCCAAATATTCAACCTGCTCCTCAAGCCGAGGAAAGAACCAAAGACTCATCCCGCTTCAACCGTATACCAAAGGAAGTTGTCAAGACACCTCCAAACAAGAAATGGAGGAAATTCAAGATTATCAAGAAAAGTGACTACAATGTCAGGAATGCCTAGACAGACTCGTCCAAGATTTCCATGCTTGCTCGCTTGTGTTCGAGGCTCATGCCAAAGCCTTGGTAAAGTTTCAAGAATGCTCACATACCGCAAGACACTACTACCGACCAGCTCAAGTTTGTATTGCTAGCCCGCTGCCAACAACGGCCCAGGCTTCTCTCGATGTCGATTTGACTCTCGGAAGGAACACAACAAAGCCTTGCACATCTCTGAATGCAAGGGCACTACTGCCTCATGTCTTGTGGATACCTCGCTTCCTCGAATATCCTCCCAAGATCGCTTTTGATCGACTTGATGTCGAAGGGTTGGTTCCGAGACCCATGACATTATTGTAAGAGCTTTGATGGTTCTGCTTAACAAGATTGGAGAGCTCATTCTCACGGCCAAAGTTGGTTCCCGACTTTTGATTCTAATTTCTTTGTCATGGACATTCGACATTTTACTCTTGCCTACTTGGACGCCTGGATACACGGGCATGTTACATTCTACCTTGCATCGAAACCCAAGTACCCGTGAAAGGGAAGGTTGTTACAGATGTGGTGAAGACGAATACATGGTCACCATCTACAATCATTCCGATATCTCGAGATGGAAGGTGAATTTGTCGAGACCGCCAAGCTTTTGAAGCAATCCCCAGTCATGCCTGCCGACTCTCCGTCACCCCCGGTTACACAAGCTCCACCTGGATGGCCTCACCGAAAGATGCTCAAGCTGTTGAACAAGGAGGTAGCTACTGTTGGGGCCTCCCGATCTTCCTTTCAACCGACAAGACCGGTTTAGGCTTCACCATCAAGGGTCAAGATGATACGCCGCGAACGTGCCGCCAACTTCCTGTCCGTGATCCGTAGTGGAATCCATGCTATGAAGACGACAACAACGACTTCGACATCGCCAGTGGATCTTCCCAACTCCATAAAGGGCTCAAAGAATTGGAAGATCAAGACGCCATACCAATCTCCTTTAGCCGTGAGTAATTGCTTTGTTTTGTTTTGCTTTTCGTATTCTTTATGTTTCAACAATAAACTCTAAAGCCTAGTGCCTTGCCCGGCATCATGGCTCGCTTACAGGGTTATTATCCGTTGTTTCATGTTTTCATTTAATAAATTCTGGACTTTGCATTCAATTGTTTGTTTTCTTTCTTTACTTTATCACCCCTTCAAAGAGCTATGTGTTTTACACACACCCACGTGATACACCGCAGAATCACTCCGAATCTCATATAAAGCTATGCTATTGCTAAATATGACTTGATAATCCGATCTACCTAGCCAAGACGAAAGTGAGGAAGATTGTGAAGTGCAGGAGAACTTGCCAGATCACACAAAGAAGAAGAGCGAGTTATACAACCCACACTAAGAAAGGTGTCGAGGTTGTGAATTGGGTACCGACGAAGATGTAAAAGAGATCAAGATAGGAGCGGGTCTTGAGAACAAAGTCAAAGAAAGGTTGGTCTCGATGTTACGAGACTATATCGAGGTTTTTGCTTGGTCATAAGACATGCCCGTTTAGACATTGATATTGTGGTACACCGATCGCCAACGAAAGAAGGTTTTCCAAAGGAAATGAAGGTTCGCCCGATGCCCCGAGATGTCGAAAAATCAAAGTCAAGTTATGAAACAGCTTTAACGCCGGTTTCCTAGTCATATTTATCCACAATGGGTTGTAAACGTGGTGCGTGATCAAGAAGGATGGCAAGGTACGGATGTGTGGATTACCGAGATCCGAACAAAGCGAGTCCGAAAGATGATTTTCCACTTCCTCATATTGATGTTCGATTGACAACACCGCCCAACATAAGGTCTTCCTTCATGGATGGTTTCTCCTACATAATCGATCAAGATGGCTCCCAAGACATGGAGAAGACTACTTTGTTACACATGGGGCACTTTCTCGCTACAAAGTTATGCCGCTCGGGCTGAAGAACGCAGGCGCCACTTACCAGCGTGCTATGGTCACATTATTTCATGACATGATTCATCACGAGATAGAGGTCTATGTCGACGACATGATAGCTCGATCCCAGACTGAAGAGGAACATCTCGATCATCTGCAAAAGTTGTTTGACAGATTGAAGAAGTACAAGTTGAGACTTAACCCTAACAAGTGCACTTTTGGAGTCAGATCCGGAAAACTCCTAGGGTTTGTTGTCAGCAATAGAGGTATTGAGGTTGACCCTGCCAAGGTCAAGGCTATACAAGAAATGCCAGCTCCCCGCACCGAGAAAGAAGTCAGAGGTTTCTTGGGCCGATCGAACTACATTGCCAGATTCATTGCACATCTAACTGCTACTTGTGAGCCAATCTTCAAGTTGTTAAAGAAAGATCAAGTGGTGGAATGGAACGCACGATTGCTGATCGCTTTTGACAAAATCAAGGAGTACCCCAGTAATCCTCCTATCCCGATGCCGCCATCAAGGAAGACCTCTTATCATGTACTTGAAAGTGTTAGAGAACTCAATGGGTGTGTTGGGGCAACATGACGAGTCTGGTCGAAGAGTATGCAATATACTACCTTAGCAAAAGTTTACCAATCGTGAAACAAGATACTCACACCGAGAAAACTTGCGCGCTTTGGGTCGTCACGACTAAGACAAAGATATGTTGACTCACACTACCTTGTTGATTTCAAGATGGATCCGATAAAATACATATTTGAGAAACCAGCTCTTTCCGGAAGAATAGCAAGATGGCAGATGATCTTGACCGAATACGATATCCAATACACTTCTCAGAAGGCGATCAAAGGAAGTGTAGTAGCCGATCACTTGGCTCATCAAGCCGTAGATGACTACCGCCTATGCAGCTCAATTTGCATTTAAGATGTTTTACTAGTTACAGATTACAAGAGCCAGTCCTGACGAAGGACCTGAACAAGGATCCCGATGGACCATGGTCTTTGATGGTGCCTCTAACGCACTTGGCAATGGCATTGGCGCCATCATTACATCCCCTGCAGGCGGACATACGCCTTTCACCGCCAGACTTTGCTTCAACATAACAACATGGCCGAATACGGTTGCATCATGGGTATTAAAGTCGCTATTGACTTAAGAATCAAGTTCTTACAAGTGTATGGAGACTCACTTTGGTGATCACCGATTATGCGAATGGGATACGAAGCATCCGAATCTCATTCCATATCGAGAACATGTCCTGAGCTTGATTCCCTACCTCGAAGAGATTACCTTTGATCATATCCCACGAGAAGAGAATCACCATGTATGCATTGGCTACTATGTCGCCTATGTTCAAGGTTAGATGGGACAACGAGGCCCCTGCATCATCATTGAGAAGTTTGACTAACCAAAGATAATTTATGAGTGGATATAGAAGAGAAACCTTGGTTCTACGATGTGAAGAGGTATCTTGAGACTCAGGAATATCCCGCAGGGGCATCTGTCAATGATAAGAAGTTCATGAAAAGATTTGCATCCAAATTCTTCCTCAAGAATGGCATCTTATACAAGTTAACCACGACTTGTGCTTACTCCTGTGTGGATCGAAAAAATGACACGATCATGGAAGAGTTACAAGGCGCCTTTGGTACCCACTCCAAAGGACACACCATGGCTAAGAAGATTTTGAGAACAGTTACTATTGGTCCACCATGGAAGTCGATTGTCACCACACGCTCGATCTTGTCACAAGTGCCGACGATGCGACAAAGTGCACATACCTCCAAGACTCAATGTTCTATCACCTTGGCCTTCGAATGTGGGCATTGACATGATCGGAGAAATCAAGCCCATGCCCAATGGACATCGCTTCATCCTTGTGGCATTGACTACTTTACCAAGTGGGTAGAAGCCCAGATGCATCCTGCTACTAAGAATGTAGTGGCTCGATTCATCACATAATCTTATCCGTCGATATGGTACTCCGAAAGGATTATCACGTATAACGGTTCTAATCTCAACAACAAGATGATCACCGAACTCGCACGCAGCCAAGATCAAGCATCACAATTTTCCATATCGGCCTAAGATGAATGGCGCATGGAAGCCGCCAACAAGAACATTAAGAAGATTATACAAGATGACAAGAATGCATAAAGATTGGCATGAGATGTTACCATTTGCTCTTCATGGTTATCGCACTACAGACGAACATCAACAGGGCAACCCCTCTCTCTCGTGATACAGTATGGAAGCCGTCCCACCCATCGAGGTTCGATACCTCAACCGTAGTTCTGTGACGCAGAGTTTGAGAAGACGAATGGATCCAGACCGCCTCGACCGATCAACTGATTGATGAGAACGACAGATCTATCCGCCATGGATGATCTATCGAGGAGAATGATCGTGGCATTTAACAAGAAAGTCAAGCACCGAGTCTACAAAGTCGGTGATCTAGTAGTCAAGCGATCATTCTTCCACAAGGTGATCCTGTGGGCAAATGGACTCCACTTACGAGGGACCGCTTTGTAGTCAAGATGTTTCATGAGCTATGATACTTAGCACCATGGATGGCAAAGACTTCCCACACCCCGTGAACGCAGACATAGTCAAAAATACTACGATAACGAGACCCGCTAGGTCGATCGACCCAGGCAAAAGTAAGTATCTCGCGAACCAAAAGGGTTCGCAAAAGTTAAGGATATACAAAAGATGTACACCCCAAGTCGAAAACCCGAAAAGGCGGTTGGGCAAAAAGGGTATCCCGTAGATCGAAACCCGAAAGGGCGGTCTAGGCAAAAGTTAGGGATTCAAGCGTATGACTATGTCTCTTCCAGATCACCTATCTTCCAGACTACTATCAGCATTCAAGATTCAAATGGCGAAGATCAATTCACTCACTTTCTACTGACAGCAAGGGGATGAGATAGTTGAAATATATGAGTACTAGCATAGTTGGAACTTAACGAGATTGTTCCCGCATAGCTCTTTACTTTTCTTGTGTATAAACTACTTGGCCATACGCCACCTTTCCAAATAAATGCAGATTCTTTCTTTTACAATTTTCACTATTGTCGTTTGCAATAAGTCCAACGTTTGTTTTGAATGACTATATGCATTTGACAATAAGAATCTAAACGCAAACATACGAAAAACAGACATACAAAAGTACTTACTACAGGCACTAGGAATTGAGATGACTTTAAGGTCACCAAGATGTTCCCCCCAGAGTACAACCCACGAGTCGTTGCTCACCGAAAAGCATTCCCCACAGAGCATTATCCCCGCAGAGATGTCATTCACTAAACCTCCCCTAGCGGAGCATTTGTTAATCCACGAGCAGTGATTCCACTCAACCGACCAAGCTGTAACGCCTACACCCCCAGTAGAGCACCTCTCAATTCTTCCCAACAAGGTCTATATACAAGACCCCCAACAGATTTCCTCCCAGGCTCTCCACAGCAAGGTCTATGCATGAGACCTCCAAATGACGAGTTTCTCATTCTTTACCCTCCTCAGTGGTATCTAGGCCCGAGACTTGGTCAGATAGTACATCGGAAGAACTACATTTCCCGCTTTCTAACAGAGGGCTCCCCTGTGCCATCATCCCCAGCAGGGTCTGAACACGAGGTTCCCAGCGAGCCGCCCTCATTTCAAGATCCCTAGCGGAGTGATTCTCCAACTCCCATCATCCCCAGTAGGGTCTACATACAGGATCCCCAGCGGAACGTCTCCTATCACTATTCCCCAACAGCAGTATTCGGACTCGAAACTTGGTCAGATAGTGCACCGGAGGAATCAAAGTCACTTATTCTTATTCTTAGTCAAGATCTCCATGGGTTCATCCTCAAACAGAGATCAGACATCCCCAAGCAGAACATCCGCATCTTCTTCAAGATGGATATGTTTTGAAATACCACGACATCTATCATTCATACATTATTCATACATTATTCATGCATATGTCATTCATACACATTATCATGCATCATACTTTGCATAAGACTAACAAATTTTCTATCAAAATTTCTCTTGTTTTCTCCAAAGCAGGTAGAAATCGCTTCTGACGCAAGCAGGTCCAGGATTAAGCCCCGAATCTCGACGGGAAAACTATCTGAAAGACCACCCTTAGCTGTCCTCCGACAGCAGGTCCAGGATTAAGCCCCGAATCACGACGGGAAAACTATCCGAACGACCGCACTTGTTGTCCTCCGACAACATATCCAGGATTAATGCCCGAAACCAGACGGGAAACCCTATCCGAACGATCGCAAGTTATCCTCCGATAACAGGCATGGATCAACACCCGATGCACAACAGGGAAGCTATCCACATTCTTGCCAACTACTACTCCTCAGAGTAATCAGCACGAAGAATCATTCTGATCACTTATTATCAATAAAGAACTACAGAGTCTAGTGACGACTCCTGCCTGGATGGCATCTTAAGCCCATCTCCGACTACTTATCAACATTTCTTCACCTTCGTATCGCCGCATATTTGGTTAAAACCAATACAAGCCAATAACTTCATTCAAAGGCAAGTCCTAAGTCTAGCGCAGACGACTTTCTCCTGATGGCATCTAAGCCCATCTCCTACATTTCCAGAAACGACTACAAAGCCTAGCGTACGGCTCACTCTCCCAAGATCAACCTTTCCGATGGCATCTTAAGCCCATCACCATCAATTTTCAAACAGCAATCTCGAGTCTAGCATACGACTCATTCCCCAGCAAAATCTCCAGCTTCTCCAAATGGCATCTGTAAGCCCATTCCCGCATCATACAACAAATGAGTGCAAATTTTGTGTACTCATGTTCAATCATCTTCTACCTGTGTCACGAAAGACAAGCGTGTCAATCCAACCTTCCAAAGGTAAGAAGATTGAACAGGGCAGCTGTCATACCCCAAAATTTGCCCTCCATCTTCTCAAAATATTTCATGCATCCATGCTCAAGGATTCTCAAGAGTCGACTGCACAAACTCTCCTAGCATCAACCCAAACTAGGTTTGTTGATTCTCGATCAAGATGAACTTCTAACCTCTCCAGTGGTCTTCATACCTCCTCATATGCTTCAAAGATTCTCCATGTCAAGTTTCAAGCCTTACAAGTCAAGTTTCTCATAATTGCTCGATGGTCGAAAATCACCAGATTGACAAAAGTCAACTGTGGTCAACATACAACAAACTTCATAATTTTTGGTCAACATCCTCATTTTGAAGTTACATTCATCATTTGATCAAGGGTTGATCATGATTCATCAAGAAAACTCAAGATTTGCTCAAGTCAAACTTTCTAAATTTAGGTTTCTAGTGAAAAGTCAATCGAACTTTGATCGATCATAACTTTCTCATACTTTCTAAATTTTCCAACCAAAGCTCATTTTGAAGGAAATTCAATTCTTTACAACTTCATGTCTCACAAGAATATCCAAAAAATGCTTCATTTGAGAGGTATGGCCCAAAACATTACAGGTCATTCTCAAAGTCAACAAAAAGTCAACTTTTTGTTTTGAAGATATATTGAGCATGGAAACTTCAATTGAGATGAGACCAAAAGAATTGGTTAGAAGACTCTTAGAGCTTTCCAAAAAGTCCAAGAACATGCAAAAATGTGGAAAATTGAGCAAGATACACTGTTCAGAAGTTGGGGAATTTTGGACAATTGCACAAAAGGACATATTGGTCAAATTGCAAAATTTTCCAAATGGGCCTATAATCTTTTGATCCAAACTTGTTCATGGCCTTATTCTTGACCCATAAATGCTTGGCCTTGGTTATTTTCAATTTTTATGATTTATATTTGAATTTTATAACATTTAATTCAAAAATAAATTATATAAAATATGAAAATTAAACATTTTTCTCAAAAGGAATGATTTTATATCTTTCTAAATGTCCAAGAAGGCCCATGATCCTTACCAAATTCGTGATAGCCTTGCATTCATGAGAAAATCATATATTTTTCAATATTTGATTTTATTTTAAAAGAAAATATTTGCACATTCAATGAGCAATCTTTTTTCCACTCTTTTGCCATCCAATTTTCTCCTATAAATTGCCAGCAATACACACAAGCCTGAGGACGAAAACCCTAACCTAAAAACATCCAAAACTCTTGCAAAATTTTTCTCAAAACTTGAGAAATTCGAATCCTATTGTGCAGCCACTTTCAGCCTGTTTCAACCACTCAATCTCACTCCTGAGGTGCCCAGCAATCGTTTCCAATCCTTACTCGTGACCAGAACTGCCCAGAACGCGTGCTTGGATTCTCACCGGTTTGCAAACTTTCCAAATTTCGATTTCATAATTCCATGCATTATTAATCGTTTTCATGTATTTGTTTGTGTCCAGGGCATTCATTAGATCATGTTTGATGCATTACATGAAAGTTTCCACGTAGAAATCCAAGCATGCCATTGTTAGGGTTAGAAACTTAAGAAGCTTCGAACCGGCTTGTACAGGCCGATTCAGTCGAAACCAATGCTTCCATTGAATTCGGAATGGTCAAAATAGGTGGACAGGACCCTTCTTTTGCTTTGAAATTTCGTGTTTTGCAGGTTGGAAAATCGTGGCTACCGGAGAAGACGACCGGAGCCCTAGCTCCGGCGTCGTTGACTCTCTCTGACCGGCGAGGGACTGGCGTGGCACAACGGGCGTCTCTGATTCGCTCATTCATAAACAATGGGGTCCACTTGCTGACTGTGCTTTGAATTTCAAAATCAGGGACGCGTCATCACTTATATCCACACGTTTCCAATATTCAAACACCAAGCATGCTTGGCTCAGATGGCAAGGGCGCATGTGCTTTCTCCTGATGGTCCTGAGTTCGATTCCTGGGCAGGACCATTCTTTTTACAAGTTTGCAAACTCATATCTTTTTCTATTTTCTTTTCTTTTAATATTTTCATGTTATTTTAATTCTTTTCAATATTTTTTATTCATGCATTAAAAAACATCAAAAATATTTTTCTTTTTGCATTTATTTCCAGAAAATACTTATTTAATTTATAAAATTAAAAAATACAATTTTGCATGCATATTTATTTTTATTCATAATTTAGCATTTAAATCAATTTTAATTAGTTTTAATTACTAAATTACATCCAAAAATTCCAAAAAAATTATTATAGCCTGTTTATCTTATTTTCAGCATGTATTAATTTTTCCATATTAAAATTTGCATTTTTACTAACATTTTCTCTTATTTCAATTTCATCATATTTTCCGATTTCGCTTTCTTCACTGCTGTCCGATTCGACGCTTTTTCTTTTTATTATTTATTTTCCAAATAATGTAACCGCTCATGGGATGTAATAGTTTAAATTAGGATTTTTTTCCGCAAGTTTAAATTATGTATCCGCCTAAAGCCATGTAATAGCGAGGATTTACGCTCCGACTTTACATTCCGTGATTTACTTTCCGCACCTTTATCAATTGCTAGTAATTAGGCGTGTATGGCAAGATAATAATTGAACCTAGCTCACTAATCTTCAAGATAATATATTCGAATTCAACACACTTCTTTCACACACGCACCCCTTAGGTAATTCTCTCGCTGCCTTTCGATTTCAAAATGGTCAAGTCCTCGAACGAGAGGTATTCTAGCACCGCTGCCTTCAAAAACATATCATCATAGTCCCTTCGATACAAAGATCATAAGACCCACGACGCCGCCTCCAATACATGATCTTGACCGATTGTCGCCACTTAAAGTGATGATAGTCCCTTCGAATGTGCTAGGATACTTCCTACAAGTTGCCTTCTATGACCATCCGATGTCCCTTCGAATGTCCCGCTTACATCCAACGAATGGAGCTACCTACTAACTAATGGTATGGCTAGCGCTATTCTAAAGGAACGTACAAATACGAAAACCACCAATTCGAGTAGGTAATGAAGACTTTTAGTTGCTTGCTCGATCCAAATGCTTTTCACACCACACACTTTTTCTCAAAGTTCAAACTCTTTTCAAAACGAAACATTTCCGAACACTTTGTATACATTCCAACGAGAATCATTACAAAGTCAAAGCGAAATGCCTCCTTTTCAAAACATCTTTTCAAACACACGTAAAGCAATTTTAAAGTGATCTAGAGCAACTAAGAGCCGTGAGATAACTACGGATGGAAAGGTGCTAATACCTTCCCTTTCATAACCATTCTCCGCACTAATCTAACGAAGGTCTTTTTCTGTACTTTTACCTTCCCTTAATTGATAAAATAAAAGTCGGTGGCGACTCTTGCTATCCGCACATTTGGATACAAAATCCTACAAAGTCGGGCTCACTGCATCACACACCCCTTAGG
Source organism: Vicia sativa (assembly GCA_021764765.1). Lineage (NCBI taxonomy): Eukaryota > Viridiplantae > Streptophyta > Magnoliopsida > Fabales > Fabaceae > Vicia > Vicia sativa. Next base: position 139,368,413 of record CM038794.1, read on the forward strand.
GTAATTCTCTCTTGCCTTTACGAATACAAATGGTCAAGTCCCTCGAACGTAGAGGTATTCTAGCACCGTTGCCTACAAATATATCATCATAGTCCCTTCGATACAAAGATCATAGACCCACGATGTCGCCTACGAATACATGATCTTGACCTCGATTGTTGCTCACTTAAAAGTGATGATCGCCCCTTCGAATGTGCTAGGATACTCCTACAAGTTGCCTTCTATGACCATCCGATGTCCCTTCGAATGTCCCTTTACATCCAACGAATGGAGTTACCTACCAACTAATGGTACAGATAGCGCTATTCTAAAGGAAAGTAAAATTACACGAAAATGACCAATTCTGAGTAGGTAATAAGACTTTTAGTTGCTTGCTCTATCAAAATGCTTTTCACACCACACACTTTTTTTAAAGTTCAAACTCTTTTAAAAAATGAAACATTTCCGAACACTTTGTATACATTCCTACATGAATCATTACAAAGTCAAAGCGAAATGCCTTTTTCAAAACGTTTTTGTCAAACACATGTAAAGCAATTTTAAAGATGATCTAAGAGCAACTTAGAGTCCAGAGATACCACGGATGAAAAGGGGTGCTAATACCTTCCCTTTTCATAACCTTTCTCCGCATCAATCTAACGAAGGTCTTTTTCTGCACTTTTACCTTCCCTTAATTGGATAAAAGAAAGTCGGTGGCGACTTGCTATCCGCAACATTTGCGATACAAAACCTCAAAGTCGCTTCACCGTGTTACAGCGGTCTAGGAAAAGTTAGGGAATTAAGCGTACGACTATGTCTCGTCTAGAACACCTACGTATAGACTACACTACTATCGGCATTCAAGATTCAAATGGCGCAAATCAATTTAATCACTTTCCTCTGACAGGAAGGAGATGAGATAGTCGAAAATATATGAGCAATAACATAGTTGAAACACTGACGAGATTGTTTCCACATAGCTTTTTACTACTATGACAATTTCCTCTTACTAGGATATTTGTCTCTTGTATACAACCTGCCTGACTATGGGCCACTTTTCAAATTCAATGCAAATTTCTCTTTTCCTTTTCCAATTTCAATTTTTATTGTTTTGAATGCATAAAGTCCAATGATTGCTTTGAATGATTATATGCATATAACAATAAACATCTGTTCACAAACATATGAAAAGCAAACAAAAAACAGTAATTACTATAGGCTCTAGGAATTGAGATGACGACTAAAGTCACCAATGCGTCCCCACAGAGTAACTTTCACAAGAGATACATTCGCAGGATCATCAATCCCCACAGAGTCATGGCTCTCCCTACAAAGATAAATCTTCTCCAACGAAGTACTAATCTCCTCTCAACAGTATTCCAATACTTCAAACTTCATCACGTTAGTCCCCGAGCAGTGATCCTATCAAACTTCATCACGTTAGTCTCCAAGCAGTGATCCTATCAAACTCCATCACGTTAGTCCCCAGCAAAGGATCCTATCAGCTTCATCACGTTAGTCCCCGAGCAGTGATCCTATCAAACTTCATCATGTTAGTCCCCGAGCAGTGATCCTATCAAACTTCATCATGTTAGTCCTCGAGCAGTGACATATTATGCTATATCATCCACAACAAGGTCTATACACAAGATCCCCGGCTGAGCATCTCTCACCCCTCAATATTCTTCCAACAGCATTAATATCCAGACTCGAAACTTGGTCAGATAGTGCATCGGAGGAATCAATCATCTTTTATTCCCCAACCAGGGTTTGCAACAACCTCATTCCCAAGCAGACATCAGAAATCTACAGCAGAACGTTCATATCTTCTTCAAGATGGACATGTTTTGAAATACCACAACATTTACATTTATACATTATTCATAAAAGTCATCACATGTGCATGTATCATAACAACATTGTTCATAACTTTGTCATATACTCACATGCATCATAATCTGCATAGGACTAACCATATCCTGTCAAGATTTATTTCCCCAGCAGGTAATAGCTATTTTTTAAACGGAAGGTCAAAGATTAATACCCGAAACAAGACAGGAGAACTATATGAACGACCATGTAAATTATTGCCACACGACAGATCATAGATTAACACCCGAAACAAGACGGGAAAACTATCTACATTCTGACAAATATTCATCTCAAGAATAGCCATGACGAAGGTTTATTCTGACTCTCTCCTATTATCAACCGCCCCGGATGACATCTTAAGCCCATCTCTGATTTCTCTTTCATTCAAAAGACGAGTACAGAGTCTAGCGTACGACTCACTCTCTAGCATCAACTTCTCCAAATGGCATCTATAAGCCCATTCTAGCACATTTTCAACTAACGATCCCATTCCATACAACAGCGAGTGCAAATTTTCAAGTGTACTCGAGTGTTCAATCATCTTCTACCTTCAGGTCATGAAAGGCAAGCATACCAATCTAACCCTTCCAGTACAAGAAGATTGAACAGGGGCAACTGTTATACCCCAAAATTTGCCCTCTTATTTCTCAAGACAATCCACAACTCCATACTCAAGAATTCCATAAGGGTTGACCAGACAAACCCTCTCCTAAGCCATCAATCAAAACTAGGGTCTTGCTCCTCTCAAGTCAAAATGGATTTCCAAAGCTTCAAGTTGGTCATCATACCTCATCATATGCTTCAAGGGGTAATCATGTCAAGTTTCAAGCCCTACAAGTCAAAATTGCTCATCCAGTTGCTCAGATGGTTGAAAATCAGCTATATTGGACAAAAAGTCAATTGTGGTCAACATACAGTCAAACTTCATAATTTTTGGTCAACATCAATATTTTGAAGTAATATTCATCATTTGATCAAGGGTTGATCATGGTTCATCAAGAAAAGTCAAGATTGGATCAAAAGTCAAAGTTTATAAATTAGGGTTTTTCAGGCAAAAGTCAACAGAACTTTGACTAGGCATAACTTTCACATACTTTATCAGACATTTTTCCACCATAGCTCAATTTTAAAGAGAATTCAGTTCTCTACAACTTCGTGTCTCACAAGCTTGGGACAGAAATGCTTCATTTGGAAGTTATGGTTCAAAACATTACAGGTCATTTTAAAAGTCAACAAAAAGTCATCTTTTTGAAAAGAAGTTTTCATGAACATGGAAACTTCAATGAATATGAAACCAAAAGGAATGTTTATAAGACATCTTGAGCTTTCTTAAAAGTCCAAGAACACCCAAAAATGTTAAAAATTGAGCAAGATACAAGTTGTGCAAGTTGAGCATTTTGAGGAGTGCATAAAGAAAATACCTAGCAAAAGCAAATATTTTTCAAATGGGCCTAAGATTTTATGATCCAAACTTGATTATGAGATTATACATGACTTCTATACCTCATGCCACACCTCTTGTCCTTTTTATTTATTTATTTTTGAATTAAATGGCTTAAATTCAAATTTAATTAAATAAAATGCAAGGAGGATTATTAATACAAGGTGGGCTTGATTTGTGCATGTCGTTAGGACCAAGGAAACCCAGAAGAGCTATCATTTTCGTGCAAGAAGATTTAAGGAAAGATTGAGCCTAGTTTGGAACGATTTCATACAAATTTCAAATTAAATATTCTCCATTGAAAGAATATAGTTTTTTTTAAAGTCTTGACCTATTTCCACTCCTCTATATATACTTAACACCTTCGCAAGGCAAAGAGACGGATTGCTAGCCTCTTACAAACCCTAGAAATATCTCAAAAATTTCCACAAACTTGCAAAATCGTGCTTCAATTTCGAGGCAGTTTCAAGCTATTCCAGCCCTCCATTTGTGTTCCTGAAGTTCCCAGGGATCGATTCACATCATTACACAAAGCCAAACCACTCCAGATCAAGCTTTCCAAGCCTCTCCGATTTGGTATATATCTTAAAATCGTTTCTCTCAATCCATGCATTACTAACTGTTTTTGTTTGTTTGTATGGTCTTAGGATATCATTTAGAACAGGTACAACGTGTTACTTGTGAGCTTTAGGGCTTAGATCATGTGATGGCATTATTAGGGCATAAGAAGCTGTGAGCTTCGAACCAATCGATACAGGGACTTTCAGGCTGTAAAAACACCACCATTGTATTCTTGGGGTTCGAATTACAGGGGTAGGGGCCTCTGTTTGCATTTATCTTGTTTATTTTGCAGGATCGGATCTCCAGAAGGCCGGAGAAGACAACCGAAGGCTTGTTCCGGCGCCTCTAACTCAGGTTGACTCCGGCAGGGAACAAGCAACACACATATAGTTATGCTTTCACTTTGATACACGGATGTATCACCCCCGGCCGCCTTTTGCTATCTCTCTAACTCCTCGTGTGGGTTCGAACCCCACCTTTTGCTATTTTTTCCAATTTTCTAATTAACACAGGTTTCAGAGTTTCCAGAAGGAGCACCTCCAGAAGCTCCAGCTTCTGGACCCCTAGAGGCAGTGTCACCTCCAAAAGCTCCAGCTTCTGGACCCCCAGAGGCAGTATCACCTCCAGAAGGTCCAGCTTTTGGACCCCCTCAGAAGTGTCACCTCCAGAAGCTCCAGCTTCTGGGTTTCTCCAGAAGTTTCACCTCCAGAAGCTCCAACTTCTGGGTTCCTCCAGAAGTTTCATCTCCAGAAGCTCCAGCTTCTGGACACTCTCAGAAGGATCCCCTCTAGAAGCTCCAGCTTCTGGATGCCCAAGGCACGCCACTCACAGAAGGATTAGCTTCCGTGCCAATTTCTGTCAGAAGTCCTGATGGAACCCTCATCCCTTTTTTATTTTTCAGCTGATTATTTTCTTATTTTCCTTTTTTTTTAATTATTTCAATTAATTAATTAGTAATTAGGTTAAACAATTAGCTTAATTAGGATTAATTTCACAAATAATTTTCTCTATTTTTCTTAATTCATTAATTAATTTAATTAGTTTAATTTAGGTTAATCATTTAATTTAAATTAAGTTTTTTTATAATTAAAATCTATTAGAAAATAGGATTTTTTACATTAAAATTAGTCTTCAAAAATACCAAAAAAATATTTTTCCTTTTGCAATTAGGATTTAGGTATTCACTTTAACCATTTTACGTTTTCTTCTATTTTATTTCTTTCTGCATTTAAATTCTAGAAAGGATGTATAGGTCGCAAAGTTTTATTCTGTAATAGCGTAGACTTACATTTCTGCTTTTACTTTCCGCACCTCCTATTATGTATCTTCCCCAAAGCCATGTAATAGCGTAGGACATTTACTTTCTGCACTTTACATTTCCGCAATTTATTTTCCGCACCTATTAACTGCTAGTAACTAGGCGTGCATGGCAAGATAAAAATCAACATATATCACTTCTAACACAAGATAAAATATCTGAATACAACACATTCTTCACACATACACTCCCCTTAGGGTATCCTCTCTTGTTGCCTTATGAACAATGGTCATGTCCCTCGGACATGGATATATCTTAGCATAATTGCCTACAAACATATCATCATAGTCCCTTCGAAGAAAAGATCATAGTCCCTCGATGACCCCAGTTGTTGCCTACGAGTATATCATCTCGTCCCTCGATTGTTGCCTACGAAAAGTGATTATCGTCCCTACGAATATGTTAAGATATCCTTACAAGTTGCCTTCTATGACCATCTGATGTCCCTTCGAATGTCCCTTTTACATCCAACGAATAGGGTTACCTATCAACCAATGGTATGGATAGCCTTATTCTAAAGGAAAGTAAAATAACACGGAAACGACCGTTCTGAGTATGTAATAAGTCTCTTTTGCTTGCTCAAAATACTTTTCACACCTCACACTTTCAAAAAAATTTCTTTTTAAGACACTTTGTATACATTCCGGCGTGAATCATTACAAAGTCCTTTTCCAAAACAAAACATTTCCAAACACTTTGTATACATTCCAGCGTGAATCATTACGAAGTCAAAGTGAAATGTCTTTTCAAAAAATATTTTCAAACACACACATAAAAAACAATTAAAGTGAGTTAAGCAATTAAGAGCCCGTAGATAACTACGGATGAAAAGGGTGATAAGACCTTCCATTTTCATAACCACCTCCCCTACTCAGAATCTAACAAAGGTCTTTTCATGTTCTTTTCGCCTTCCCTTAATTGGATAAAAGAAAAGTCGGTGGCAATTTTGCTATCAACATTTGCGATCAAACGCAAAACAAATAAGTCAGTTCTCCCACCGTGTTACACTTCCCTTTTCATAATTACCTCCCGTACTCAGAATCTATCAAAGGACTTTTCTGTTCTTTTCACCTTTCCTTTATTGGATAAAAGAAAAGTCGGTGGTGACTTTTGCTATCCACAACATTTGCGATAAATGCAAACAAACAAGTCGGTCCCCACCGTGTTAAAGAACTGGCGACTCACCGGGGAACACCAAAAGAGGTTACTTTAGGGATATAAATCACTTTTATTGCTTTCTGTTTGCTTTGTATGATTTATTTTTAAGGGTTGTTTGAGTATTATATTTGTGGTGAATCCTACACCCAGATCCAGGTTTCCTTAGGTAAGTAACAATAGATCATCGCAACTGTCCGGTGTAGACCGAAACGGTTAAAATGATGGCTACGGTTAGTGCGACACTTTGGATGTCCTGATGTTCCTCATGTTCAGTTAAGGAAATATTTGGCGTCTGCGGGGTGTCATCAAGCACTAACTAAACTTTTAGAACCCTAATTAACCCATCTTGGCCATTAGAAGATAGTGAGATAGCCAACTTTGGTGCAGACTGAGGTTGGTTGATAATCGATGCTACACTCATTGAGATTCGAATTTCAGGATATTTCGGTCGACTATTTAGTAGTTGTACTGAAATAAATCCTGCGAGAAATATCTGTGATATGAGATTCCTAGAACCCGGTTACTATTGTAGGACAGGTTGGACAAACTTAAACTCCGGTAGGGTAGACACCTATACCTCATGCAAGCCTTTAAACCTAGGGTTATTGTGTGAATTGCTTGTGATTACTATTTAAACATGAAATCATAACATCATAACATTTCTAACCATTTCAAGGACCTAGCGATTTACTTTTGCTTTGTGTTGTAGGGTTACGACTTCTAGGAAGAATATCTGAATCAACTTTGTGGGGATACCTTATAAACTCAAGGAGTTAGTCTCAAAAGTTTCCGATCACGCTCAGTTCATCAAAAGGCATGGTTATCTACTCGACTTGGTTACCTCCGGTTTTGAAGAAGATATGATGAGCGTCGTATTCCATTTTTTTGATCTGAAACATCACTGCTTTACTTTCTTAGATTATCAGTTGGTACCTACAATGGAAGAATTCTCTAAGCTACTTGGGATACCCATTCTTGATCAGATACCTTTCACCGGTTCAGAAAAAGTTCCTAGGTTTGAAGACATTGCAGTAGCTCTACATCTGAAGCGGTCAAACATTGAAGCTATTTAGGAAACAAGAAGTGGAGTTAAGAGTTTGCTTGCTAAGTTTCTGATAAAGAAGGCTCGAGAATTATTAAAGGCTATGAGTTTCCACGTTTTCGAAGACATTTTGGCTTTGCTATTCTATGGTTTGGTACTATTTCCTAACCCAGATCAATTCATATACGTAAACGCCATCAAGATATTCCTCACTCACAATCTTGTGCCTACTTGGAGATATTCTTTATTCTCTCCACACTCGTACTATGAAAAGACAAGGGACTCTCATGTGTTGCATACCGTTACTATCCAGGTGGTTTATTTTGAACCTTCCTCGGTCAGTGATGAAGAATGAACAAGGCTTTAAGTGGTCTCAAAGGTTGATGTCACTCTCTCATTCAGATATCTGTTGGTGTCTCTACTCTCAAAATGAATTCACTTTCATTGATAGTTGTGGGGAATTCCCTAATGTACCAATCCTTGGTATAAGGGGAGGTATCACTTACAACCCTTATTTAGCGCTACGACAATTTGGTTATGCTTGAAGAGATGGTCCTCATGATATACTTATCCAAGGCATTGTATTTGACTACGACAACGATCTTCAAGGTTACTGTTAAAGATTTGTGCACGCTTCGGGCATGGTGAAGAAAACTGATACCAACACCTTGGGGCATAAAAATTCCATTCCTTGGGAACCTTACCTCAAATGGGTGTGGGATCGCACTCAAAATATCATGATGCCATATGCTGCTATCCTACCAATATTTATGGAACCTGTTGCCGAAAGCGATGAACTTTACACCATTCTTCATCCAGATATGCCTACTAATTTTGAAGAATTGAAGAGATCCTGGATTCAACTTAAAGAAGAAAGGGATACATTTGAAGCACAATCCTATGCAAGCGAGAAAAGAGTATTAGAGCTAACGAAACTACTTCACGAGGAACATAACATTAACACCTACGTCAGCGCAAAGAGGATGCGCCCATGGGAGGCCTAAGCACTAGGAATTCCATTTTTGTATTTGAATTTTCTTTTGTATTTACTAAAATACTAATAAAAATTTTGTTCTTGCTTGTTTACCAAATTTAATTTCCTAAGATCCTTGAAAATATTGCATTGGATAACATCGCATATCATAGCATATCATTTCATAACAGGTACTCAAAAGATTGGTTTTCTTATTCTCTCGTTGTTTATTTTAGCAGAAAAATGGCTCTCGAACAAACTGTCAAAGATCTCCAGGCTCAGAACACTCAGTTCCAAGAGATGTTCACCAACTTAGCCCAAGGACAGAAAGATCTGAAAGAGTTCATCATCAATAAGAAAAAGAAGAAGACCATTAGCATTCTCAACATGGGGAAAAGGTACAGAGGTCCGGTCAAAGTAGTCAGACAAATTGAATTCTCAAACAAGAGCGACGAAACTGAAGGAAGCGTCAAAGCAAGTGAGGGAAGTCATCACGAGTCTCAAGAGGAAGAAGTAGAAAACTACATGAGCGAGCATTATCTTCCTGATGATGAGAAGTATAAGCAACTTGAAGATCGTCTGAATATTATGGAGAATCTGAAAATGTCAGGTTTGAATTTTGATGATTTAAGCCTAGTTTCAGGGGTAGTCATTCCCCGCAAGTTAAAAGTTCCTACTTTTACTAAGTATGATGGCATTTCTTGTCCGAAACTTCATCTGAAGTCCTATGTTCAGAAGATCTAACCCTACACTACTGACAGGAAATTATGGATGCATTTCTTTCAAGAGAGTCTATCCGGAGCGCACTTAGAATGGTACTATCAGCTAGAGAATACTCACATTCATACCTGGAATGAGTTAGCATACACTTTCTACAAATAGTACCAGTACAATGCTGAATTGGCACCAACCCGTATACAACTACAGAGTATGTCTATAGGTTGTGATGAGAAGTTCAAAGAGTACGCCCAGAAATGGAGAGATCTAGCATGTAGAGTCCAGCCACCCTTGTCTAATAGGGAATTAGTTGACATGTTCATGGGAACACTGACAGGCCCATTCTTCAATCATCTGATTGGAAACTCTTCAGCGGAATTCACTGAGCTGATATTGACATGCAATTGTATTGAAGCTGGAATCAAGAGTAGAAAGATTTGAAATTCTTGACAGCAGATACGTGATGTCACAGAGAATGTTATGACACAAGATTCGACACTACGCTAATAGTTCACAAGAAATATAAATAAAGAAGAAGAACACAATAAATTGTTTACCCAGTTCGGTTCCACAAACCTACATCTGGGGGCTACCAAGCCAGGGATAAAGTTCACTATTAGTAGTATCAATTCAAAGACCCTACAGCCAACACACCTGTTGATAGCCTTCTCACTTAATCACTACCCAATGACCCTTTTACCTAAGTCTTACTTAGATATGAGTTCCTACTCACTCCCCCTCAATCACCGCAGTGATATCAACCTATTGATTAATTGATTTTTGAAGAAACACTTCAATAAACTATCTTGATCTCACTTCACAGCTTACAATCAAGAGACAAACACTCGTGCTTCAAAAGCTTTGAGTGATAAACTACCCTTACAAACAAATCCTAGTCCAAGGCACTTATCAATTGATAATTGCTTGGCTCACAAGAGAAACTAGAATTACACAAATAACAACTGTTACAAATCCTAACAGTACACAAAGGCAAGCTGCTATCTCTTCAATACATTCAAAGGGCGCAACACAGTTGTAAGGGTTGAATTCCTTTTATAGAAGCAGTCCTGAAACTTCAGTTTTGGGCTTCCATAAAGATAGCTAGGGTTCACTTAATTTACTCCTAAAACTTGGTCTTTTCAACAACCAATTTAGTTTTAATTGCTTAACCTAGCAGCCACGTGAGCATGCTTTCTAATAATGAAAAACAATATTTAGCACCAACAAACTTCCGAAAAATCTCGAAATAACATTCAGCAGTAATGTCACATCGAATGTCATAACATCCGCCATGACATCGCACTTTCATAATTTCTAACATGCCTTTAGCTTCGCTTAAATGTTTTAAACATCCTTAGCAGGTAGGATTTATCTTCAATCTCTGAATGTCATGACATCCATCATGACATTGCTAAATCCTAGTTTTACCAAAATTAATGCCAACTTAAAACACTAACAAACTCCCCCTTTGGCACATTTTTGGCTAAAACTACTTAACCTATCAGAGTACATATGCAGCAGAAGACAAACTAGTTCTAAGCTTAAATAAACTAGAACCTAGAGATAAGATAAATTCTACCCATACAGAAATCCCACAATTTCCCACAAATGCCCACATACAAAATTTAAAATTCCATACAGTTTCCCCAAAGTCCCAGCTACTGTCACACAGTAGTTCTTCTCCCCCTTTTTAGCCATAAAGAGCCAAAGGAAACCATTCAATTGCCCCAAACAATCAAACAATCAGTTCCAAAAAATAATACCAGCACAAGTATTCAAGTGATACACATCTGTCAGAACAATGATTACAATCATCCAAAAGGAAACAAAATGCAGAACAGAAAACAGAAAATAATTGACAGAATAAAATTAGAGGCAACAGGGGCAGGGAGCAACATCTCAAGTGCTTTCTTCTCCAGAAGAAGCACTGTGGAAGGAAGCATCTTTAACCTTCTTCAAGACCACCATCCAATATCATCATCTTCAAAGATCACCAACAACATCATTATTAGCTTTCCTTCATCCTCAACCTCGTGTCCCGCTCTAGTTGAGAGATTAGCTCTTCACTTTTTTCTTGCTTCAAGCTCCTTGCAAGTTGCTCTTAGCACGCAATGACCATTGTCTCCTGAGAATTTTCTTTGACAGCTGATGTCTCAGCAGATGTTATGACAATGTCTGGGACATGCTTCCCTTGGAATATCTTGTAGTGGAAACTAAGGGCAGGAGCTCTTTTACACACAGAATCTCTATTAACCAGAATGTCAGGGTATTTATCAATTATAATACCACACAAGAGGGATGGAAATGCTATTGGTCCTTTTATAGCATAACTGTCAGCATGTTTAAGGATCTGATCAAAAATGTAGCTTCCATAGTCAAACTTTGCTTTTGTTCCAACAACAAAAATGAACCTCCCCAGACCAATGGAGATGGTTGACTTGTGATTCGTGGAACCTGGTCGCACCAATCTTGTGCAGAATAGCAAATTTGACACTTAATTTGCTAGCAGAAAGCTTTCCCTTCAAAGGCCAATGTTTTACCTGCTTGGCAGTGATTGTCTAACACACTTGATTGTCAGTTTCTTCGAGCTCAGGTTGAGCCTCATCTGATCTCCCTAAGTACTTGTTGATTACACTTGAGGAAAACTTCACTTTTCTTCCTCTGACAAACACAGTCTTAAAATCTCCTGATCTTCCATCAGCACAACCATTTGACCGGTTCACAATAAACTCCTTCACCAGACTTTCATAACAATTTGAGAACTTCACCACAGTTCTCATCAACTCAGCTTCCTTGATCAGTTCTATCACCTCTTTGCATTCAAGAGCATCTTTGTGCAGTTCCCTTTCAAGTGCAATTCTCTTCAAACTCACATATTTCCACCTATTAGCATTTTCAGGGTGGTGAAAGGAAATGTTGTCAATTGGCACTTCAGGAACTATGGTTATTTTCCCAAGAGACAACCTTCTTTTTGAATGAATGTCAGAGACATTCTCTGTAACATCAAAGTCAGACTCATCCTGATCTGAGGGCTCAGGTGCTTTCCTTTTCCTCATAATTGAAGTGCTCTTTGCTTTAGGGGTATCACTAACATTCTTGATTTTGTCCTTCCCTTTGGAAGTTCCAACCTTGTTGCCTTTACCAGATTTTTCTACAGCCTTCCTCTCAGCCCTAGGAGTCTTGTAGCCAACTTCAGCATTCTTCTCATGAACAGAGCTTTGAGTAGCACTTTTCTTCCCTTTCCTATTTATTACCCTTCTAGCAATGCTGGGATTAACCTTGGCTATGAGGTCATTATCAGAAAACTCCTCATCTAGATTGATGATATGAGAAACCATATTCTGATTGGTGTTCTTCTCAGGAGTATCTTCAAGACTGCTATCAGATATGTTGTCAGCTGAGGCAGCAGGAGGTTTATCAGAGGCACTATGATCTGAAGATTTCTCAGGAACCTCATCAAAAATCTCATTCACATTTGCAACAGGAGATTCAATTACATTATCATCATTACCTCCTTCAGGAGCTGGAGCAGGAGGATTTACATCATTTTTCACAGGGGAATCAACATCATCACCAGATGTCTTGACATTCTCATTGACATCTGGATCAACTGCTAAGCTAGGGCTAGCAGACTTATGATCTGTGGGAACTAAATCAGCATGACTTATTCTCATTTAGGATATCAGACACTATCCTAGCTATGGCCTCATGCACTGACCTAGATCCTTCTCTATTTACTAGTCATGGGGAAACAGAGGATGATGGTACTGAGGACTTACCAGAAGGAGATACTTGAGCCCTTCTTGCATTTCTTGTGCGTAACTTCTTGACCTTTTCTGGGTCAGTGGCCATTGCACGCAGTGGTGTCACTCTTAGAGCTTCAGCTTGCATGGCTTCAGTATTTACCCTAGCTTCAGCCATGCAGGAAGACGGGGATCCAGATTCTTGAGATGATGAGGATGATGAAGACATTTTTCGCTGATGGTTGTTGAGAGGGTGAGAGCAAAAATAACAAAGGGTTTCAAAGTTTCTTTTGAGAGAAGAAAGGATGGTACTACTTTCAAAAGAAGAAACTATTATATGAGGATGTCTCTTCCTATTCTTGGACCTTTTAAAATAAGAATGAACGTACTCAAATAACCTTCTTAAAAATAATTGAAATAAAAGGTCCCGTTCACCCCTTGTTGTAGGCATGGCTAATTGCTACAACTCCTCATATTGACAAGTACCCAATTTGTCCCTCAAAGTATTACACTGACTAGTCTCAAGAACTTTAGTAAAAGTGTCACAGTACAATGTCATGACATCCTGTATGACATTGTATTTAGTCAGCATCTGCTTTATCCAGATCATCTGAGAACAATTGCTACCAGCTGCTATGTGTTCATCCTTGACATTAAATAGAAACACACAGTGTTGCCTTTTGCTAAGCCAAAAACTGAGATTATTTCTCAAGAAGATACATCCATCAAAGGACCTTTTACACAACCTTTGATTAACACTTTCTCCACTTGTTTTCTTGGACAACTTCAAATGAGTAGAGGTAGGAGTCCTATTATGACAGTCATTCTTCATTCCAAGCTTCTTGACACAATTCCTTGTATACTTGTTTTGAGAAAGAAGTGACGAGTCTTTCATCTGTGAGACTTGTAGCCCAAGAGATTGAGTCAACTCTCCAATGGGACTCATCTCAGATACAGTTTGGATTTGAGTGTCAAACTGTCTTACAGTTGAGTCAGGTATTCCTCCAAAAACTATGTTATCAACACAAGTTTGAAGCACTATGATCTTTCCTCCTGTGACAAAGAGGGTTTCATCCAAGACTCCTCTCCTGTCTCTTTTGCCAGTAAGATGCCTGGTTAGCCTTTCATGCCAGATCCTAGTACTTTGCTTCAGTACTTTAGAAGTGGTCAGATGTCTAGACATTGAGTGTGACATTCTGATTTCCTGTCCACCCTTATACTTACCACAGATTCTCCCTTTGTCCATGAGAAATCTTGGTATCTTTCTGACTCCCTTTATGGAATTAATTCTTTTTATTCCTCTGAGATGTGGATGATCAGATTCTTGTTGCCACAACTTTACTTCATCTTCATCTTTGTCTGTAGAACACACAGAGGGCAGAGTGGTGTTCTCAGATTCCCACAAGTAGCAGTTGTCCTTTGATCTGACTCCTCTCATAATCACAACTTGTTCAACATTGATTACAAGACATTCAGATTTAGTGAAGTTGACTGTGAATCCCATATCACACAGCTGACTTATGCTAATGAGATTTGCAGTCAAACCTTTTACCAGCAACACTCCATTTAGGCTTGGAACTCCAGACCAGTTTGAGTTTCCAATACCTTTGATTTCTCCTTTGGCTCCATCTCCAAAAGTAACAACACTGACAGAATGAGGTTTAACATCTTCAAGAAGATTTCTGTCTCCAGTCATATGCTTAGAACACCCACTGTCAAAGTACCAGTCTTCCTTGGCAAACACTCTAAGAGAAGTGTGAGCTATCAGAGCTGCAGTCCTCTTCTTCCACTTTTGAGTGTAGGGTACCTTGGTGTTCTTAGGCTTAACATAAGGAGTCTGATTAGGGTATCCATGTAGCCTATAGCAAAAAGGCTTTATATGACCAAACCTCCCACAATAATGACATCTCCATCTTTGAAACTTTTTATTCATGTTTCTCTGATCTTGATGTTGAACCCAATGTTGTGACATCTTCTTTGACATTGGCTTATTTGATCTGTTCTTCTTCTTGTTATCAACAGATTTCTTTGCATCCATATACACAGAACCAGACATATTTCCTGCTTTATGTTGTGACATTTGCTTTGACATTGGTTTCCCATGCCTCTTCTTCTTCTTGCCACTAACAGGTTTCTTTGCATCTTCATATCCCAGACCATGTTTATTTGCTGCATTCTGTCCAAGTTGAAGAATTTCATCCAACTTGTCAGTACCAGATGATAGCACTTTGACTGATTTGGACATCTGGTCAAGTTTGGAGTTTAACAGTGTAACTTCACTGTTGAGATGACTTATAGAAGATGTGCTCTCCTTCTTCTCAGCCTCCAATCTAGCATTCTCAGCCTCCAACTTCTCAATCAGCTTTTTCTGTTTCTCATTTTGCTGACATACCTCACCACTTTTTATACATAGCTTCTTGTAGGTTTCAGCAAGCTCTTCAAATGTCACTTCCTCATCACTAGAGTCCATATCAGAATTGTACACTCCAGAGAGAGCAGTGACAAGTTTGACTGCTTCTTCCTCAGATTCACTTCCTGAGTCACCATCAGACCAAGTGACAGCCATCCCTTTCTTTTGTTTATTCAGAAAGGTAGGACATTCAGCTCTAATATGCCCATATCCTTCACAGCCATGACACTGGATTTCTCTGCCTTGAGTTCCTTTTTCTTCTGACTTGGATCTTTTGCTGGAGTCATAAGATCTGCTAATGTCAGATGAAATGTTCTTGACATTTGACCTTGACTTTGGATCAGTCCTCTTGATGAGCTTGTTAAACTGTCTTCCAAGCATAACTATAGCTTCAGATATCTCCTCTTCTTCATCCTCCTTGCATCCCTCTTCAGAATTGGACACAAGTGCTATGCTCTTGTTCTTCCTGTCAACAGTTTCATTGATTCCCATCTCAAAAGTCATAAGAGATCCAATGAGTTCTTCAACCTTCAGGGTACTAATGTCCTGAGCTTCCTCTATAGCAGTCACTTTCATTGCAAATCTTTTAGGCAATGATCTGAGGATTTTTCTTACCAACTTCTCTTCTGACATCTTTTCACCAAGTGCTCCTGAGGTGTTGGCAATCTCCAACATATTCATGTGAAACTCATGAATGGTCTCATCTTCTTTCATCTTCAAATTCTCAAATTTGGTAGTGAGCATCTGAAGTCTTGACATCTTCACCTTGGATGTCCCCTCATGAGTAGTTTTGAGAGTGTCCCAAACATCCTTGGCCAGCTCACATTGATGGACCATCAAGATGTTTACATCAATACCATTGAATAGTGCATTCAATGCTTTAGAGTTTCCGAGCTAGTTCCTCTTCCTCTTTGCTCCATTCTTCCTCGTGTTTCAAGACAAGAGTCCCATCTTCTCAAGCTTGGTGATGTTTCCATCCTTTGTCAGCAGCTCTCCAAGCTTTAATATCCACTGATCTTAAGAAGGCAAACATACGAGGTTTCCAATACTCATAATTGGATCCATCCAGTATAGGTGGTCTACCTCCAAATCCTCCTTCCTTGTCCATAACGCCAGAAACTTATTATCCCTAGATCTCACCTGTAAATAAGGTGGTGCCCGCCTGATGCCAATTGAAATTCTTGGCAGCAGATACGCCGATGTCACAGAATGTTATGACACGATTCGACACTACGCTAACAGCTCACACAAAGAAATATAAGCAGAAAGAACACAATAAATTGTTTACCCAGTTCGGTTCCACAAACCTACATCTGGGGGCTACCAAGCCAGGGATAAAGTTCACTATTAGTAGTATCAATTCAAAGACCCTACAGCCAACACACCTATTGACAGCCTTCTCACTTAATCACTACCCAATGACCCTTTTACCTAAGTCCTACTTAGATATGAGTTCCTACTCACTCCCCCTCAATCACCGCAGTGATATCAACCTATTGATTAATTGATTTTTGAAGAAACACTTCAATAAACTATCTTGATCTCACTTCACAGCTTACAATCAAGAGACAAACACTCGTGCTTCAAAAGCTTTGAGTGATAAACTACCCTTACAAACAAATCCTAGTCCAAGGCACTTATCAATTGATAATTGCTTGGCTCACAAGAGAAACTAGAATTACACAAATAACAACTGTTACAAATCCTAACAGTACACAAAGGCAAGCTGCTATCTCTTCAATACATTCAAAGGGCGCAGCACAGTTGTAAGGGTTGAATTCCTTTTATAGAAGCAGTCCTGAAACTTCAGTTTTGGGCTTCCATAAAGATAGCTAGGGTTCACTTAATTTACTCCTAAAAACTTGGTCTTTTCAACAACCAATTTAGTTTTAATTAAGCTTAACCTAGCAGCCACGTGAGCATGCTTTCTAATAACAGAAAAACAATATTTAGCAGCTCAACAAACTTCCTGAAAAATCTCAGGAAATAACAGATTCTGCAGAACAGAATGTCACACTGAATGTCATAACATTTGTCTTGACATCAGACTGTTTTCTGCAGAATTTCTAACACAGCTTTAGCTTCCAGTTCTGAGCTGTCTTTAAACATCCTTAGCAGGTAGGATTTATCTTCAATCTCTGAATGTCATGACATCCATCATGACATTGCTAAATCCTAGTTTTACCAAAATTAATGCCAACTTAAAACACTAACAAGATTCAAGTCAAAACATCTTCAAGTGTTGCGAATAGATCTTTTGGTGGGAAGAAAGAAGCAAATGATGTATATGGTCAGAAGAACCGTGGCAAAGGTGACCACCATCAATCCATGGGGGAAGTTTTGATCTCCAATCCCACACCAGCGCAACCTCAACAAGACAATACGCATAGACAGAACACGCCAATAAAACAGTTTACGAAGATCAATATACCGTTGTCTCAAGCATTACAACACATGTTGAAAGCAGAGCTGATTACTTTGAGAGATCCTCCTCAGCATGTCAACAAATCCTCTCCGAAGTACAATCCTAATGCAAGGTGTGCATACCACTCCAATAGCCTAGGGAACGACACTAACAACTATTGGTCCCTGAAGAACAAGATCCAAGACATGATTGAAGCTTAGGAAATTGAATTAGACCTTTCTGTCGAAACCCTGAATGTGATCAACACACCTATGTCGGATCATGGCAAGAGTACCAACGCCATAGATAACGACTCATATGTCTTTGTTGTGGATGAATTAACTACTCCTTTGATGACTGTTAAGAAGAATCTGCTGCAAGCTAGTTTATTTCCAGGATGTTTTGACAACTGTTGTTACTGTGCATCTGAACCCAATGGATGTGTCTAGTTGAAGAGAGATGTTAAGCACCTGATAGACAACCGAGAAGTGTTGTTCATAAAAACTCCGTTCGTAGAGAGTTTGTGCGAAGATGTTTCCAAAAGCTTGAAGATCGATGACATAAGCAAAGCCGTACCAGAATTCTGGAATACCTTGAGGCAGCCAAGTGGGAAGTTAGATTTCATGGTGAAATATACCGCCCCTAAAAGCTACAAGATTGCAATTGAAGACATCAAAGCAACCAGATGGGGAGATGATGACCATCCCGAAGAATATGCTGATGTGAATACAATAAGGATCAACTTTGTCGATTCTACCCCTAGAGTGGCACCTCTGATTATTACATCACCTATACCAGTTTCTTATTCCTCTAACAAAGCTATACCTTGGAATTTTGGAGCCGAAGTTTACTATTATGGCGTCAAGCAAGAGCCATTAACCATTGAAGACAACACAATTGAAGCTACTAATCCCAACGTCGACAATACCATTGGATCAAGAAAAGTAACTAGAACCGGAAGAGTGTTTTCTCCAAATATCTCTCCTCTAAAAGACACTACTGCACCAGTTCGCATTCCTACTATTGAACTAACTTCCAAGGCTCGCGGGAAAGAGAAAGTGAGTCAACCTGTTCAAACAGAAATACCAAGGGAAGTTGCTGAAGAAACCTCCAAGCAAGAAATGAAGGAAATTCTGAAGATCATTATGAAGAGCGACTACAATGTAGTAGGGCAATTAGGACAAACCCCATCCAAGATTTCCATGCTAGCTCTGTTGTTGTGCTCTAAGGCTCATGCTAAAGCCTTGGTGAAATTTCTAAAGAATGCCCACATACCACAAGACACTTCTGCTGAACAATTCGAAGGTTGTATTGCTAGCCTGACCGCAGACAATGGTTTGGGCTTTTCTGATGCTGATCTAACTTCTGCCGGAAGGAAACACAACAAAGCCTTACACATTTCTATAGGGTGTAAGGGCACTAAATTGTCTAATATGTTGGTGGATACTGGTTCTTCTCTAAATGTTCTGCCAAAAAGTGCTCTCGACCGACTTGATGCTAAATAAGTGGTCATGAAATCCAATGACATAATCGTAAGAGCTTTTGATGGTTTGAAGAGAACAATACTTGGAGAGCTCAACCTGCCGATCAAAGTGGGTTCCCAGACTTTAGATTCTAATTTCTTTGTGATGGACATCCGTCCAACTTGTTCTTTCCTACTTGGGCATCCTAGGATACATGGAGCATGTGCTGTTACCTCTACCCTGCATCAGAAATTGAAGTACCCAGTGAAGGGGAAGATCGTTACAGTATGCGGAGAAGAAGAGTATATGGTAAACCATTTGCAGTCATTCCGATACATTGAGATGGAAGGCGAATTTTTTGAGACTCCCTGTCAAGCTTTCGAAGTAGTTCCATAAGTCATGCCTGCCGACTCTCCTGTCACTCCTAAAGTTACTAGAGTTTCACCAAAGATGGCCTCACTGAAAGATACCAGAGTTGTAATTGAAGAAGGAGGTTGTACCATTTGGGGTCAGCTACCTGAGTTTCCATTCAAATCTGATAAGACTGGTTTATGTTTCATTTACAAAGGTCAGAAAATGATACGCTGTGAACGTGCCAGTGGACATCCTTTTCGCATCAACAAAAATGGAGTTCATGCTATAGAAGACGATGTTGGTGACTTCGATATCAACAATTGGATCTTCTCAACTACCGGCGATAGACTCAACAATTAGACGGATAAGGATGTTATGCCATGGGCATTCAAATATTAGTGAATGCGGAATATCAAGCTTTGAAAAGAGATATAAACGGATAGTTTTGGAAGGGACTACCGTTGCCATGGAAGAGGTAGAAATCGGGAAATTTCAATATCTTTTAATTTTTAAGCTGGTTAATTTAATTTAATTATTACAAACTTACGTTTTAGATAGCTCACAGGGATGTTACCCTTTCCCTGATATGGCGGCTGACAGTAGAGGACTCTACGCGAAATTCCTTTCTCTTTATGAATGGTTCACTAACGTGGAATTTGTCTATAAGGTAAAAAATTTAAAGAAATTTTTTTCTAATTGTTATCATAATTTTGAATCTATTTCTAAATATTTATAAATTGTAATCATTTTTTTTTAAATTGTTTTTACAGGAACATTTAGACTCTGAAGTACTAGATGAGTCTGTCATGGCTTGTCTTTTGGATGGTATTCTTAAGTTTATCATGTTTTATTTTATAATTTTGAAATTTATTGTTGTTTGTAGACTTTGACTATATGTATATTATTTACAGACCAAGTCACTTAATCAGTCCCGATTTTACAACACGTAAATCCCTTTTCCCCTTTTATTTGGTTTCCTACACATTTGTATTCTATTTGATTGGTCTGATAACTATTGTTGATTGTTGATCATACAAGCAATTTTTTCTCTAATTGTGTTTATTTTTTTTCCATTTGTCGTGGTTTTATGAACATTTGCCTGCATCTTGAAGTTTTTTGTGTTAAAAATCTGAAGTCATTGTTGAACTATGTTATGTGAAGAACAGTTGTAATTGGTAAAATTGTTTAACATGTTCAAATCTTAATCGTAGAAAATGCTATTTGAGTGTAAATTTCTGTGAAAAATCTGCTGAAGTCATAATTTAACCGGTCTTGACTATTAGTCGATACGGATGCAATGTGACCACTTAACTTAAAAAAATTGTATTGTATTTGAGCGTAAATATTAGCAAAGCTTATAAATTTAATGATAAGTTGTGTATCCAGAAAATATATTCTTACTCTAAAACATAGTATAATAATTTTTAAAGATAATTTAATTTAATTTAAGATTAAGATGATATCATACAAAATGGTGTAAGTATTTGATGAACACTTGGGTGTCTTCATGTAATCTAAATTGAATATTTATTATTAGGGTTATGCTATTGAATATTTATTATTAGGGTTATGCTAAAGTGTGTCTTTTAAAAATTTTTAAATGTAATTAAATGTATGTTGAAAGAAGATGTTGGTCGTTTTAAATAACTTAAGAACCTTGTAATGATATTAAAAGTAAATTTTACTCTAAAACACATACCTGCACCTTATTCTACAATGAAATAATATAATAATTTTTAAAGTTAATTTAAGATTAAGGTGATATTGTACAAAATGGTGAAAGTATTTGATGTACAAATAGGGTGTATCTAAAAAAAAAAATACTTTTTCGTTAGAACTAACCGAATATTTATTTAAAATAGAAGAGGTTCAAGTGCTTCTTTAGATTGTCACTCTATTGTTCTATTGACAAACCACAAGAAGTCTAGTTCTTTAGATTGTCACTCTATTGTTCTATTGACAAACCACAAGAAGTCTAGTAACTTTATCAATAAATTTTCTAATCATGCACACTTTTCCTATGGGAAATACCCAACTAATACATTCACCTAACTAATACATTCACTTGACAAAGTAACATATGGGTATCATGCAAAATTTTACACCAATACTTACATTAAATACTATTCATCGTATTTATATGATGAATAATATTTTTTAATAAAAAAATATATTTATGAACAGTAATATATTATTATAATAATTTTTTATTAAAAATTTATATTTTTTTAATAGTAAAACAAAATTGATTAATGAAATATAAAAAATTAGTTCATGAAATGATGAAGTTGGTTAATAAATGACTAAATATTAAAAATAATTTAGTAGTACTTCTATCAGAGGTTGTTTTGGTGTTTCTATCAGAGGTTGCGTTAGCATGCTTCCTTCAAAAGTTGATTTCACGTGCTTGACCAGAAGTTCTATTCTTCATTAGAACTTCTAATACTTCATGATCTTCTGTAAGTCTTGTTGAACACGTCTTCTATCAGAGATTTACATATGGTGTTTCTATCAGAGTTTATACTTCAATCTTCACTCAGAAGTTTTATTTATAGCTTGCGTGTTCCAGAAGTTCTTCCTTAGAACTTCTAAATTCATCTTCTGCTCAACATAATATAATGTTCCATTTTAAACCCTTGAGTCAGAACAATTTTTTATTAACCAACTTCATCATTTCATTAACCAATTTTTTATATTTTATTAACCAATTTTATTTTACTATTATAAAAAATATAAATTTTTTATAAAAAAATATTATTATAATAATATATTAATGTTCATAAATATATTTTTTTATTAAAAAATACTATTCACCATATAAATACGATAAATAGTGTTTAATGTAAGTATCGATGTAAGATTTTGGTGTATGAATAACATTATTCTTAATTAATATATCTAACATTGAAGATCAAGGAACATTGGAATTAGAGTTCTCTCTTGATTCAAGGTTACTAGGCATATTCAAACATCTTCGCTTATCAAGCTTTCTCAAATATCAAAGGTTCACAAGACTTCTCAAGGTATTCAACAAGGGTTCTCATGTTTCAAGGATCACGTGCATCAAGTTAGGAGCTTTATTCCAAGTTGAATTCACACTGGTTAGGTTTGGTACATTCTCCTCCTCATCAAGTTTTTATGTTCTTCAAAAGCATTGGATTGAAGTTGTTAACAAGACAAGTTGGTTATTGGAGGATTCCCAAGTCATTTTAAAGTAGATTGCAAGTCATTCAAAACAAAAGGGCAACATAAAAGTTAAACAGTCAAGAGCTGATCAAAGGGCATTTAGGTCAAAATTGAGGTAAAAAATTCAATTAAGGAGTAAACTTGGCCATTGATTGAGTTTGATAAAATAAAACCATTGAAACCAAGTTTAATGTAAAAGAAGCAATTCTGAAGATTTGGAGAATTTTTCTAAGTATAGAAATGAATGTTCATTAGGATGATTTCTTATGCCTGTATCTTTCTCATATGATCATCAAATTTTGCAATCAAAGGCTTAATTGAAAGATCTCACTTCATATGGAAATGATTCCAAAAGGTGCCTTGGATTGAAAGATTAAGCGGTAGGAGTTGGCATTTCAAATTGACTAAGTTTTAGACACTTGAGAATTTTTAAGTGTTTAGATCATATTTTGAGGATAATACTTCAAGGCCAAATTACATGGTGATTCAAGGAGAATTTTTCTTGCCACTCTCAAAATTTAATCTGGCATCACTAAAAATTTATTTCCACTTTATCTCTGATTCATTACTAAGTTATTTTCGGATAAAATTTCCGGTAGCGCTCCAAATTTTCAGTATGTCCCAAAATTCCAGACGCGAATTTAAAAATTCTGGTATACCGGAAATTATAAATTCTCGGTATGTCTCAAATTTCTGAAAGCATAATTAAAAAATACGGCGTACTGGAAATTACAAAATATCCGGCGTTACCAAAATTTCCGGAAGCATATTTTAAACATCCGGTATTATCGGAAATTACTTTATAATTGGTATATCGGAAATTTCCTTTATACTTGAAATTTCTGATATATATATATATATATATATATATATATATATATATATACATATTTTGTTTTTTTCAACGGTTGAGATTTTGCCGACACTTTTGGAGGGTCCAGATTGCACCGATACTTATGTGTGGTCTAGAACGTATAACCATTTGTATAAATATGGGTTTTAGGGTTATTGAGTAACACATCTCAACAACATGCTTCTTTCTCAATATCTGTTTAAGACAGAAGTGTATTACAACGGCCGTAAACATGTTGAATTCAATCTCCCAAATGGATCTGAGTCCTTTGCCACCTTGAAGGAAACGTTGAACGATTTGCTGTCTGATTCTGAGAATAGAAGGATGACAAAGATCGAATTTCTGGAGGATTACATTGGTATAAATGGTTGGGTGGAATACAACCTAATCGAGCTGAAGAATGATGAACATGTGAAGGCCATGTGGAAATAATTTCTTCGTAGGATAACCAAAGGTCTGATCGAGTTAGACGCGGAGATCCGGAGATCTGTTGACGACATCATGAAGTGTCGAAAGCGTCCAGATGACACTGGTAGTTCCTAGATTTCCATGTATTGGAGTACTGTTTATGTGTGTTGTTTGTCATCTGATGTTTGTTAACTTATTTGAGTTATTTTGTGTTATTTTGTTTTCTTTATGTAATCGAAAGAAAAGGTACTAACCAAAAAATATTATGCAATAAACTAGAAGTCTGTTTGTCACAACATACATATATAATACAATAATAAAAATAAAAATCTTCATAGGCCCTCCATAGGAAATGTCAGCCAACCTAGCTAACCCATGATAAACTTCACCATCATGGTTCACCAACCCTATGATGTTATCTAATGTAACTGCGATGAGCTGTAGGCAGGTGTTCTGGTTAGTTGCGGGAGGAGGTGGTGGTGGTGGATCGGAAGAATCTCTGGTACCTGAAGGCCCTGGGATATCAGATGCTGAAGTCGGTGGTATGACTCGAGGGTCTGTCACACTAAGGAACCACTCAAGGTATCCATCCTTGCATTGCCCGAGCTCCTGAATCCTTACAGTTGCATCCATGACCTCCCAGGGGAGTTGATGATGTGGCTCTAAAACCAATGATCAATGCCACCACCAGGGGCATGTGGGACTGGCCGTGAGATGCCCTGTACATAATCATACTGGCGTAGACACCTCTCAGGCAAGTGTTTAGCCACATAGGTCTCCCATCTAACATGCCCTAAATATAAAGTAGATACCTCAAAAGGATGATGAGCTGTATTCGGTGTCCGAATGACATCATCCATGGTCAGAGCATTCATCCTTCTTCTGTACTCCATCACACCTCCAGGATGGGCCTGTCTGGCCTTCTACCTTTTTGCATATGGGTTTGTAGACTGAACACGCTGCATCTTCTGGTCATAAATATGAGGGAAGTGCTCGTATATCCAATACTGTATAAATAAAGATAATGAAATTATTACACGAATACCTAATAATTATAAACATTCATCTACTGAATTATTGTATACTTGTAACAGGCTCAGATAACCAGCAAGTTGTCTGGTCTCAGGACGGGAAGTAACATCAAGTGTCGTGTACAACATCGTCAAAGCCGCCACTCCCCAAGCCTAACATAGAGTGTCAAGGGCGTTGAATAGAGACATGTAACAAATATCAATGTAAACTCCATACTTGTCCGCAAAGACATTACATGCCACCAGATGTAGCATGTACGCCTTAGCGGCAACCTCATACGCCTCTGCCTCCACAAGAGCCTTATAAGTACTCCTCAACCAAGACATGCAGAGGTGAAATCCCCGAGTCTCATCAAACTCACATAAGACATCCACCTCTTCCACCTCCAAAACTTCTACAACCATGCACACCGCCGTCGCCTGGTCCCTATAAACTGATGTGAAAAATGTACCAGCAATCGAAAGATGAAAGAGGGCATCCACATCATCTAAAGTTACCTCCATCTCTCCAAATGGAAGATGGAAGGATGATGTCTCCGGGTGCCACCTCTCAACAAAAGCTGATAGCAGGGAGGCATCCAACATGGTCAAGGAGCATCTAGTAAAGTCCTCCAACTTGAAATCCTTAATTATCCTCCTCACCTGCTCAGGCATCGGAGTCTCCAGGAAGTTCTTCAACTCCGACCCATGAAAAGCGACCTTCAACACTGGACGCTCCTAAAACAAAATAACATAATTACAACAAATTAGTATACTTCAAATCATGTAATACAAATAAAAATTAAGCATTAGACCAAACCAATATTATATACCTCGCCCTGTCATATCCTATAAGTGACATGGTTAGCATAACCCGTCAAAACGGACCTGTCAGAAGGTCCTCCAGAGAAACCACCATCAGTACACACTGATGGCTCAGTAGATCCAATAGTCGTGGTGTCTGAATCAGCACGAGACACCACATCCCCTCATGCATCACCGACTCCTCAATAACCGGCTCCTCAACAACCGACTCATGTACCACGGTTGTGCTACAAGTACCTGCTCCACTATAGGAACAAGAGGTTAATCTTCAACTGCCGCAAAAGCTCTAGCAGTCCGTCGACGAGGTGCACGAAACCCCGACACGGCGTGCTCAACCATCCGTTTCCAATGAGAACCGGTCGGACGAAGGTGTTCGGCCTGCATCTTTGAGGCCTACGCCTCATTAGCTGCTCGAGCCACAACATCGGCTCGATCAGTAGTCCTGCCAAAAATAGAATCATCTCTACCTCTAGCCCTCACTGCAAGCAAAATTAAAAATCATAATAAACATAGATATTTTTGAAAAAAATAGAAAATATCTGAAATTTTGAAATTTTCGGTATAGAAAGTGTACTGGAAATCTTAGAATTTTCGGTATCATTATCAAATGATAATACCGGGAATTTTGAAATTTCCAGTGCGAAAATACCAGATATTTTATAATTTATGGTATGCGATACCGGAAATTATGAAATATCCGGTACGAAATACCAAATATTTTGCTAAAAATACCGTAAATCTTACTTGATTTTTTGAAATATCCGATATCACCATTAAATTTCCAGTATCGTCAGAAAATTTTAAAAATCTAGTATACCGTGAATTTGGAGAATGAAAGTTGATTGAGCAAAATTGTGTTTTCATAGTATTGGGAGGTGTCAGGTTAAACTTGAGGGTGGCAAGAAAAATTCTCTGATTGACGCATTGTTTCAAAAGACCTCCAACACCAATATTATTCATCTCCATGCTACCTTTCCATTGATACAAAAATTTCTTTCATTTGGGTCATTGTACACCAAGACAGAAGCCCAAGAAGTCAAGTTTCCAAAATGCCAAATTGAAAAATGACTTAGAGATTTTGTTAAGTGTAAACTTAGTTTTGATGAAGCATTTTCGAGTGCCAATTGCACATGGTTCCGAGTCTTCTCTCAAGTTGTAATCAACATGAAAGTTTTTCACCTTCCCACAAGCTTTCACTTGAGCCCAAGTTCACATCAATTGAAGCAATACCCATGGAGTTTTAGCTTTGCGATGGGAGCTGAAATTTTTCTTTTCAAAAAAATGGCCAAACTTGCATTTTTGGGTCAGTTTGCATTTCAGGCCATTCTTTTGGTCATAACTTCACCAATGCCTCAAATAACACGCACCACTATCTTTCTCTTTACCTCTTCTATCCATACATTACCATGCCATGCATAATGTACATCATCTCATGCATCAAAACAAAAGATTCTACTGTGTAAAAGATTAAGACATCAATTTTGAATCTCAATGGCCAGCTCTCAGTCAAGGTTACCACAAAAGGTCTAATTTTGTTTTACTTGTTTAAAAACACACGAAACCCTTCACTTCTTGGTAACAAACCCTTAAACAAACTTTCACCAACTTTAATCAAGTTTCACTCTCTAATCACCTTATAATCAACTCCTAATCGTTCATATAAAAGATTTTTCATCCTCTAATAGAAATCAGTTACAACCATCACCATTTTTCATCCATTTTCAGATCTACTCTCTTCCTCTCATTCTCTCAACTTCTCCATGATTTCCCCTCCATTTCTCAAGTATTCTTGCTCTCTTCATCATCATCATCATCTTCACATTGCACATAAGAGATTGTACGCAGTTTTCATCACATGCCATCATCATGTAATCCATCATCTTCATCATTTGTGAAGATTCAGTTGTGATATTTCAAGAAGATTTGAAACTGAGTGAAGCTTGAAGATTCAGTTGTGATATTTCAAGAAGATTTGAAACTGAGTGAAGCTTGATTCTTCATCCTCAAGTGCTTCTCCAGCTGTTTGTAGAGTTTTTATGGAGCAAAAGTGTGTTAAAGATTGCAACAGACGATTGTTCGTTTGGTAAGCTTCTTGATCAATTCTATCTCTCATTCAACACCATTTTAAGTTGATTCTGTTGGAAATCCACCAAAACCTATGATGAATTTCTATCAATGATGAACAAGATTTTTATCACCACACAATAACAATGAAAATTCTAAAAGAAAGAAAGAAAAAAACAATGATTTTTCTGCTGAGTTTCTCTCTACACACAAACTATAGAAAAACTTCTTATTCACTTGCAACTGCAAATTCTGTGAATACAACTTGATTGATTATAAAATTAGGGGTTACTCCTTCTATTTATAGATGTAATGGATTGGCCCAACAACAAGAATGATCCCAATCCACTTCTACTTCCAACACTATCTAAATGACTCTGTCCCGTTAACTCTGGCTATTTGTCAAGCAAGCCTAGTCGATTGTTCCCCAGAGACAGCAACACCAGCTATTTTGAAAAGCTCTTCCACTCAAAATCTTAGAAAACTATTTTTCAAAACCATATTTTTTTGGAATTGTATTTGGGTATTTATTCACCTCCTCTAGATATGTTGTCGTCGTCTAACAAGTGGCATCAAGATACCGGTTCATTCTGGTTTAGACTCTCTTTAGAAAATGACTTACGAACCTAAAGGAGATTTTAAGAGAGCACAAATTTTCACGGGAGAAAATTATAGTTATTGGAAAACTTGTATGCATATTCAAGTCAACTAATATGACAAAGGTGTTTGAGAAGCAATTCAAAATGGTCCAACACCGGTGATATATGAGGTTGATGGCATTACTAGGCCTAAGCCGCAAAATCTATGGAATGAGGATGATAATAAGAAGGATTGATCAAAATGACTTCTATCGTGTCAAACTCCTAAATCTATGTTGGACACTCTAAAAGTTACCTATGAGGTAACTATGAGTTCAAACAAGCTAGGATTAATACACTCAATCAAGAGTTTGAACTATTTCGCCTTGGATATCGGTTTCATATCTTTTAATCAAGGTTTTGATGACTAGGAATTGGTAACCAAAGGTCACCGCGATCAAGGAAGCAAATTATCTTGAAACATTTGATCTCACCGTATTATTTGATAAGCTAGAAGAACACAAGCAAGAACTCAATTTCTTGGACAAACATGAAAGAAAGCTTGGGAAAAAGAATAAAGAAAACAACAAGGAGGAAATTTTGAAGTCCATAGCTCTCAAGGATTCAAGTTCTAAGTCCTTAAAGGATGATCCCATTAATGATAATGACTCTGCCAATGAAGAAAATTTAGATGATGAATAAATGAGATTATTTGTAAGGAATTTTAATTGATAGATTCGAAAGAACATCGTCAAACACTCAGACAATAATCTTGTCAAATTTAGAAGACAATCTGCTTCCTATAAAGACAAAGGCAACAAAAATGCATAAGGCAAAGGGTTTATGTTACGAATGTGGAAAGTCATGTCATTATAGATTATATTGTCTATATCTTGCTAAGAAGAAAAGAAAGGGTCAGTGAAATAACTCTAGAAATTCTAGAGAAACCTATGTTGCTTGTGATAACGATAGTGATGTCTCAAGCAATGAAAGCTCAAGAAAGAGCGATGAAGAGGAAAATTATTGTTTCATGACAAATCATCACCAAGGAAAGAAAAAGGATGATGGATGTCTTGATGCTATGAAGAAAAAATAGATTCTCGATAGTGGATGTTCAAGACACATGACGGGAGACATATCTCTTTTCTCTGAATTTGTGACAGAGAAGAAAGGTTTTGTATCACATGGTGATCACAACAAAGGTGCAATACTCGGAAAATATAGTATAGGTAATCCCTCAATTATTACTATCTCAAATTTTATGTTAGTTGAAGGCCTTAGACATAGTCTTATTAGTATCAGTCAGTTATGCGACAATGGATATAAGGTAATTTTTGCCAAAGATTGTTGCATAATGGAATATAATGAAAAGAAGGATTTTATGTTTATGGGTGTGAGGGTTAGTAATATCTATATGCTCGACTTAAGAGAAATTTCCATGAATAATACCCAATGTCTTATTACCTTGAGTGAAGACTTTTGGCTATGGGATACACATTTGGCTCATGTGAACTTTGATCTACTTAATAAAATAGTTGCAAAAAATTTATTAATTGGTCGATCAAAAATGATTTTCAAAGGATCATCTATGTGATGCATGTCAACAGGGTAAGCAAACAAGGGTCTCTTTTAAATATAAAAATGTTGTCTCAACATCGAGACCTCTTGAGCTCCTTCACATAGATTTGTTTGGTCCTTCACGGACTAAAAGCATAGGGGTAATTACTATGGACTTGTAATTCTAGATGATTACTCAAGATTTTGTTGGACTATTTTCTTACGTAGTAAAGATGAAATATTCCCGACTTTCACATGTTTTGCCAAGATAGATCAAAACTTAAATTAAAAAATTATTTCCATTCGAAGCGGTCATCGAGGTGAATTTGAAAACCACCTCTTTGAAGAATATTGTGGTAAATATGTAATTAAATATAACTTTTCATCTCCTAGAACTCCACAACCAAATGGTGTTGTGGAGCGTAAAATTTATATTTTAGCGGAGTTAGCAAGAACAATGCTCATGATTGTAGTCTACCAAAATACTTTTGGGCTGATGCTATTAGCATGACATGTTATATATAAATTGGATACTTATTCGCCCAATTTTTTACAAAACTTCTTATGAACTTTTAAAAGGTAGAAAACAAAATTTATATCATCTTTATGTCTTTGGATGTAAATGTTTTGTTTCAAATAATGGAAAGGATAATCTTGGAAAATTTGACGCAAAAGCTAATGAAGATATTTTTCTTGGATACTCTCAATTTAGTAAAGCATATAGAGTTTATAACAAAAGATTACTTATTTTTAAGAGTCAATTCATGTTACTTTTGATGAGACTTCCCCAAATATTATTGGGAGAGATATTTATTTTTATGGTGTACGTGCATCTACTGAAGACATACTCAAAGACACTGATAAAGGAGATGATCAACCTAAAATGGTGGAAATTGAGAAGGATGGAGATGACAAATAATAAAACAAAGATGAGGAAAGTCAAGAAGAAG
This sequence comes from Vicia sativa, assembly GCA_021764765.1. NCBI lineage: Eukaryota > Viridiplantae > Streptophyta > Magnoliopsida > Fabales > Fabaceae > Vicia > Vicia sativa. The sequence goes on from CM038794.1 coordinate 139,399,279, forward strand.
ATGATGGTCTTCCATTGGAGTGGAGAATTTCCAAAGATCATCCAATTGAAAACATTATAGGTGATATCACAAAAGGGGTAACAACTCGCTCTAAGATAAGTAATTTTTGTTATCACCATGCTTATGTATCACAAGTTTAACTTAAAAACACTACAAATGCCTTACTTGATGAGCATTGGCTTATGGCCATGCAAGAAGAAATGAATCAATTAGAAAGAAATGACATTTGGGACCTTGTTCCTCTTCTAAAAAATAATCAAACCATAGGCACTTGATGGATATTTATGAATAAGCTTGATGGACATGGTGTGATAACAAAAATTAAGGCTCGTCTTGTGGCTCAAGGATATAACCAATAGGAAGGAATCAATTATGAGGAGACTTATGCTCTAGTTAACCTGACTTGAGAAAATACACATTTTATTAGCTTATGCATGCTCTAAGAACTTCAAATTATATCAAATGGACGTAAAAAGTGCATTCCTTAACGGATACATAAGAGGTGTATATTTCTCAACCTCCCGGCTTTGAAAATTACGAGTTTCCTAATCATGTGTTTAAGCTAAAACGTGTCTTGTACGGTCTTAAACAAGCCCCTAGGGCATGGTATGACCGACTTAGCAATTTTTTTAGAGCAAGGATACTCTAGAGGGAAAGTAGACACTACACTCTTTATTAAACGTCAAAGAAATCATATTTTACTTGTTCAAATTTATGTTGATGATATCATTTTTGGTTCAACTAATATGCATCTTGCCAAGGGGTTCTCTAAGCTTATGCAGGGAGAGTTTGAAATGAGTCTAATAGGAGAGTTGAACTACTTTCTCGGACTACAAATTAAGCAAATTGATGAAGGAACATTTATATGTCAAACCAAGTATTGTCTCGAATTTCTCAAAATATTTGGTATGGATGGTGCAAAGGAGATTGACACACATATGGAAACAAATGGTAACTTGGATAAAGATGAAAAGAGTAAGGATGTTGAGGTTAAAAGGTATAGAGGTATGGTAGGATATCTTCTTTATCTTATTGCATCTATGCCTGATATTATGTTTAGTGTTTGTAAGTGTGAACGATATCAATCCGTTCCTATGGAACCACACTTAAAAGAGATTAAGCTCATTCTTAGATATCTCATTGGTACCTCTAAGTTTGGGCTTTGGTATTCCAAGGGAAACGATTGTAGCTTTATTGGTTATGCCAATTTTCATTTTGTTGGTTGCAAATTGGATACAAAAGTACTAGTGGAACTTGTCATATGTTTTCAAAATCATTGGTAAGTTGGTGTAGTAAAAAGCAAGTTTGTCGCTTTATCAATTATCGAGGTGGAATACGTGGCAGCCAGTAGTTGTTGTGCTCAAATTTTGTGGCTTAAGCAACAAATACTTGATTTGGATTTTAAACTTTCACGTATTCATATCATGTGCAACAACACTAGTGCCATAAATTTAAACAAAAATCATGTACTACATTCACGCACTAAACATATTGAGATACGTCACCACTTCTTTCATGATCATGTTGAAAAAGGGGATGTTGCTTTTGAGCACGTTGATAGTAAAAATCAACTTGCCGATATTTTCACTAAACCTTTCGCAACCAAACTTTTTATCAACATACTTGGGAATTGAGGATCATTGATATCTCAATTGTTTCTTAATTCTATCTTGTTTCTTGAACTTTATATTTTAATTGTAACTTTTTGTTAGAATATTTTACATCATGTGAGTGCAAATTTCATTCCTTCAAGAGTGACGTAATAGCATTTCAATTTCTCCTTGAAAGTAAGATTTGCCTTAATGCATATTACTTGTTTACTTCCAAAAATGCTTAATATTTTATCAAATGATTAATAACCATTGTGTATTCTTGTTATACCCCAAAATTTTCCCTCATATTTCTCAAGACAATACACATCTCCATACTCAAGAATTTCTCAAGGGTTGGCCAGATGAACCCTCTCCTAAGCAATCAACCCAAACTAGGGTTTTGATTCTCTCAAGTCAAAGAAGAGTTCTAATACCTCAAGTGGTCATAATACCTCCTCATATTTCTCAAGGGATCACCATGTCAAGTTTCAAGCCTCACAGCTCAAGTTTGCTCAATCAATTGCTCAGATGGTTGAAAATCAATTGTATTGGACAAAAAGTCAATTGTGGTCAACATACATTCAAACTTTATCATTGTTGGTCAACATAAATATTTTAAACTCACATTTATCATTTGATCAAGGGTTGATCATGATTCATCAAGAAAAATCAAGATTTGATCAAAAGTCAAAGTTTCTAAATTAGGGTTTTTTGACAAAAAGTCAACAGAACTTTGACCAGGCATAACATTCACATACTTTATCAGAAAGTTTTCCACAAAAGCTCATTTTGAAAAGAATTCAATTCTCTACAACTTCATGACTTACAAGCTTTGGCCAAAAATACTTCATTGAGAGTTATGGATCAAGATATTATAGGTCCTTCTAAAAGTCAACAAAAAATCATCTTTTTGCAAAGAAGTGTACATAAACATGGAAACTTCAATGAAGATGAAACAAAAAGGAGTGATTAGAGGAAATCTTGAGCTTTCTAAAAAGTCCAAGAACACTTAAAAATGTTGAAAATTGAGCAAGATACAATTTGTGCAAATTTGACATTTTTGAAGAAGTGCATGAAGAGAAATACTTAGAAAATTCATTTATTTTCTAAATGGTCCCAAGTTTCTTTGATTCACACTTGCTTTTAACACTGCCAAGGACCTCTCAAGACCAATAGCACGCCATGTTCTCTTTTATTTTATTTATTTTTGAATTTATCCAATTTAATTCAATTTTAATTAAAAACAAAATGCAAAGGATCAAATCATTAAGTGCAAGATTGATTTTTTTATCATTCTTGAGGTCCAAGCGAGCCATATAAGCTGATAATTTTGAAAATCATTGAGATTGACAAGAGATTGAATGAGATTTGATAAAAAAGGCAATGTTTGGTTTCATTCCAAATCAAATATTTTCTCATTGATTGGCATAAATTTTCTTCATGATTCTTGACCTAATTCACTCTATTATATATATATATATATATATATATATATACACAATGATCCCAGCCTCTCATGCACACGAATTCTGGCCACAAGAACCCTAACCAAACTCACAAAATCTGTGACATTCAAGCAATTGGCAGACCTATTTTTGCATCGATTCAAGCCATTCTAAGCATTGCAACATGTTCCTAGGAGTCCTCTGATCCATTCCATATTGTTACCAAGCCTCAAAACATCCAGAAATGAAAAATTACAATCACGGTTTGCATCCTTTATGTCAAATTCAATTTCTGTTAGTTATTGTGATACGGTGAACTGACTTTATAGGATTTTTATATCCAAATGTGCGGATAGCAAGAGTCGCCACCGACTTTTATTTTTATCCAATTAAGGGAAGGTAAAAGTACAGAAAAAGACCTTCGTTAGATTCTGAGTACGGGAGAATGGTTATGAAAAGGGAAGGTATTAGCACCCCTTTCCATCCGTAGTTATCTACGGGCTCTTAGTTGCTCTAGATCACTTTTAAAAACTGCTTTCTGTGTGTTTGAAAAGATGTTTTTGAAAAAGGCATTTCGCTTTGACTTTGTAATGATTCTCGTTTGAATGTATACAAAGTGTTCGGAAATGTTTCGTTTTGAAAAGAGTTTGAACTTTGAAAAAGTGTGTGGTGTAAAAAGTATTTGGATCGAGCAAGCAACTAAAAGTCTTTATTACCTACTCAGAATTGGTCGTTTTCGTATTTGTACGTTCCTTTAGAATAGCGCTAGCCATACCATTAGTTAGTAGGTAGCTCCATTCGTTGGATGTAAGCGGGACATTCGAAGGGACATCGGATGGTCATAGAAGGCAACTTGTAGGAAGTATCCTAGCACATTCAAGGACTATCATCATTTTCGTAGGCAACAATCGAGGGTCAAGATCATGTATTCGGAGGCGACATCGTGGGTCTTATGATCTTTGTATCGAAGGGACTATGATGATTTGTTTTGCAGCAACGGTGCTAGGATACCCTACGCTCGAGGGACATGACCGCTTGTATTCAGAAGGCAACGAGAGAATTACCCTAAGTGTGTGAAAGAGTGTGTTGAATTCGTAATATATTATCTTGAAGATTAGTGAGCTAGGTTGATTTTAGTCTTGCCATACACGCCTAATTACTAGCGTTGATAAGGGTGCGAAAGTAAATGCGAATGTAAAGTGCGGAAACGTAAAGTCCTACGCTATTACATGGCTTTGGGGCGATACATAATTAGAGGCGGAAAGTAAAAGTCCTAAATTAAACTATTACAACCCATGAGCAGTTACATTATTGGAAAAAGTAATATGATAAAAGAAACGAAAGAATCGTCGAATCGGATGAACTCGTGAAAAGATTAGAAGTCAAAATACGAGGAAATTGAATAAGAGAAAATGTTAGTAAAATGCAAATTTTAATATGGAAAAATTAATATATGTTAGAAATAATGTAAACATGCTAAGATAATTTTTTTGGAATTTTTGGAAAAGATTTGATAATTAAAATGCAATTAAAAGTAATTAAAATGCAAAATTACAAATAAAAATAAATATGCATGCAAAAAGATATTTTTTAATTTTATAAATTAAATAAGCATTTTCTGAAAATAAATGTAAAAAGAAAAATATTTTTTTGAGGGTTTTTTAATGCTTAAATAAAAATATAGAAAAGAATTAAAATATGATGAGAATATTAAATAAGTAAGAAAATATGAAAGAAATTGAGTTTGGAAAAGTAAAAAGAAAAGCATTGGTCTTGCCAGGATTCGAACTGGAGACCTTCTGGACAAGGAGCACGCGCCCACTGCCTCAACCACTAGACCAAAGCGCCTTTGGTGTTTTATAACTGAAACGAAACGTTTTAAACGTTCATTGATCCTAGTTGCCCAGAACGCGCGCGAAGCTTCGTCTTCAACCTTTTGAATATTTGAACCCTCAGCGTCGGCCATTGCTCGACGCTATATCCCTGGCAAAACAGAAAAGCAAGCATACATAATATAAATGATTTCTAAAGGCATGGTTCGATTCCAGGAATCATTCCGAATTCATTGGTCATAGTCTTGAGTCCTAATTTTTCCTGTACAGAGAAACCCTAAAACGGCATAGGAACCCTAATCATGGCATAACACGATTTAGGTCGTGAAAATCCAATTGGCTTGCCCAGAAAGCTTGCAAATAACTCACTAAACACAAAAACAACAACAAATCATGTTAATAATGCATGAATGACAAAACACGATTTCAAAATTTTCAAGAACAAACCGATTTCGGATTTGGCAATTCTGGATAGTTTTGAATGAAGTAAAGGTGGATCGATTCGTAACAACCCAAGGAATGCAATGGAATCTCAAATGCGATTGAAAGTGGTGGAACTAGGTCGCACTTTGCTTGAGAGGCACGGATTTTTTGACTTAGGTTAGGGTTCTTTTGAGCAATTTTTTCTCTCTCTTTTGATTGATATGCATTGTATATTTATACTGGATGGATTTGAGATGATTTTTGGAAAGAATTGATCAACATTCAATGGAAATCAAATTTTGATATTCTCATGAAATCAAATTTTCAAATTTTGTCCAATTTCAATCCAATCTTGCCAAATTTGATCCAATTTCGAAATTGCTGGCATTTATGAGTTTCTTGGATCTCAAGTATGAGAGAAAAAATCAATTTGCAATTAATTTTGATTTTATAATTTATTTTAAGATTTAATTTGAATTTAAATAAATAAATTACAAATTAAATAGAAAAATAAATCAAAAATTCGTGGCATTGGGCTTGGGCATTCCTAATTGCATGAGGAACAAGTTAGGATGAAGAAAAGTAGGCCCATTTGCAAAAGATTTGATTTTTGAAGTATCTCTTTGTGCATTTTCTCAAAATTGCCCAACTTGTGGATGGTGTAACTTGCTCAATTTTCCACATTTTTGCATGTTCTTGGACTTTTTGGAAAGCTCTAAGAGTCCTCTAACCAATGCTTTTGGTCTCATCTCTATTGAAGTTTCCATGCTCAATATATCTTCAGAACAAAAAGTTGACTTTTTGTTGACTTTGAGAATGACTGTAATGTTTTGGGCCATACCTCTCAAATGAAGCATTTTTTGGACATTCTTGTGAGACATGAAGTTGTAGAGAATTGAATTTCCTTCAAAATGAGCTTTGGTTGGAAAATTTCGAGAAAGTATGAGAAAGTTATGATCACCAAAGTTCATTGACTTTTCACCTAGAAACCCTAATTTAGAAAGTTTTGACTTCTGAGCAAATCTTGAGTTTTCTTGATGAATCATGATCAACCCTTGATCAAATGATGAATATAACTTCAAAATGAGGATGTTGATAAAAATTATGAAGTTTGGTATGTTGACCACAGTTGACTTTTGTCCAATACAACTGATTTTCAACCATCTGAGCAATTGTCTGAGGAAACTTGACTTGTAAGGCTTGAAACTTGACATGGAGAATCTTTGAAGCATGTGAGGAGGCATGAAGACCACTGGAGATGTTGGAAGTCCATCTTGATTTAAGAATCACCAAACCCTAGCTTGGGTTGATTGTCTAGGAGAGAGTTTGTCTGGTCAACTCTTGAGGAATCCTTGAGCATGGATGCATGAAATATTTTGAGAAGATGGAGGGCAAATTTTGGGGTATGACAGCTGCCCCTGTTCAATCTTCTTGTACTGGAAGGTTAGATTGACACGCTTGTCTTTTGTGACCTGGAGGTAGAAGATGATTGAACACTTGAGTACACCTGAAAATTTGCACTCGCTGTTGGATATGTGGGAATGGGCTTATAGATGCCATTTGGAGAAGCTGGAGATTTCGCTGGGGAGTGAGTCGTACGCTAGACTCGAGATTTCTGTTTGAAAAATGATGGTGATGGGCTTAAGATGCCATCTGGAAAGGTTGATGCTGGAGAGTGAGCCGTACGCTAGGCTTTGTAGTCGTTTTTTTTTGGAAATGCAGGAGATGGGCTTAAGATGCCATCTGGAGAAAGTCGTACGCTAGACTTGGTACTCGCCTTTGAATGGAGTTATTGGTTTGTATTGATTTTTTTTAACCAAATATGCAGCATTCTGAAGGTGGAGAAATGTTGATAAGTAGTCGGAGATGGGCTTAAGATGCCATCCAGGGCAACTGAGTCGTGCGCTAGACTCTGTAGTTGCTGTTGATAATAAGAAGTGATCAGAATGAATCTTCGTGCTGATTACTCTGAGGAATAGTAATTGGCAAGAATGTGGATAGCTTCCCTGTTGTGCGTCGGGTGTTGATCCATGCCTGTTATCGGAGGATAACTTGTGATCGTCGGATAGGGTTTCCGTCTGCCGGTATTAATCCGGATCGTTGTCGGAGAACAACGAGTGCGGTCGCTCGATAGTTTTCCGCCGTGATTCGGGCTTAATCTCGACCGCTGTCGGAGGACGCTGGGGTGGTCTTTCGATAGTTTTCCGCCGAGATTCGGGCTTAATCTCGGACCCTTGCCAAGCGATTTCCACCTGTTTGGAGAAAACAAGAGAAACTCTGATAGAATATTTGTTAGTTTTATGCAAAATATGATGCATGATAATGTGTATGAATGACATGTGCATGAATTATGAATAATAATGTATGAATGATGGATGTCATGGTATTTCAAAACATATCCATCTTGAAGAAGATGCGGATGTTCTGCTTGGGGATGTCTGATCTCTGTTTGAGGATGAACCCATGAAGATCTTGACTAAGAATAAGAATAAGTGACTTTGATTCCTCCGGTGCACTATCTGACCAAGTTTCGAGTCCGAATACTGCTGTTGGGGAATAAAGATAGAAGACGCTCCACTGGGGATCCTGTATGTAGACCCTACTGGGGATGATGGGAGTTGGAAAATCACTCCGCTGGGGATCTTGAAATGAGGGCGGCTTGCTGGGAAGCTTGTGTTCAGACCCTGCTGAGGATGATGGCACCGGGGAGCCCTCTGTTGGAAAGTGAGAAACGTAGTTTTCCTCCGATGTACTATCTGACCAAGTCTCGGGCCTAGATACCATTGAGGAGGGTAAAGATTGAGAAACTCGTTGTTGGAGGTCTCATGCGTAGACCCTGCTGGGGAGAGTCTGGGAGGAAATCTGTTGAGAGTCTTGTATGTGGACCTTGTTGGGAATAATTGAGAGGTGATCTACTGGGGGTGTAAGAGGTGTAGGTTTCCTCCGGTGCTCTATCTGACCGAGTTTCAGGTCTGGACACTGTTGCCGGGGAAAAGGGAAATTGTTGAGAGATAGTCTGCTGATGATAGATACCTTGACTGGAGGGAATGATGCGTTACAGCTTGAGTGGAATCGATGCTCGTGGATTACCAAATGCTCCGCTGGGGGAGGTCTAGTGAAGGACATCTCTGCGGGGATTATGCTTTGTGAGGGAATGCTTTTCGGTGAGCAACGACTCTGTGGGGATTTGTACTCTGCAGGGGAACATGTTGGTGACCTTCGTCGTCATCTCAATTCCTAGTGCCTGTAGTAAGTACCTTTGTATGTCTGCTTTTCGTACATTTGCGATTAGATTCTTATTGTCAAATGCGTATAGTCATTCAAAACAGACGTTGGACTTATTGCAAACGACAATAGTGAGAATTGTAAAGAAAGAATCTGCATTTATTTGGAAAGGTGGCGTATGGCCGCGTAGTTTATACACAAGAAAAGTAAAGAGCTATGCGGAAACAATCTCGTTAGGTTCCAACTATGCTAGTACTCATATATTTCAACTATCTCATCTCCTTGCTGTCAGTGGAAAGTGAGTGAATTGATCTTCGCCATTTGAATGCTGATAGTAGTCTGGAAGATAGGTGATCTGGAAGAGACATAGTCGTACGCTTGAATCCCTAACTTTTGCCTAGACCGCCCTTTCGGGTTTTCACCACGATACCTTTTTGCCCAAGCCGCCTTTCGTGTTTTCGACTTGCCGGTGTACATCTTTTGTATATATCCTTAATTTTGCCCGAACCCTTTGGTTCGCCAGATGCCCTTTTTGCCTAGGTCACGACCTAGCGGGTCTCGTTACGTAGTATTTTTGACTATGTCTGCTCACAGGTGTGGAAGTCTTCGCCATCCATGGTGCTAAGTATCATAGCTCCACCGAAAACACTGTCTTGACTACAAACGGTCCCTCGTAAGTGGGAGTCCATTTGCCCCTGGGATCACCTTGTGGAAGAATGATGCGCTTGACTACTAGATCACCGACTTGGTAGACTCGGTGCTTGACCTTCTTGTTAAATGCTCTGATCATTCGCTTCTGATAGATCTGTCCATGGCAGATAGATGCGAGTCGTTTCTCATCAATCAAATTGATCTGGTCGAGGCGAGTCTGGATCCATTCGTCTTCACCTAACTCTGCGTCCTGGAGGACTCTGGTTGAGGGTATCTGAACCTCAATGGGTAGGACGGCTTCCATACCGTATACAGAGAGAAGGGGGTTGCCCCTGTTGATGTTCGTCTGTAGTGCGATAACCATGAAGAGCAAATGGTAACATCTCATGCCAATCTTTGTAAGTCACTGTCATCTTCTGTACAATCTTCTTAATGTTCTTGTTAGCGGCTTCCACTGCGCCATTCATCTTAGGCCGATATGGAGAAGAATTGTGATGCCTGATCTTGAACTGCGCGCAGAGTTCGGTGATCATCTTGTTGTTGAGATTAGATCCATTATCTGTGATAATCCTCTCGGGAGTGCCATATCGACAGATAAGATTATGCTTGATGAATCGAGCCACAACATTCTTGGTAACAGATGCATACGAGGCTGCTTCTACCCACTTGGTGAAATAGTCAATTGCCACAAGGATGAAACGATGTCCATTGGAAGCTGTGGGCTTGATTTCTCCGATCATGTCAATGCCCCACATTGCGAAGGCCAGGAGGAGTCGAATATCTGAGAGTACAGAGGTACGTGCACTTTGTCCGCATAACCGCACTTGTGACAAGATCGAGCGTAGCGGTGACAATCAGCTTCCATGGTGGACCAATAGTAACCCGTTCTCAAAATCTTTTTAGCCATGGTGTGTCCACTGGAGTGAGTACCAAATGCGCCTTCATGTAACTCTTCCATGATACGTGTCGCTGTTTTCTGATCCACGCAGCGGAGTAAGCACAAGTCGTGGTTGCGCTTGTATAAGATGCCGTTGCTGAGGAAGAATTTGGATGCAAATCTTCTCATGAACTTTATCATTGATGATGCCCTATGGATATTCTTGAGTCTCAAGATACCTCTTCACATCGTAGTACCAAGGTTTCTCTTCGTATCAAGCTCATAACAGATGCGTTCGTCAAACTTCTCAATGATGATCCGGGAGCCTCGTTGTCCCATCGACCTTGAACATAGACGACATAGTAGCCAATGCGTCTGCCAACTGATTCTCTTCTCGTGGAATATGATTGAAAGTGATCTCTTCAAAGTAGGGATCAAGCTCGTAACATGCTCTCGATATGGAATGAGATTCGGATGCTTCGTATCCCACTCGCCCTGGATCGATCACTAAAGTCGAGTCTCCATACACTTGTAAGAACTTGATTCTTAAGTCAATAGCACTTTAATACCCATGATGCACGCCATATTCGCCATGTTGTTCGTACAATCAAGCAAAGTCGCGGTGAATGGCGTGTGTCCGGCAGGGATGTAATGATGGCGCCAATGCCATTGCTAAGTGCGTTAGAGGCTCCATCAAAGACCATGGTCCATCGGGATCCTTGTTCGTGTCCTTCGTCCGGCCCGGCTCTTCGCATCTGTAATTAGTAAAACGCCTTCATCTCGAAATTAACGCATAGATCGATAGTCATCTACGGCTTGATGAGCCAAGTGATCGGCTACTACACTTCCTTTGATCGCTTTCGAGAAGTGTACGGATATCGTATCGGTCAAGATCATTTGCCATCTTGCTATTCTTCCGAGAGAGCTGGTTTCTCAAGATGTATTTTATCGGATCCATCTTGGAAATCAACAAGGTAGTGTGAGTCAACATATCTGTCTTAGTCGTGAGCATTAAGCGTGCAAGTTTTCTCGAGTGTGAGTATCTTGTTTCACATGTAAACTTTTGCTAAGGTAGTATATTGCATACTCTTTTCGACCAGACTCGTCATGTTGCCCCAACACACACCCCATCGAGTTCTCTAACACTGTTAAGTACATGATAAGAGGTCTTCCTTCGGTAGGCGGCATCAGGATAGGAGGATTCTGTAGGTACTCCTTGATTTTGTCAAAAGCGAACTGGCAATCGTCGTTCCATTCCACTACTTGATCTTTCTTCAGCAACTTGAAGATCGGCTCACAAGTAGCAGTTAGATGTGCAATGAATCTGGCAATGTAGTTCAATCGGCCCAAGAAACCTCTGACTTCCTTCTCGGTGCGGGGAGCTGGCATTTCTTGTATAGCTTTGACCTTGGCGGGGTCAACTTCAATACCTCTATTGCTGACAACAAACCCTAGGAATTTACCAGATCTGACTCCAAAAGTGCACTTGTTAGGGTTAAGTCTCAACTTGTACTTCTTCAATCTGTCAAACAACTTCTGCAAATGATCGAGGTGTTCTTCTTCAGTCTGGGACCGAGCTATCATGTCGTCGACGTAAACCTCTATCTCGTGATGGATCATGTCATGAAATAGTGCCACCATGGCCCGCTGATAAGTGGCGCCTGCGTTCTTCAGTCCGAACGGCATAACCTTGTAGCAGAAAGTACCCCACTGTGTAACAAAAGTAGTCTTCTCCATGTCTTCAGGAGCCATTTTGATCTGATTGTAACCGGAGAAACCATCCATGAAGGAGAAGACCTTGTGCTGAGCGGTGTTGTCAACCAGAACATCAATGTGAGGGAGTGGAAAATCGCTTCGACTCGCTTTGTTCGGATCTCGTAATCCACACACATCCGCATTTTGCCATCCTTCTTAGGTACGGGCACCACGCTTGCAACCCATCGTGGATAAGAAGTAACGGCTAGGAAACCGGCATTGAACTGTTTCATGACTTCGCTTTGATTTTCTCGACATCTCGTGACGCATCGATTTAACCTGCTTCACCGGAGAAAACCTTCTTTCGTGGCAACCTGTACCACAATATCAATGTCTAAACCAGCATGTCTTATGACCAAGCAAAACCTCGATATAGTCTCGTAGCATCGAACCAACCTCTCTTTGACCATTCTCAAGACTCGCTCCTATCTTGATCTCTTTTCGCCTTCGTTAATACCCAAATTCACAACCTCAACTCGCTCTTGTGTGGTCAGATAACTCGCTTCTTCTGTGTAGCCGCAAGTTCTCCTGGCACTTCACAATCTTCCTCACTTTCGTCTTCGGCTAGGTAGATCGGATTATCGAAGTCATATTTAGCAATAGCATAGCTGTTATTAACGAGATTCGGAGTGATTTCCTGGCTAAAGGAGATTGGTATGACGTCTTCAGTCTTCCAATTGCTGAGCCCTTTGTCTGGAGTTGGGAAGATCCATTTGCTGATGTCGAAGTCGTTGTCGTTGTCTTCTATAGCATGGATTCCACTCTGGCTGATGCGGAAAGGAAGTTGGCCGGCACATTCGCGGCGTATCATCTTCTGTCCTTTGATGGTGAAGCCTAAACCAGTCTTGTCGGATTTGAAAGGAAGATTAGGGAGCTGACCCCAAATAGTACTACCTCCTTCTTCAATAGCAGCTTGAGCATCTTTCAGTGAGGCCATCCTAGGCGGAACTGGTGTATCTTCAGGAGTGATAGGAGAGTCAACAGGCATGACTCTGGGGATTGCTTCAAACGTTTGACAGGGAGTCTCAACAAATTCACCTTCCATCTCGAGATATCGGAATGACTGCAGATGACTGACCATATATTCCTCTTCACCACATCGTAACAACCTTCCTTTCACCGGTACTTCGCTCGATGCAAGGTAGAAATACCGCCCCATGTATCCAAGGCGCCCAAGTAGGTAAGAGTAAGTCGGACGGATGTCCATGACAAAGAAGGTTGAGTCAAAAGTCCGGGAACCGACTTTAACAGCCAGAGTAAGCTCTCCAAGTACTGTTCGCTTAGAACCATCAAAAGCTCTCACAATAATGTCACTGGGTCTCAGAACCAACCCTTCGACATCAAGCCGATCAAAAGCATTCTTCGGCAGAATATTCAGAGCAGAACCGGTATCCACCAAGACATGAGACAGAGTAGTGCCCTTGCATTCAACAGAGATGTGCAAGGCTTTGTTGTGTTTCCTTCCGCAGAGTCAAATCAAGATCGAAGCTTCAGCCGTTGTTGGCAGCCAGGCTAGCAATACAAACTTCGAACTGGTCAGTAGTAGTGTCTTGCGGTATGTGAGCATTCTTCATAAACTTCACCAAGGCTTTGGCATGAGCCTCGGAGCACAAGAGCAGAGCAAGCATGGAAATTTTGGACGGAGTCTGTCCTAGTTGTTCCACGACATTGTAGTCACTTTTCTTGATAATCTTCAGAATTTCCTCCATTTCTCGTTTGGAGGTGTCTTCAGTAACTTCCTTTGGTACTTCTGGTTGAGCAGGATGAGTCGCTGGTTCTTTCCCTCTAGCTTGAGGAATGGATCGAATAATGGAATGCGAGTGGAGTCGCAGTGTCTTTTGGAGGAGAGATATCCGAGAGAACACTCTTAGGCTCGTCACCATCGATCCGTGATGTTGTCGATGTCAGGAATGGTAGCTTCAATGGTCAGATCTTCAATGGTCAGAGGATCTTGCTTGACACCATGATAGTAAACGTCAGCCCCATAATTCCAAGGAATAGCCTTGTCAGAGGAATACGGAACTGGTCCTGGAGAAGTAATGATGAGAGGTGCCACTCTAGGCACGGGATCAGCAGAGGAAATCCTTATTGTGTTAACATCAGCATAGTCTTCTGGGAAATCGTCACCCCATCCGGTCGCCTTAATGTTCTCAATAGGAATCTTGTAGCTATCAGGAGCAGTATACTTCACCATGTAATCATACTTTCCACTTGGCTGCCCCAAGGTATCCCACACAGGTGGTGTAGCTTCATTCGCATTGTCAATCTTCAACTTGGACATGTCTTCACACAGCTTCTGCACAGGTGGTTTTAGAAATAGTATCTCACGGTTGTCCATCATGCATTGGACACGTCTTCTCAACCAAGCACAACCATCAGGCGCGGATGGGCACCAACGGCAATTCTCGGGGCATCCTGGGTTGACACCGGCTTGCAGCAAATTCTTCTTAACAGTCATCAGAGGAATGGTCAAGTCGTCTATGTTGAAGACATAAGTATCTTCACCAACAGCATTGGAACTCTTGTCATGGTTAGGCATAGGAGCGCTGATCACATTCGGAGTCTCGGTAGGAGGATCAAACTCAATCTGCTTAGCTTCGATCATGTCTTGAATCTTGTTCTTCAGAGCCCAACAGTTGTCAGTGTCGTGCCCTGGGCTGTTGGAATGGTAAGCACACTTAGCATTAGGATTGTATCTCGGAGAAGAAGTGTTGACATTCTGAGGAGGATCCTCAAGGTAATCACCGCTTTCAACATGTGTTGCAAGGCTTGCAATGGCATGTTGATCTTCAGAACTCTTCGGCGTTCAAGTTCTGCGTTGTCTCACGAGGTTGGCCGATGTAGGATGGAGATCACAAGCCCCACAGATTGAGCACGGTCGGTCTTGGCTCGGCTTTTCTGACCATACACAGCATTAGTTTCTTTCTTACCACCAAAAGACTTCTTCGTAGCATTTGAAGATGAATCCACCTGAATCTTCCCACTTGATACCGCTTCAACGCTGTCAAGACGTCGGTGAATCCTGAAGAGTTTCCAATTAGATGATTGAAGAATGGGCCTGTCAGTGTTCCCATGAACATATCAACCAACTCCCTATGGGACAAGGGTGGCTGAACTCTGCCTGCTAGATCTCTCCATTTCTGAGCATACTCCTTGAACTTCTCGTCACGACCCATAGACATGCTTTGTAGTTGCATGCGAGTGGGTGTCAATTCAGCATTGTACTCATACTGTCTGTAGAAAGCATCAGCTAAGTCATTCCAAGAACGGATTCGGTCATTCTCTAGCTGATAGTACCACTCCAACTGAGTTCCAGACAAACTCTCTTGAAAATAATGCATCCACAACCTTCTGTCATCAGTGTGGGGATTGATCTTCTGAACATAAGACTTCAGATGTAGCTTAGGGCAAGACATGCCATCATACTTGGCAAAAGCAGGAACTTTGAATTTAGGAGGAATCACAACACCAGGAACAAGACTCAGATCATCAAAATTCAACCCGGACATCTTCAGGTTTTCCACAGCATTCAGACGGTCTTCAAGTTGCTTGTACTTGTCATCTTCATCAGAGTACTGGCTATGGTCAGAGCGGTCTTCTCCTCCTTTCTTAGGCTCACACTGGTCATCTTTGTCACCCTTGGTACTCCCTTCAGTACGGACACTTCCTTCAGAGAGCTCTATCCGACTGACCTCTTTAGGACCACCTTTGTAGCGTCTGCCCATGTTGAGGAGACCAACAACCTTCTTCTTTCGGTTGATGAGCTTCTTCAGATCTTCTTGGCCTTGGACCAAACTGGTGAACATCTGCTGAAACTGAGCATTCTGAGCCTAGAGATCTTTGACAGTCTGTTCAAGAGCCATTTCTGCTAAAATAAATAGCGAGAAAATGAGAAAACCAATCTTCAATGTACCTGTGATGCAATGTTATGCTATGATATGCAATGCGATGTTTATGCGAATGCCATGCAATGTTTTCAAGGACCTCTAGGAATTTAAATTTGTTAAACAAGCAATGAACAAACTTTATTAGTTACTTTTATTCTCTTTCCTTTTCTTTTTCTTTTTGAGTACAAGAAATAATTCGGAAAAAATAAAATAAAAGAACAAAAATCCTAAAGCTTCAAGTCTCCCATGGGCGCTTCCTCTTGATGCCGATGTAGGCGTTGATGTTGCGCTCCTCGTGAAGTAGCTTGGTCAACTCTAGTACCTTCTTCTCACTTGCATAACACTGAGCTTCGAATATATCCCTTTCTTCCTTGAGCTAAATCCAGGATCTCTTCAAGTCTTCAAAGTCAGTAGGCATGTCAGGATGATGAATAGTATAGGATACGTCACCTATAGCAACAGGTTCCATAATTACTGGTAAAACAGGCGGGAATGGCATCATGAGGTTTTGAGCTCGAGCTCGCACCCATTTGAGGTAAGGTTCCCAAGGAATGGAGTTTTGGTGCCCCAAAGTCTTGGTATCAGTCTTCTTTACCATGCCCCAAGCGTGTATAAACCTTCGTCGGTAATTCTGGAGATCATGTTTGTAGTCGAACACAATATCTTGGAGAAGCATATCATGAGGACCATCCTTTCGAGCAAAACCAAACTGACGTAGAGCTAGAGAAGGATTGTAAGTGATACCTCCCCTTATACCAAGTAGCGGTACATTAGGGAATTCTCCACAACGCTCAATGAAGGTGAAGTCCTTTTGAGAGAAAAGACTCCAACGGATATCTGAATGAGAGAGTGACATTAACCTTTGAGACCATCTCAACCTTTGTTCGTTTTTCAAGACTGATGGAGGAAGGTGCGAAATAAACCACCTTGAGAGTAACGGTACACAACACATGAGAGTTCCTTGTCTTTTGATGGTACGAGTGTGGAGAGAATGTAGGATATCTCCAAGCAAAGTAGGCACTGGATTGCGGGTAAGGAAAATCTTGATAGCGTTCACATCTATGAATTGATCCGAGTTAGGGAATAGAACCAAACCATAAATTAGCAAGGCCAAGATGTCTTCAAACGCATGGAAACTCATAACCTTGAGGAATTCTCGGGCTTTCTTAATTAGGAACTTAGAAAGTAAACCCTTAACTCCACTTCTAGTTTCCCAATTGGCTTCAATGTCTGAGCGCTTTAGGTGTAAAGCTGATGCGATGTCTTCGTACCTAGGAACCTTTTCTAAACCGGTGAATGGCATTTGATCAAGAATAGGCATCCCAAGTAGCTTAGAGAACTCTTCCAAGGTAGGAACCAACTGATAATCTGGAAATGTAAAGCAATGGTGTTTCGGATCGAAGAACTGGAATAGGACATGCATCATATCTTCTTCATAACCGGAGGTAACCAAATCAAGGAGATAACCATGTCTCTTAGTGAACTGGGCATGATCGGGAATTTCGGAAACCAATTCTTTGAGTTGAGAAGGTAAACCCATGAAGTTGATTCGGATAGTCTTTCTAGAAGCCATAATCCCTACAAAACAGAGCAAAGATAAATTCCCTAGGTCCTTGAAATAGTTAGATATGATATGCAATGCAAATGATGTCATGATGTCATGTTTGGCACACACAAACAAATCACACAATGAGCCTATGTTTAAGGCTTGCATGAGGTCTAGGTGATTACCCCACCAAAAGATTGAGTTGGTTCATCCTGTCCTACAATAGTAACCGGGTTCTAGGAATCTCATATCATTGATCTTTCTCGGAGGCGCTTATTTCAATACGACTGCCAAGTGGTCGATCGAAAATGTCCCAAAAGTCTGATCTTAATGAGCGTAGCATCGAGTATCAACCAACCTCGGTCTACACCAAAGTCGGCCATCTCACTACCTTCTAATGGCCAAGATGGGTCAATTAAGGTTCTAAAAGTTTAATTAGCGCTTGATGACACCACGCGGAAGCCGAATACTATCCTCAACTTGGAAATGAAGAGTATCGGGACAACCAAAGTGTCACGCTAACGTAGCCATCATGTTGACCGTTTTGATATACGTCTAACGGTCGCGACGATTTATTGCTACTTACCTAAAAGGAAACCCGGATCCGGGTGTAGGATCCCCCAACAATGTAATACCCAAGCAACCCTTAAAGATAAAGCAAGCAAGTCAAACAGAAAGCGGTAAAAGTGATATAAAATCCCTAAGATAATTCTCTCTTTAGGGTGTCTCCCCAGTGGAGTCGCCAGTTCTGTGATACGGTGAACTGACTTTATAGGATTTTTATATCCAAATGTGCGGATAGCAAGAGTCGCCACCGACTTTTATTTTTATCCAATTAAGGGAAGGTAAAAGTACGTAAAAGACCTTCGTTAGATTCGAGTACGGAGAATGGTTATGAAAAGGGAAGGTATTAGCACCCTTTCCATCCGTAGTTATCTACGGCTCTTAGTTGCTCTAGATCACTTTTAAAACCGCTCGTGTGTTTGAAAAGATGTTTTGAAAAGGCATTTCGCTTTGACTTTGTAATGATTCTCGTTTGAATGTATACAAAGTGTTCGGAAATGTTTCGTTTTGAAAAGAGTTTGAACTTTGAAAAAGTGTGTGGTGTAAAAAGTATTTGGATCGAGCAAGCAACTAAAAGTCTTTATTACCTACTCAGAATTGGTCGTTTTCGTATTTGTACGTTCCTTTAGAATAGCGCTAGCCATACCATTAGTTAGTAGGTAGCTCCATTCGTTGGATGTAAGCGGGACATTCGAAGGGACATCGGATGGTCATAGAAGGCAACTTGTAGGAAGTATCCTAGCACATTCGAAGGGACTATCATCATTTTTCGTAGGCAACAATCGAGGGTCAAGATCATGTATTCGGAGGCGACATCGTGGGTCTTATGATCTTTGTATCGAAGGGACTATGATGATTTGTTTTGCAGGCAACGGTGCTAGGATACCTCTACGTTCGAGGGACATGACCGTTTGTATTCGTAAAGGCAACGAGAGAGAATTACCCTAAGGGGTGCGTGTGTGAAAGAGTGTGTTGAATTCAGAATATATTATCTTGAAGATTAGTGAGCTAGGTTGATTTTAGTCTTGCCATACACGCCTAATTACTAGCAGTTGATAAGGGTGCGGAAAGTAAATGCGGAATGTAAAGTGCGGAAACGTAAAGTCCTACGCTATTACATGGCTTTGGGGCAGATACATAATTAGGAGTGCGGAAAGTAAAAGTCCTAAATTAAACTATTACAACCCATGAGCAGTTACATTATTGGAAAAAAGTAATATGATAAAAGAAAACGAAAGAATCGTCTGAATCGGATGAACCTGTGAAAAGATTAGAAGTCGGAAAATACGAGGAAATTGAATAAGAGAAAAATGTTAGTAAAAATGCAAATTTTAATATGGAAAAATTAATATATGTTAGAAATAATGTAAACATGCTAAGATAATTTTTTTGGAATTTTTGGAAAAGATTTGATAATTAAAATGCAATTAAAAGTAATTAAAATGCAAAATTACAAATAAAAATAAATATGCATGCAAAAAGATATTTTTTAATTTTATAAATTAAATAAGCATTTTCTGAAAATAAATGTAAAAAGAAAAATATTTTTTTGAGGGTTTTTTAATGCTTAAATAAAAATATAGAAAAGAATTAAAATATGATGAGAATATTAAATAAGTAAGAAAATATGAAAGAAATTGAGTTTGGAAAAGTAAAAAGAAAAGCATTGGTCTTGCCAGGATTCGAACTGGAGACCTTCTGGACAAGGAGCACGCGCCCACTGCCTCAACCACTAGACCAAAGCGCCTTTGGTGTTTTATAACTGAAACGAAACGTTTTAAACGTTCATTGATCCTAGTTGCCCAGAACGCGCGCGAAGCTTCGTCTTCAACCTTTTGAATATTTGAACCCTCAGCGTCGGCCATTGCTCGACGCTATATCCCTGGCAAAACAGAAAAGCAAGCATACATAATATAAATGATTTCTAAAGGCATGGTTCGATTCCAGGAATCATTCCGAATTCATTGGTCATAGTCTTGAGTCCTAATTTTTCCTGTACAGAGAAACCCTAAAACGGCATAGGAACCCTAATCATGGCATAACACGATTTAGGTCGTGAAAATCCAATTGGCTTGCCCAGAAAGCTTGCAAATAACTCACTAAACACAAAAACAACAACAAATCATGTTAATAATGCATGAATGACAAAACACGATTTCAAAATTTTCAAGAACAAACCGATTTCGGATTTGGCAATTCTGGATAGTTTTGAATGAAGTAAAGGTCTGGATCGATTCAGAACAACCCAAGGAATGCAATGGAATCCTCAAATGCGATTGAAAGTGGCTGGAACTAGGTCTGCACTTTGCTTGAGAGGCACGGATTTTTTGACTTAGGTTAGGGTTCTTTTGAGCAATTTTTTCTCTCTCTTTTGATTGATATGCATTGTATATTTATACTGGATGGATTTGAGATGATTTTTGGAAAGAATTGATCAACATTCAATGGAAATCAAATTTTGATATTCTCATGAAATCAAATTTTCAAATTTTGTCCAATTTCAATCCAATCTTGCCAAATTTGATCCAATTTCGAAATTGCTGGCATTTATGAGTTTCTTGGATCTCAAGTATGAGAGAAAAAATCAATTTGCAATTAATTTTGATTTTATAATTTATTTTAAGATTTAATTTGAATTTAAATAAATAAATTACAAATTAAATAGAAAAATAAATCAAAAATTCGTGGCATTGGGCTTGGGCATTCCTAATTGCATGAGGAACAAGTTAGGATGAAGAAAAAGTAGGCCCATTTGCAAAAGATTTGATTTTTTGAAGTATCTCTCTTTGTGCATTTTCTCAAAATTGCCCAACTTGTGGATGGTGTAACTTGCTCAATTTTCCACATTTTTGCATGTTCTTGGACTTTTTGGAAAGCTCTAAGAGTCCTCTAACCAATGCTTTTGGTCTCATCTCTATTGAAGTTTCCATGCTCAATATATCTTCAGAACAAAAAGTTGACTTTTTGTTGACTTTGAGAATGACCTGTAATGTTTTGGGCCATACCTCTCAAATGAAGCATTTTTTGGACATTCTTGTGAGACATGAAGTTGTAGAGAATTGAATTTCCTTCAAAATGAGCTTTGGTTGGAAAATTTCTGAGAAAGTATGAGAAAGTTATGATCAGTCAAAGTTCAGTTGACTTTTCACCTAGAAACCCTAATTTAGAAAGTTTTGACTTCTGAGCAAATCTTGAGTTTTCTTGATGAATCATGATCAACCCTTGATCAAATGATGAATATAACTTCAAAATGAGGATGTTGATAAAAAATTATGAAGTTTGACTGTATGTTGACCACAGTTGACTTTTTGTCCAATACAACTGATTTTCAACCATCTGAGCAATTGTCTGAGGAAACTTGACTTGTAAGGCTTGAAACTTGACATGGAGAATCTTTGAAGCATGTGAGGAGGCATGAAGACCACTGGAGATGTTGGAAGTCCATCTTGATTTAAGAATCACCAAACCCTAGCTTGGGTTGATTGTCTAGGAGAGAGTTTGTCTGGTCAACTCTTGAGGAATCCTTGAGCATGGATGCATGAAATATTTTGAGAAGATGGAGGGCAAATTTTGGGGTATGACAGTTATGCTTCATAAACATGATTTGATTACATATTCTTGATCGTGATGATGTTTGCAAGCTATCTGGATTGGTCGATTAAATTTTAGACGTAGGTACAAGCTTATGCCATTGTTAGGATTTTTGAACCTCAAATTAGGGTTCCTCAAAATAGGCAAAATTGGACGAAACTAAGAGCATATTCGTGTTCGGGGGGTCGATTCCAATCGAACCATGTCCTCCTCTGAAATTTATATTACATATTCATGAGTTTTTAAAAATTGAAGGGATATGGCTATAGATGGGGTCTGTTGGTATAGGTTTACCCACGGAAAGGCCGTGGGTAAGTCCGTGGGAAATTCAAAATTAGGGAAGAAGGACCCTTGGCGGCGTTTGTTTTAAGTTATTTTCAAGAAATAATTTTCACTTATATGATTATTGTTTCATTCCACTAACACCATATGCACTTGGTTCAATTGGCAGGAGGCGCGTGCTATGACCAGGAGGACCTGGGTTCAATCCTTGGCTACTCACAATATTTTTTACAATCTTGCAAACTAACCTATTTTCATTTTTTTTCTTCATATTTTCAATTATTTTCTTTTCAATTTAATTTTCCTTCAAATATTTTTCTAAAATACCACAAAAATCACAAAAAAAAAATTATTTTTCACATTTAGGTCATAAAAATATTAATTTATTTTTTGACATAAATTTTTTTCCTTTTCTTTTAATTAATTGTTAATTAACCATTAAATTAGCTTTTAATTATATTTCTACATTAAAATCAATTCACAAAAATCCCAAAAAATATTTTCTTCATATAATTAGGTTTACTAACCCTAAAAATATTTTTCTAACATGAAAATCTATTTTCTACTAACATTATTTTCTCTTATTTACAATTTAATCCTTTACGCGTTACTTTTCCGACTATTATAATTGCTCACGAGTTATAATAGTTAGGGTTTAAATTCCTTGCATATTTTTCACTATTATGTAACTGCTCATAGGATGTAATAGCTTAACTAGGCTTTTACTTTCCGCAATCTACTTTCCGCACCTCCTATTATGTATTTGCTCCAAAGCCATGTAATAGCGTAGGATTTACATTTCCGTACTTTTACTTTCCGCACCTTTACTTTATTGTATATATTTAACTGTTAGTAGCTAGGGTTTGTATGGCAAGATAAAATCAACCCTAGATAACTTCTAATCTCAAGATAAAATATTTGAATCAAACACACTCTTTCACACATGCACCCCCTTAGGGTATCCTCTCTTGTTGCCTTTCGGAATACAATGGTCATGTCCCTCGAACGTAGGGATACCATTAGCAAAGCGGCTTACAAATAACGTCATCATAGTCCCTTCGATACAAAGATCATAGTCCATCAATGACCATCGATGTTGCCTACAAATATATGATTTCGTCCCTCGGTTGTTGCCTACAAAAAATGATGATCGTCCCTATGAATTTGCTAAGGTATCCTTACATGTTGCCTTCTATGACCATACGATGACCCTTTGATTTTCCCTTCACATACAAATGGATAAAGTTACCTACCAACTAATGGTATGGATAGTCTTATTCTAAAGGAAAAGGAAAATAACATGGAAACAACCATTATGAGTAGGTAATAAGACTTTGTTGCTTGCTCCAATCAAAATGCTTTTCACACCTCACACTTTTCATAAACTTTTTCAAACACTTTGTATACATTCCAGCGAGAATTATTACAAAGTTAAACATCTTTCAAACAAAAATTTCCAAACACTTCGTATACATTCCAATGAGAATCATTACGAAGTCAAAGCAAAATTCCCTTTTCAAAAATACTTTTCAAACCACACAAACACAGAAAGCAATTTTTCAAAAGTGAGCTAAGCAACTAAGATCCCGTAGATAACTACGGATGGAAAGGGTGATAATACCTTCCCTTTTCATAATTGTCTCCCGTACTCAGAATCTAAGGAAGGTCTTTTCCTATTCTTTTCACCTTCCCTTTATTGGATAAAAGAAAAGGCGGTGGCAATTCTTGCTATCTGCAACATTTGCGACAAAACGCAAAATAAACAAGTCAGTTCTTCCACCGTGTTACAATTCTTAATCTATATGATTACAATGACTTCATGTATTAATTCTTCACATTTGTATAAGTTTGTTCTTGTTGTATAAGCATGTGTTCTTGTTTATTCTTTATCACGAAACTTGTGCTTACAATATTTCTTTGCATGATATTTATATATATGTTTCTTGTTGTTTTGGCTACATGGTATGACAAACGTCTTAATTTTGGTTTTAGTAGCAATAGTTTTGTGTCGCTATGCTAGGCACATGCGTGTGCGGCATATAGAGTTCCATTTTTGTTGCGTTACTTGATCGTGATGCCATAAAAGCAACTTGCCATATTTGTTATATTATTATTTATTATGTGTATTACATTGCATTTGTTGTAATTTTGTTTGCCAATTATTTAAAATTTTGGATCATTACATATATATGAGGATATGTAATTGTTGATCTTCTATGCAAAATTGCCTCTGACTGATATCTTTGTATTGTTATAGAACTATGGTACTTCTCACGGTTTGCTATATTTATTTTTGATATTGTCAAAGGGGGAGAAATATATACTTGACGAAGTTGGGAAATACATAGTCAGGGGGAGCCTTAATAAAATACAAGAAATGCATCGTCGCAAGTTTTGCCATCATCAAAAAGGGAGAGTTTATGAGTACAACTTCGCTTTTAGAAGTTTTGCATGATATCAAAATTGGGAAAAGGTTCCTCTTTTGTACATTGGACAATATCTCTGTCTTGTGGCACTCCTTTACATTAGAGGTCTTATAAATTATTAAAAATCATTTTAAAATTGATCTAAGTCATTGGAATTAAGTTTTTGCATGATTTTTTTATTACATGTGCCGACACATCTGATATTTAGGTTGACACATGCAACTCAGTTTTAAAGCATGCAGTCTTTGGAAGACTCAGGTCGACACATGCACTACATAGGTTGACACATACTGAAGCATTTATGAAATTATATAAATTCTTCTTTTATGTGTCAACATATACAATTTTTCAGGTTGGCACATTTACTATTGTTTTAAAGTCTATAGCTTCTAACTTGGTTCGGTCGACACATAACATTGCACAAGTTGACATATGTAGCTTAAATATAATGTATATGTCGATACGTTTGTGTTATAGTTCAACACATACTGGTGTTTCTTCAATTTTCTTAAATATTTGTAATTCTGAATTTGTCTTTTTTGCCCTTAATGTTCCAAAACTATAAATACCCATCCATGCATCATTCATAACTCAATGATACCATAAAATTAGCCTACATTTACTCCTCATCTTCAACCTCAAACCTACGCATACACACTAGCATTACATTATAATGATATTCTGTTGGAGTGACATCTAGGCGAGGTTTGATAATACACAATTAGGTTTTTGTGTAGCCGAATATATTGGGTTTAGATTTATAGGGATCTTCATCCGAAAAAACCGCAGGTTTGTCTTCCTAGATCATTGGTTGATTTAGGGGTTTTTGTGCAAGACGTTCAAGAGATAGTTACGGCCAAGTGAAGTCCTATGGAGATAAAGAACATAAGGGATCCTTTGGAGATAAAAAACACAAAGGAAGTAGAGATAGAATGACGAATTATAATTGAAGTCTTGTGTTGCAATAGTTGAAATTCACAATGCGCAAAAGCTTTGGAGATAAATAACATAAAGGAGTAGCAACATCCAGATAGTCAATTTGCAATCTATTATGTCTTGGTCTTTTTCAAGATCAAAAGAGGAGAAGGGGTTGAATCAACAAGCATTGGTTTTGTGAAGTTGCTCTTGAACACTTCTCATGTATCGACATTTTTGCAGAGTAAGAATTATCCTAATTCCATTTGAATTAGGAGCAGACGAACCCATACGCGAGGACGAGAAAGTGTGGAACTGTGGACAAATTCCTCATGTCTCTTTTATTTTTGTTTTTACTTGCTTTGATATTCATCAATTAATTTATCAAATAATATTATGTTATCAATTGAATTGTAAGAAATTTTCCTGATTGATTTTAATTTTCAGTCAAGTGTTGTATAGTTTATAATCACTTTTGACTATAAGTGATTTTATGTATCAATACAACTTAAGGAAATTTTTTGAAAATTCACTTGCACACCACGTGTTTGATAAATTGATTTAATCTATTCTTTTAATATTGCCATTGGAAATAGCTTCACTAGTAACTTGCTATAAACGTTAAATAAGCTGTAAAGTGATTCAAGCATATTAATCCAGTTATCACTCTTATTCCATACTCTATTTTGTTATCAAATTTGCATGTCCGAGTTCCAATAACATTCGTAAAGACGACTTATTTTAAAATGCTCTTCTACTCAAACTCTTAAAAAACTATTTTTTAAAATCATATTTTTCTAAAATTTTATTTGAATATATATATATATATATATATATATATATATATATATATATATATATATATTCACCCCCTCTCTAGATACGTTGTCGTCGTCTAACATGCGTACTACACCAGCACTTTTAGATTGAGCAAGTCTTTAAGGATAAGGGATATGTGGTTTATAAGGTGGTGGGGGTACATAGGGTTTTTCTTTCTCTACAGTCTCTCCATCACCTACCTTCTCCTTCTCTTTTGGTTCACTTTCCTTCTCAGTTGTTTTTCCAGAGCTTTGGCACATGGCTGGATTCTTAAGTCTAGGATCAGTTGGTCTATCATATTATGTCCCACTTTACAATATAATAGCATGAGCATGCCCTTTCGGATTTGGTTGAGGTTGACCTAGAAATGTACCAGCATGTGCAGCAGTAGGTGCTTGTTGTTGTGCCACTTGTGAAATTTGGGTTTCAAGCATTTTGTTATGGGTGGCTAGAGCATCCACTTTGTTTACTAACTGTTTGATTTGCTCACTAGTGTGAATGTTTTGATTTAGGAAATCCTTGTTAGTCTGAGCTTAGGTAGCTATGAAGTTTTCCATCATTAGTTTGAGGTTGGACTTCCTAGGAACATTAGGAGCGGCTGCAAGTACTTTTTGATATCCTGGTGGTATAGCAGGTGCTTGGCCAGGCCCATATAACGCGTTGGTGTTCTTGTAATAGAAATTTGGATGACTCTTCCATCCTGGGTTGTATGTGTTAGAGTAAGGGTTTCCTTGAGTATAATGCACTTGGTCAATGAGAGTTCCTGCTAAGAGTTGACATTCAGCAGCGGCGTGTTCAGGTACTCCGCATATCTTACAATTTGGAGTTATAACAGCCACAGTGGCTAGGGGTATTGCGGTTAAACTCTCTAACTTTTGGGCAAGAGCGTCTACCTTGGCATGGATGCTGTTAAGACTGCTGATCGTACATACCGCCTTTCATTGGTGTTTTCTCTCCAGGAGCTTTATCTAGTTGACATCTTTCACTTCCCCATTGATAGTGGTTTTGAGCCATACTTTCTATAAGAGTATAGGCTGCAGCATATGACTTATCCATAAGTGTGCCACCCGCGACAGCATCTATAGTTAATCTCGTATTATACAGGAGACCATTGTAGAATGTATGAATAATTAACCATTCTTCTAGGCCATGATGTGGACAGAGCCTCAACATGTCCTTGTATCATTCCTATGCGTCAAAAAGAGACTCATTGTCTTTTTGTCTAAAATTGCTAATTTGGGATCTTAGCATAGTTGTCTTACTTGGTGGGAAATATCGCTCAAGGAAGACCTTCTTCAACTTATTCCAAGAGGTAACTAAGTTGGCTGGTAGAGACTAGAGCCAAGCTTGGGTTCTATCTCTTAGTGAAAAGGGGAAAAAGACGAAATCTTATCGCTTCTTGACTGACCCTATTGGCTTTAACTGTGTCTGCGTATTGCAGAAACATGGACAAATGTAAGTTAGGGTCATTCATTGAACCACCAGAAAATTGGTTCTATTATACATCAGACAACAAAGAAGGTTTGAGTCCAAAGTCATTAGCCTTGATGGGAGGGGAAGCAATGTTGTTATGTGGTTCTTCTTGCGAAGGAATATCGTAGGACTTGAGTGGACGTGGCTGATCACCCATGTCTAGTTCTTCAACTCGTTCAGCGGGAATAGAAGATTCAGGAAGGAATTGATTAGTACGAGATACTCGTCCGTGGCGTCTTCTAATAATAGAGCGCTCAGGTTCGGGAATAGGTAGCACTAAGTCTTCGCCTCGAGAGCGAGTACTTGGCATACAATTGGGAATGGTGCCTTAGTCTATACAACGTAACTTAAGGAGTTACGATATCGACTTTTTAGTCCCTGGCAACGGCGCCAAAAACTTGATCGCGACTGTGTGTGTCTTAAGAAATCTA
The DNA here is from genome assembly GCA_021764765.1 of Vicia sativa. Lineage (NCBI taxonomy): Eukaryota > Viridiplantae > Streptophyta > Magnoliopsida > Fabales > Fabaceae > Vicia > Vicia sativa. The sequence goes on from CM038794.1 coordinate 139,427,013, forward strand.
GACCACAAGTATACAGTCCTATCGCGTGTAGCTTTAAAGATTATCGAATCCCAAGGGACTAAATATCGAACTATCACTATCTTAAGTTACTACGTAAATCTAAGGCTAATAATATAATTGATTTGGGGTGTAGGGTACTTAAGTGGATTATAATCTAGTTTAAATTCAATGGGAGATATCGGTATGTAATGGTCGGACTTCAGAGATTTAGCAATTTATTGACACAACTCAGATCGTTAAAACAACTTTCAGTAGAAAATATTTGTTTGAAAACCCTCTTCTCACACTCTCTGTTTATTGATTCAGATCCTATAATTAAACCTAAGTGAGCGCTCTCGCTATATCATTTAAAGTTTAAAAATAGTTTTTGAAAACAGATAAAATCTAACTAACTTAAAAGCGCTCTCGCTGTATTTTAAGTTAATGCACAATTACCACTGTCCAGTTATTATCTCAAACTCTTATGTTATTGATCCTAACTTCTATTTATATTTTACTCCCGTAATAAAACAGTTTGTTATTAAAATTGGTAATTGAAACCAAAAAATTGTTCTTTAAAAAAAGAACTGTTCAATTAATATTTCTAAACCCCGTCGACTATGTGATCTTACATACCGATAAACTAATTTAGCCTAGCATATTATAAAATTCAATAACATCGCAACAGTAATAAATAACATCAGAAAAAATAAATCTAAGCATTGCAGACAATTTTGACAATAATAAATTAAAGCTTTAAAATTAAACCTGATAACGAAATTGCAAAATAAATCTTTAAGCTTCAGGTGTCTCCCACAGGTCGGTGAGATTTGCCCTTAATTTCTCCAAAAATAAATTCAAGAAATAAAATAAAAGCTCGATTCTAACGTAAGGTTAGAACCAACAAAAGTTCACGGCAATTTCCGGTGTGGAAACTGCTATGAGAAAATGGAAACTTAACTGAGAAAAATAAAGGAACCGGTAATTGGAAAAAGAAAATAAAACTCAATGGAAAATTAGCAGCGTAACGGCAAGGTAAGAGTGAAAAAGCAAGAGAGTAAAATGATGTCTCTCACTCTCTATTTATAGAGTTGGAGTTTGCTTGAGAAATAGGAAGGTTGGCGTGAATTTCTCCTTGCAAAAGTATCTCCGTGGCGGTCGCTAGGGTTGGTTGTGACGACCGTCACAACTTTCTTCATGAGGGTCGCTTCCTAACTTGTAGCGACCGTTAGGGTAGTTGGAGGAGGTGTGTGACGACCGTCACACTTGCTGGGATGGTGAAGGCACGTGTTCCTTGGGCTGGGCCTTGCGCTCTTCAATTTATTTTCTTCAAGATTTGCTTCTCATACACCCGTTTTACTATCACACCACTTGCTTGCATATTTTGCTCTTTTTGTGAATTTTAAGCTCGATTCACTCAACTTTTTGCGACTTTATTTGTACATGCCTTAAAAATATTAAATACTTGAAAACATAGAAAATACCGGCATAATACGAATAAAGAGTATTTTAATTTAAATAAAATGTGGATAAAATTCATGTAAATTGATTCAAATATACGATACATTTTCGGGTTATCATAAACCTTTGGATCACAGGTGTGTAAACTAAAGAAGTCCTTTTATGGATTGAAACAATCTCCGAGAGCTTGGTTTGAAAAGTTTACTCAGTCTGTGAAGAAACAAGAATATACTCTAGGACAGGAAGATCATACTTTATTCACAAAGTCAGGTCAAAATGGAATGATAACTGTTTTGATAGTCTTGGTTGATGATATTATTCTTACAGGTAATGATGAGATAGAAATGGAGAGATTAAAAAGAAACTTAGCAACAAAATTTGAAATCAAAGACTTGGATCCCCTCAGATATTTCCTTGACATGGAAGTAGCAAGGTCAAAGAAAGGAATTGTTGTTTTTGAGAGAAAATATGTTCTTGATCTCCTACAAGAGACATGTATGAATGGTTGTAAGCCTGCTGTCGACGGACCAAAGTGCCAAACTTTAGGAGAAAGGGGACACACCAGTTGACACTGGAAGATATTAGAGGTTGGTTGGAAAATTAATATATTTGGTTCATACTCGTCGTGACATTGCTTTCTCTGTTAGTGTTGTGAGTCAATTCATGCATGCACCATATGAAGAACACCTTGAAGTTGTGCACAGATTCTTGAGATACTTAAAAGCAACTCCTGGAAAAGGGTTGTTCTTCAAGAAGACCAATGATAAAAATGTGGCAATATTCACTGATGCAGATTGGGTATGGTTCATTATTGATAGAAAATCAACTTCAGATTATTGCACATGTGTGGGGGGAAACATAGTGACTTGGAGAAGCAAAAAACAAGGAGTAGTTGCAAGAAGTAGTGTTGAAGCTGAATTTAAAGCAATGGCCCAAGAAATTTGTAAAGGTATGTGAACTCTCAGAGTCCTAAAAGAACTGAATGTAGAAGTAGAACCTCCATTGAAATTTTACTGTGACAACAATGTAGCTATAAGCATAGCTCATAATCCAGTTCAACATGATCTTACAAAACATATCGAGATCGACCTTCATTTCATCAAAGAAAAGATTGACGCTGGTACTCTCTGCTTGCCATTTATCCCTTCCAATCAACAGGCCGCTGATATATTGACTAAAAGTTTGGGAAGAACAACGTTTGAATACTTGATTAACAAGTTGGGCATGATTGACATCTATACACCAACTTGAGGGAGGGTGTTGAAATATTTCTTATTTAGTATTATTTATTTTCTTATTTAAGAATCATTATATCACTCAGAAAATAAAGGAGTTACTTTGTATTTTTTCTCCTATAAAAGGAGTTCTTTTCCTTCATAATAATATACATTATTATCACCAATATCGATATTTTCTACCGATTGAATATCTGAATTGTTCAAAATCAAATTTCAATCTCAAATTACTCATATCATATTACCATATCATATTACCCTCATTCAACATTGTTCCCTCTGATCCCAACGCTGATATGGTGGCATCGTTAATAATTTTAAAAAATAACTAAATTAAACGTAATCACTAATATCGGTATAGGTGTCCAACACCGACACAAACACATATTTTTCCGTGCTACACCAATGTAGTCATTCACCTATTCCACTTGAATTATAAATAAATAAAGAAATGAAAAATCAATATTCAATAGTGTTTTAAAAACCGGATCAGTCATCAAACTGATGAAGGCACTAGATCACTGGTTCATTGGTCGAACCACAGATTTATTGATCGAACCGCATAATCAAACCGAAATAAAACAGATAACTCGGTTGAATAAACCTATCATTATAAAAATCAGTCGAACTAGATGATTCAATCTCTAAAAAAAATATAACTAATTTTAGTGTTGCTACCACAAATGGAATGAAAACCATGATATAGTAAAAATAATTCACATAATCTCCACGTTGCTTGCTATTAACTTTCAATGGATAATTGTTAAATGCCAACCCATACAAAATGCAATAGGTTAAACAAGGCATAGTTGCAACATCAGGAAATTGCATATTATTGGAATGATGTTGCCTCAACAATTTGTAATGTGCAACATAAAAGTAAGTCTAGGAAAATAAGTCACCACAAATTCTTATATCGAACACTAAGAGGTCAAAGCAATTGCCAACACATACAAATTGCAATATAGGTTAAACAAGGCATATCAACAAGTGCTCCTGGTTATCGAAAATCCAATAAGTTCAAAACAGTACAAGAAAGGTAGATAAAAACCAAAGAAAAGTAGATCACTACACCCACTTCATCTTTGGTAGGATGATGAAATGCAAATTCTGGCATAGGATACGTTGGTAGCAGTAGAAAATGATTCTATTTCAAACTAATCTATAAGATCAATTTTTACAAGTTCTATTTGTAGTACTCGTTTTAAAAAACTTATCACACAAAAAAAATAGAGAGATTAGAACTAGACCTTCAGGTTTCCATGAGATAATTGCTATAGTAACTTCTCATATGAAAATAAAAAATAAAAAGAGATTTGAATTAGACCTTTAAGTGTTTAAGAGTTAACCTTGACAATCTGCAGCACAAAGAATACACAAATCAATATATTATGAAAGAGAAAGAAAGACAGATGATATATACCGAAGAGGAACCGGCGGTCATGCAGCGAAGCTGAAGAGGAACGAAGCAGCGGCGCGTCATTTTGCTCTTGTTTGTTGTTTCACTGTGTTTTCGCATTTCGCTGATAGAAGAGGAACAAACCAAACCTAAGCCTTGTTTTTTTATGTTTTATTTTTATTTAGAAAAATACATTTGAACTGCCGGTTCAGAAAAACCACCGGTTTTTCCGGTTTATGGTGGTTTACACCGGTTCACAGTGGTTCTCAACGGTTCAAAAGCACTGAAGATCAAACAAGTGAACTAGACCGGATTCCCGGTTCAACTAGTCCGATCGGCCGGTCCAGTTTTCAAAACACTGATTCAATAGTTAAGATTATAACAGTCTTAAGTAATTTTGTGAGTTAGAAAATTAAAGTGAACAAAATCACTACTGTTTGTTTGCCGTTCAAGTCATCTTGAATCACAAGGAATCCAACAATATCTCCAAGGTCTACTAAGCTTCCTTGCTATGTCAATCTCGTTGTCATAACACAACCACTAAAAACACGTCACACATTTCCATAAACATATCCAATTTAACCCTTTCGGCATTTATCATTGAAAACTAATATTCTGCCAAACCTAGTTCAAAGATGTAAGAATTAATGCAACTTGCAAATGAACGTGCACTATAAATAGATGCAGTTGCTAGCTTTTTTATTTGTATCTCATGCTGATAGCTGTCAAGTAAAATAAAGAGTGCATCAATCATCATTCATATTGTCAATTTTGCAAACCAGTACATCAACTGATTAAACATGCGGTTTGAAAAAAGATTCAAAAACAGAGAAATAATGTAACTAAATTTCAAACCAACTGGTGAATCAATACGGACCAGTATCAACATGATGACCTAAATCATGCGGTGAAAAAGTCAGCATAAGCTCATGAGACTTCTACACACAATTTAACTATTTATTCCATTACAGTTGATGATAACAATGATAAACTATTTATTCCATTACAGTTAATCATAACAATTACCAATAATGATAAACCTAACTATCAAGGCTTTTAGAAACCCAATTTATTGATTTTAGAGAGAAGACTTTTCAAGATTTTAAAAGCCATAATATTGGCAACAAACCATAATATCAGTCAATTTAAAAAGTTTACCCCCAATTTTCAGCAAGCAAAGATATATCTAACTTACAATATTGGAGGCAGATGACCAGCAATGCAAAGCCGCACCAGTATGAACAACTTCAACCAAACCTGATGCAAAGGTTAGCGATCGTGTCTTCCTGGCAACAATCCCATAATACACAAATGCCTTTAGCCCATATATTATCATCGGAAGTAGAAGTAGGGATGTGCAAAATATCCGGTTGTAAGACTCAAATTCAAATCTATTTTAAATATTCGGATATAATTGAATGGTTCTTAAATTAAATGGTTATTAACCGGTTAAATTTTTTTGGATTCGGTTATAATCTGGTTATTATCCAATATCCAAATTTTTTAATTTTCAAAAAAAAAAAAAAAATTAATTTATTTTTTAAAACTGAATTTTTTTAAAAATAACCGATTATATAACCATAACTAAATTTATAACCTGTTTTTACTAAAAACAACCTAAGTTTATTAGACGATGATGTATGCATTTATACTTCTCCTTTTTACGAACGGTACATTAATTCATTTTTCTTGGTGCTTCTGTCAAAGCACAAACAGGTGGATAAAATTTGTGAATCAAGTAAGTATGATGTTAAGAATGAAAACGGCAGAAATCGCAATAGCAGTAATGGTAAAGAAAACAAAAATCAAGGTACGGGTACGTCAATAAAAAAACTAGAGTCTCTATATAAAATGTATTACTAGAGAAGTCAATTCAAAACAAAATATCACAATAAAAGGTTAAAAATTTATATTAAATTATGATAACAAAGAAACTAAAATATATTATATATTACATTGATATATGGAAAAAAAAATTACAAATTTAACTAAAAAACTAAGTAATAATAATAATAAAAAAAAAAATAAAGTAGTACATTCATGGAATTGTAAACTATCAACTTGTTTCTTAATAACTATCCTATAAACAGAAACACTTGATCTTGATTGTCTTGAAAAATAATTCAGGCATTACAAACAAGGTGATATCAAACTGTCAACACACACTTCTGAGATGTGATTCAACATAAAACAAAGTTTAGAAGTGTCATTCTTGGAATTGTAAAGAATCAACATTCTTTCACAGGCCTTTTGAAAGAGCAGCAGCAGTTGATCATCTTGAAAAAGATATAACACATCTGTCAAGGTAAAAGACTTAGATGGAGGATCTAGCAAGTGAGTAACATTGAACAATTTAGTCCAAGAGTCTTGAATTCCATATTCCTTCATGATCATAAATCACGCACAACCAATCCCTCAACACACAGAATCTCGAAGAACTAGGTGTCCTTTCCAGTCTAGGAGGCAAACTGATCATTTGATAAGACTCGTTGCCTAAATGAAAAGAAATAATACAGCGTTGACGGGCCACTTTAGAAAAGGCCATCCAATGAATTGAACCGCTTAGATATCTTCCTTGTTGTTGATAATGAGAGACGGAATCAAAAGGAAAAGGTTGAATGGTTCTCCAAGAATTGGTACTCAAAGTATAAACCTTTGCTTTAGTTGTGTTTAGAACAATGCCCTTGAAACCAGTGGGGTTGTAAATGACAACCACTTTGTAATCAAGAGAAACATGATCATAGCCGAAGGCATATGACATATGAAGGCAATTGACCTCCGGTGGGTTTTCAAAAGGGGGCAATTCCTTAAATTTTCTAATAGAAGGATTCCACAGTACAACTAAAGGTTTAAAATCGTCGAAATAATGATAATTGGCCAAACAAACGATTCCGTCACAAGAGCCAACAAGGTAGTGAGAGAAGGCCCCTTTGCAAATATTTTCGGGTGGAAACTGAAATCGACTCAGACTCAAGTTATAGTCTGTATCTGTGAAGATGGATTGGAGTGGGTAAGAATTTAGAATATAACTGGACGATGGTTTGTCGTAGCTAAAACGGAGGAGGCGGCGCGTGGTTGAGAGGTTAAGATGCTTTCTAGCAAATATTGGATCAGAGATGAGCGATTTCCATGATTTGGAGACGCATCGGAATTGGAGAAGGGACTTCACCGGTAACCTAGATAGTATTTCTGAAATCACATCAAAAGAAAGAGTAGGATTTGAAACATCATCGGCGGGAGATGACAACATCTTAGGGTTTGTTCTTCTGTGTTTGTGAGATCTCATGTCTCGAGATTGGAATCTAGCGTAACTAAACCAATATATATATATATATATATATATATATATATATATATATATATATATATATATATATATATATATATATATATATATATATATATATATTGCCTCACTACTTGTACTTGATAAGGATTGCAAAATTCCTCCTACAAATCTTATCTTATTTTATTAATTTTAAATATCACTTAAAAGTAGGACCGAAATTTATGGATAGAATACAAACACGTATTCAAAAATCAAAACCATCTTCCATCAATAAATAAATTATTATAACTTTCAAAAATAACAAAACCATTATAGAAAAAAAAAATAACAAAACCATTGACATATCAATATATCAATATATATATATATTTTTCTAATAAATTTTCTTGAAATATAAATCATATCATATGATATGATAATGGTATATTTATATGAGAATGTGATAATGAATAAGAACCATCAGATTTGAAAAAGAATGGTTCAGATTGAATTATGATTTTCTCAAAATCATGTGTCATTAATAGGAAAGAAAAATCATTAATTAAATTTTAAAAATATATTTTAATTTCAACCATTTTTTTCAAATTCAATGGTGCATATACATTCTCATATTCTCATATGAATATATCATTCTCATAAGATATGTCATATATTAAATCATAACAGAAACGTAAGTTAACTGATTGAAATATTGAATATTAATGGAAATATGATGTTATTGGTCAAACTATAAATATTAACGGTAACATAAAGTTACTAATCAAAATATTGAACATGAACGAGAATATGAAATTATTGATCAAAATATTGAATATTAACAAAAACATAAAGTTACTTATCAAAATATTGAATATTATCGGGAACATAGAGTTATTGATCAAACTATTGAATATTAACGAAAATATGAAATTACTGATTAAAATATTGAATAATAACAGAAACATGAATTTATTGATCAAACTATTGAATATTAGCGGAAACATAAAATTTCTGATCAAAATATTGAATATTAGCGGAAATATAAAATTTCTGATCAAAATATTGAATAATAATAGAACAACTATACTATTAGTTTAAATATTTTGGACAATAATTTCAAAACAAACATAATATTTATATATAAAATATATATATTATTGATTCAATAGGCACCGATTTATTATCTCTTTTAAAAAAATTTATTTTATTTTATTATATTTTGAAAACAAATGTGCGTACCTTACCAATACTCATGCGAACGTACTAGTAACACACATGTACCGTGTCAACGCACGGATTATTATATCAATCTTTTTTTTTTTACTAAATCAATCACATTATTTTGGTATTACATCAATAACATTTGTATAACTAAACAATTGCTAGATCTTTTCTAAAATTTATGATTGTTTAATTATATTACTAATATCAGTTATTGATTGTCAACGAGTTATATTTGTGAATGATAAATATGTTTTTTTAAACATAGAGATTAAATGCACCGACTTATAATCTTTATACAAAAAAATCAATTATTTATTCAAATATTTTTATATATCAGAAGAATTATATGCATTGACTTATAATTTTTTTTTTAAAAAATCTTTTTTATTTTATTATATTTTAGGAACAAATGTGCGTACCATACCGGTACTCGTGCGTTGGCACGGGTATCCCACTAGTATCACTTAAAAGTAGGACCGGAATTTATGGATAGAAAACAAACATATATTCAAAAATCAAAACCACCTTCCATCAATAAATAAATTATTATCAACTACCTAACTAAAATTAAGACATGCTACCAAACTCCCTAATTTATCCTTTGAAACAAAATTATTTTACACTATAGCTTGCCCTTAATTATAATCGACTAAATCAAATTAAATTGTCCAATAAAAATCAAACATTTTGTCAAATGGCACACATATTTCCCACTTTTCTCTTTCCCCCTATTTCAAAACAAACATAATATTTATATATATAAAATATATATTATTGATTCAATAGGCACCGATTTATTATCTGTTTTAAAAAAATTTCATTTTATTTTTTATGTTTTGGAAATAAATGTGTGTACCTTACTAATACTCATGCGAACGTACTAGTAACACACTCGTACCGTGTCAACGCACAAGTTATTATATCAATCAATTTTTTTACTAAATCAATCACATTATTTTGGTATTACATCAATAACATTTGTTCAACTAAATAATTACTACATCTTTTCTAAAATTTATGATTCTTTTATACACTTGTTTATATATTTTCTTCATAAACTCCTATGAATGCACACACGTACACACACACACATTTTTTTCATATATATACTTGTTCATATACTTGTTCATGTTTATTTATGTCATTACAACTAGTATAACAACTAGGTTCTCAGTAACCTTCTCTTGGGCTTCGTACAAAAGAACTCCCCTGTTGAGTTATCCTCCCATTGGGCTTTTTGCAAAAGAACTCCCTCATTGAGTTTAGCCTTCTCTTGAGCCTCATACAAGAAAGAGACCTGGAAATCTCTAACAGCCTCCTATTGGGCTTCCAATACAAAGAATCACCTTTGCTAGGATAGAATCCTAAGAGTATGGTTTCCAGGTGAAATTACTCTTAAAGTCAAGCCAGTCATACCCTATAGTCTCCTCTTGGGCTTCATACAAGGACCCTCGATGTCCCTCAGAAAAACTTCTCTTGGGCTTCATATAATGACCCTCGATGTCCCTTGTAACACCCCTTCTAATTATCCGCGATTTTATAAATAATAATCAGAGTATATAACACATAACAAGAGGCATCACAATTTTTAATATAATTCAAAACAGTTGTCATGCTTTCACTGAAGAAAATTCATTAAATGAAACATACTTAAGGTTATGTTTAACAGCGGAAATGAAACATAACGGATCCCGAATACAACATCCATAATTATTCCAGGACATAACATCAAAACATGATTCAAAACCATTAAAAATATTCGTTAAAGGATTCAAACAACCGTTTCCCTAGTGTTACATCTACCAGAGCACGACACTGACACGCGGACAAATTAACTGACTCGACTCTAGAGCTATCCTCACCAACTCCAAGCAGCTAATCACTTCGGATCTGAAATTGTTAAAGTAAGGGTGAGATTTCAATTCAATATAACATGCATTATACGTTTTTAAAATGCAACAGAATAATCGGATACGTTAATCCATTATCCAAACACAATCATAATCGATTCACAAGGCAGTTCACACAATGAACATGTATATAACAAACAATGGAAATTACAACACTGGAATCCATCCTAGCATGTTACAATCCCATATGCAATGCAGACTCTATGCATGTGGTACCAAAACGTGAACCGCGTTCACCCACTGCTCCGTTTACTCGTGGAAAGACAGTGTAATCCATGATTCGCCCAGAACACTGAGTCAAGAATCCAATCCATGATTCGCCCATAACCACCGGGTCAAGAATCTAGCCTCACTACCTCCAACCAGGTAAGTCTATTGGCTCTGCAAGCTCACTTCCGCACAATGGGAATGAACCAAATCCACAAATGTTTATGCATGCATCATAAAAGCATGCAACATCAATTCAACGGAATATGATAACAACATAATTCCACATAAATGCCAATACCAATCTATCACATGATAACAACATAATCATGAATTAAATTATCACAAAGCATAAACATGCCAAACGCTTACTCTTCAATCAGTAAGACTATCACCAGTATATAATAACAATAACACATGATACCAATCCAATCATGAATAACCCACAAGGAAAAGAATTCATCACACGAACGTCAATCTCCATTCAACTTGTCAAACAATCTAAACCAATTCACAAATCATGATATCAATATAAATCACATCATATCAATGCACCAATGCATCTCATTCTATCAAATTGAATATCAAAATACAGCATTGTAAACATTAATATCTCATTCGGTAACTCAGACCATTCATAATAGTTCCCCATTATCCTTAACTACTCACTCTTTTCAAAAATCGGGAGCTCAACTATTTTCAAAATAATTTTAGCAAAATAATATTTTTCTCTTTTCAAAAGGTAGTATTTTAAATTTAAGAAATAACGCCGAAAACGGCACTCGAATCGGAGTTACGGTTTAGAAAATATGAATTTTTGAAGTTTTAGAAAATTGGAAAATACACATGGAACCCGGTTCCTACCTATACAGGAACCGGTTCCTGAAAGTTAAAAATACCACGCCCCTGGTTTTTGAATGGGAACCCGGTTCCTACCTATACAGGAACCGGTTCCTGAGTGCAAAAAGTCCCAGTTTGCCAATTTTAACATTGGGAACTCGGTTCCTCCCCACAGGGAACCGGTTCCCACGACCTATGACAGCATTTCTACTACTTTTTGACAGCATTATACCTCCATTATCACTTCCAAACTTTCAAGTACGATTTGGTACATTAGGAACACCATTTCATCATCATTTCACACCATTATAACATCACACAACATGGTTTATTCATCCCTATCAATTATCTGACATATTTACGATTCCTAATTCCAACACCGACACAAATAGGGTTTATTCCTATATCTCATAATCATCATAATTCAAACTCCCTAACATACCCAACTATCCATTTGATTCCCAAAACCCATAAGACATATTAACCGAAAGAAACCACCCCTTACCTCGCGATGATTTCTTGATTTCCTCGGCGTCGGCTTTTCCTCTCTTTTCCTCTTCTCTCCAATTCTACGTGAAAGCAGTTTCTCCAAAAAGACTCCTCTTTTCCTTATTTTCCTTTTTATACTCCTTTTAATATTTCCTTTATTTGTTCCAATAAAATAAAATAATTAAAACTTAGGAAAAGTAGAGTGATTTACTCCTCACACCCACTGTTTACTCTGCACACCTCCAATCCTTATTTCTTCAATTAACCCATTTAAATCCAAAAATATAAATATTTTAAGACTTTAATTAATTAAATAATTAAATCCTCACTTATTTAATATTTAAATTAAATCGGGGTGTCACATCCCTCGGATAGCCTCCTCTTGGACTCACAATACAAGGACCCTCGATGTCCCTCGAATAGCCTCCTCTTGGACTTACAATACAAGGACCCACGGGCTTCTTAAAAGCATCCCTCTAATCAATAACAAAACATTTCTCCTTAGAGATAAGACATGAATATCTCTATAGAAGAAGTACCTCATCTATAGAATCACATACAAATCAAACATTTTTCAAACCAAACACATTTTTCAAACAAATAAAACATCTTTCTTAATTATAAGTGGCAACGCTTGTACACTCAAGAAAAACGCCCAATGCTTACAATGAAAAATTCAATGTTTTTCAAACATCTTTCTTAACTTGTAAGTTGTAATGCTTGTACACTCAAGAAAAACACCCAATGCTTACAATGAAAGATTTAAACAATCAAATTTTCAAAAATGCATGTGATAAAATAAATTAGATACATTTTTCATTAAGATGACACTTGTGGTTGTCTCTTAATTTTTGCTTCCACTAGCACATAAGTAGGAACTACGATTGCTCTGACTTTCTCAACCTCATTTTGAGAATACGTAGGCACAAGCTCTTACCCTTGGCGAGCATACTTCTTTCTCCCTCAAACCAAACAAACCATAGTTTCCCTTAGATCCGAGCTACAGATGCTCTGATTCCCACTAGGGGATATGTATGCAGAGGATCCCAATGATCTTTGCGAGCATAATATTAATAATAAACTTAGGTTTCTGCCTAACCTACCCTTCTTAAATCCCAAAGGAGAAATTTTCCCGAAATAGCATAGCAAATAAAACACACAAATGCATAAAAAAAACTTCCTATAGAAAACTATAGATATATAGGGTGCTAATACCTTCCCTTTATATAATCAACCCTCTTACCCTAGTCTCTCCCTAATGTGTTGCGTCTAGTTCACGCTAGTCGCATCGCATATCTTATTTAGGGTATTTCAGCTTTCCCCTTTTCCATCTTCTTTCTTGTTTGGAAACAATAAAGCTTGGTGCTTGCAGCATCTTTTAAACAAAAACAAATCAAAAGGGTAAATTATTTTGAGCCGGAGATTCGAATTCCATTTTGATTCCCTCGTTCGTCACTTTTTACCGCGAACAGTGGGTAACGTGCAGGTTCTGATGATAGTGGTGTTTCGCACGAGACTAGTTGAAGGAGTTTACTTAGTTTATTCCTTATACTAGGTAGTTGAGTCATTGCTCTGGTCATGTAACACATGATTTATCTGGGTTTATACTTTTATGAGATAATTGTTATGTGTTCTCATATATTTTGGATGTGTATGTTGAGATACTATTTTGATGTGACCTTGGTGCCGATGTATGAATTCTGATGACTTGATTATGTTATGGATTCACCGTTTTTCATCCAATGGTTATAGTATGGGATGTAATCATTGATAGTATCTGTGAATAAGAAATAATCCGTTGTGAAATGCATGATTTGTTTTAAAGCATGATATTCAAATATGTGTTATGCTTATGACCAGTGTATATGTCATTTTAATTTGAAACAAACAATACCTCTTGAATATGCATTCTATTTTACTCTGATTTGTGCTATGATTATTGGGGTTTAGAATAGGGGTGTTACACGCTGCACGTGAGCCAATACAATTCAGGCTCTCGCTGGACACCCCGTACGACGAGCTCATTACTACACTGCATTCTCTGTTGCAGTATTCAAATAATTGCAAGGTGGTCAAGCTGGAGTACCGTTCACCTTCACTTGATGCTGAAGGAAAAGTCAAGTTCACCCGGTTTGAGCTGAAGAACGACGACGACTTAAAGGTCATGTGGGAGACCTTTTGTCAGTACTCAACAAAAGGTCCGATTGAGATGGATGCGTCACTTCGTAGATCGGCGGAAGATGTTATAAAGATGTTGCAACGTCCACAACTTCCTGTTTATAATAATATGTAATCTAATTTTCTGCATCTACTATGTAATTTTATGAATTAAGTTGAATGAATGGTATGAATTGTGTTAAATGTTTTATAAATCTGTCCAACCCAAACTTCGTAAGTTAACTTACAAATCCACCCAATAAGGTGAATTCGCAAGTTAACTTGCGAATTCACCTTAATTTTTAAAAATTTTGGATTATTTTGTAAGTTAACTTGCGAAGTCCACCTCCGAGATAATTTCGTAAGTTAACTTACAAAATTTGAGGATATTTTTGTATTTTCATCAAGAGTGAAGGAGAACGAAATAAATTCCCTATAACAAAAGTAGCGAGATAAATAAATGATGTTAATATTAATATAGGATAAATGAAAGAACATACTAACACAAAACATATTAAACAACTTAATTGTTTGTAATTATTCAAAGTTTGTACGTACAAAAATAAATATAATAAAATTTAGCAAACAAAATATATATTAAAAAATGAAGAAAATAAAAACACATTTTGTAATTATTTAAGTTTTTTACTTACAAAAATATGTAACTTATGAGATCTAATTTAATTTAGTGGTGATTGTTGTTATTAGAATGAGAATGAAAAGTATAAAATACTGTAATAAGAAAAAAAATTAAAAAGATGAAATAATAGTAAAATTTTGAGTTATGATAATGAAAGTTAATTTTATATATTAATTAGGCAATATGAGTTAGTGTGATTGTGGAGAAGTTATAGGCTCTCTTTGATAAGAAATTTTTTGATCTGTAGTTTATAATTTATATTTTATAAGCTTATACGATAATAAAAGACTTGTTTGGTAATAGTCTTTTTATCACGAATTTATAACTTATTTTATTGACTTATAATTTATTTTTTAGACGTTATTTTAAATATCGTTTTAGCTTATAGCTTATAACTTATTATTTTTTTCTTCTATTTTTACCCTTATTATTTTATCTAAAATCCACTACTACCCTTTATAATTTATGTTAATTTAAAATTAAACAATTATATATTAAATATCATTTATGTCATTTTAATTTATCAACTAATTGAACCATTAATTTTACCAAACACTTCAATTAACTTATTAATTATAAATCGTCAGCCATCAATCATCAGCTATAAGTTATCAGTCATCAATCATCAACCATAAGTTATAAGTTATAAACTATCGTATCATCCAACCGCAGTTTTTACCAAACAAAACTATAATGTATAATATATTCATTGGTTAATTAATTTAAAATATATTACAATATTATTTAAAAATACAAAAATATCCTCAAAATAGCTCCAAAACTTTAGAGGAGACTTAAGAACAAATATTAATAAGATATTTGTAATACATTAATTAATATACGATTGCATAATATTAATTGTTATTTTTAAAATAAAAAATAATTGTTACTTATAATTACATTAACCGTAAATACTTTATGGATCATTACATAATTTATCTCCTATAAAACCTAAGAAAACACATTACCGTTAAAAATACACAAATATCCTTTTAATTTAAATTTAATATTGTAACATGTATACAATTTTTAAATATTATTATTATTTAGCTTTTACATTATTTAACTTTTACATTAACAATATACCATTTTTAGGTTAATATTGTTTTTTAACACAGCAATAATAATTAAATTTATTTGAATCATTTACTTCTAGGTTAATTATAAACAATCTTGAAGTAAAATGTCCTTCATTTTTTATTTATTTACTAGTTATTTTATGGGTTAAGTATGGTTTTGGTTTCTCTAAATATTTCAACTTTCGTTTTAAATTTTTTAAAATTTTTTTTTTAAAGAATGATCCTCCTGAAAAATTGAATTTTAATTTTTGGTCCCTCATGACAAAATCGTAGCAAAAATGGTCTTTAATTCCGTCGTTAAGTTGTAAAAACTTTCGCTAAAATCGTCGCTAAGTTATAAAAATCGTCGTTAAATTGCAGGACGGACCAAAAGTTAAAATTTAAATTTTTAGGAGGACTATTTTTTGAAGAAAATATTTAGAGGGACTATAAACGAAATTTGAGATATTTAGAGAGACCAAAAACATATTTAACCCTTATTTTATTGTTTTCACATTTTTATTTTAAATGAGTCATTGAAAAATACTAGGAAGTGGTTTTTTAAAAATCGGTCGGTCGAATTGGAAATAGGTCAGATAATCAGTCTAGTTCAGCTACTGGATAAAATGTGTCATTAAATCAGTATGAACCGGTAAAAACTGGTGTAAACCGAAAAAATCGACAGTTTTTCTATATTGATTATTTGATTATATTTTTTATTTCTTTTATTTTAAAAAATAAAACAATGTCGCTTTGATTTTTTATTCAAAAACTAAAACTGAATTTAAAAATTTAAAAAACAAAGTAATGATATCATTGAAGGAGAAGATGTCGTATATGTGGGATATTTTATTGAGATGATTTTGATATTAAAGAAAGAGATTTCAGCATTGAAATAATTTTTTCTCATTAAAACTATATTTAGTAGACAATAAATTTATTTTGTTATAAAATATTCAATTGTATTATGTTACAATTAGACTTTGTTTGTTACCTATGTTTAAAATTTGAATTAAAATTATGAACTTATGAATTTTTTTATGATATGAAACTTTCAAAAATATAAGTGTTCTGGACTGGCCCTCGTCCTAGGACCAACAGAGCCCAGGCCCAATTGCTCTTGGAGAGCATCTGGGAATGCCCACGCGGGGGCACGTGCCCGGTCCAACAGAGCCCAGGCCCAATGGCCCCTGGAGAGCAGCTGGGAATGTCCACGCGGGGACACGTCCACGCGGGGACACGTCCACGCAGGGGGACGTGGCCGACCCAACGGGTCCTAGTTATCCTTGACGGCCACGTGCCCCTCGATATAATCGGACCCTGTTGACTAGGTTTCCTTAACCGTCAAGTCTCCCAGGAGTTCCGCAACAAACCCGGATTTCCCGGGCGACAATCTAGGGAGGAGGCCACGTGTTGGCCTCCGCACGCAAGCCTAGCAATCCGCTAGTGGGCTTGGACCGCCCACTAATCGGATCTTGGCCCCGGGGCTATAAATACCCTCTCACTTGAGAGGGTCAGGTATCTCATTCTTTTACTTTCTTCTCTCACTTGCTTGCTCTCTGCCTCTACTTACTTTGGCATCGGAGTGTCTTGCAGGTACCCCCCATCTCTTTCACTTTGGGCCATCATTGCATCCAAGACACCTTCCGTCGTGCGATCGGTGGCGCTGTGGGAAACTTGTTTCCCCGTCTCTTTCATTCAGTTGACCAAAGCAAACCAAAACTCCGTTTGTCATGGCCGACCCTGCAACCAACATGCAAAATCCCCCTCGCGACGATCTGGCCGAGCAAAACGACACCGTTTTCCCGAGCGGAGATCCTCGAGATGGGCAAACTGCCTCCTCCACGGGATCCTATCGAGGAGAGGAGCGCAGGGCTGAATCAGATCGCCGTCGGACAACTGAACCAGCAGTCTTCCAAGAGGTGCCACCCCCCCGACGCCGATCCCACGGTCACGGCCCTCTTCGCGGCCATCAACAACACCAACCTCCTGCTCTTCACCCAGGGGGAACGTCTCAACATTCTCGAAGCTTCCCGCCGATCACCGCGGAGACGTCGACGACCAGATTCGTGGTCACCATCACCTCGACGACATCGCTCTCAAACTCCCCCGCGGAGGAACAAGAGAGAAGACTCTCGTAGCCCGACACGCCGCCCCCGAGGAAGGGGTCCCGCGACCGAGCGACGAGACCAAGAACAACCCAGGGAGCAACCTCAACCACCTCCCCGACATGAACGAAGAGCCGATGGGCCAAGAACCAAGGGCGGCCGCACCCGCACTAGAACTCAGCGCCGCTCTCGCTCACGCTCTCCTCATCGGAGCGACGAGGACGACCCCCGCGGCCCCCTGTCTGCAAGCATCATGAATGCCCCAATTCCTCGGGGAATGGAGAAACCGCCCCAGCTAGCCAGTTACGATGGAGTCGACGACCCCATCGACCACATCGACGGTTTCGAGGCTATGCTCCAATACCTCAATGTTGGAGGACCAATCAAGTGCAGGTTGTTCCCCACAACCCTCAGGAAGACAGCAATGGATTGGTATAAGAGCTTGCCCCCAGGTTCCATACACTCATGGAGGGAGCTCAAAGCCCAGTTTACGAGCACATTCACAGCCTCCCGCAGGCATCCGAAGACAGAAGCCTCCCTCGAGGCCATCATTCAGAAAAGCGATGAAACTCTCCGCGAGTACATCGACCGCTTCAATAGAGAAGCCATCCAAGTTCCCTGCGAGGACCAAATGAAGCGGTACCTACTGGAAAGAGGGCTCCTCCCCGGCACCGATTTCAGAAAAGCCGTCGGAATCGAGCCCCCAGCCACTTTCGATGCTCTCCTCGACAAAGCTCGCGCTTATATCACGTATGAGGAGAAGGAGGCCGCCAACCGCGCGAGAGACTCGAGGAGTCGGGGCTCTGGCAATTCCATCAGACACCAGGATAACCGACGCCCAGAGGCGGGATCCTCCCAAGAGGCGGCCAAGAGGCCCGGAATCCCGAGCGAGGCCCAGCTGGACGCTTCACGGACTACACTCCACTAACCGCTTCCCTCGAGCGGATCCTAGAGGAATGCTCCACCAGTTCGAGATGGAGGGTCGACGCCAAGCCCACCCCGCAGCCGACAAAACAAAATACTGCCAGTATCACCGAAGTCACGGCCACTTGACCGAAGATTGCGTCCACCTCAAGGACGCGATCGAGACGCTAATCAAGGGCGGAAGACTAGGGCAATACAAGAAGTCTGAAGGATCAAGAAATGCCCGAGAGGCCAAAGAAACCGAGGACGAAGGCCGACCACAAGGGGACTCTGGCCCCTACTTGATAGCCTACTCGGTGACTAGGCCCGAAGATTTTGAGAGCCCTATATTCACCCACAGCCCGTGGGAGGAATTCCCTTCGGCCATGGTCATCTCCGGGACGAATTGTCCATCAATCGGCTAAAGGAAGTTCGACGAGTGATCGACAAGGCCCCGTCAACGAGGTTTCGATTCAGGCAAGTCGGAGCCGATCACTTTCTACCTGGAGGAACTCCCCGGCGGAGCACCAAACGCCCATATCCCCCTCCTCATCAAAGCAAGAATGGCCAACTTCGAAGTCCACAGAATCTTGGTCGACGAAGGTAGCTCGACGCGTCATGTACACCCACTGTTCAAAACACTCCAATCTCACCTATCACCATACGTGGGGTCCGACCTTCAGGATTCAACGGCTCCACATCCCGACCTGGGGCGCCGAGCTCCTCGTCACCTTGGCGAGGCGTTGCCTGTGTCAAGGTCCGTCGTGATCGATCACTCTCTACAACGCCATTCAGGCGGGACAACGTTGGCAGAACTCACAGCAGTTCCCTCGACCGTCCATCTGAAGCTCAAGTTCTACACCAGGAGGGGACGCGTCGCCACCATCTGCGGTGACATCAAAGCTGCGAGGAGGTGCCACAACGCTGCGGCCAGGGGACAGACCTTGGTCGACCCGAAGGGGCCCGCCGACAGCAAGAAGGAAAAGTCGGAGCTCCCCACGACCACAGGAGATCAAAGCCCTAACATCAGCTCAGTGGACCTCGACGCCCGATTCACAGAGGACGAAGTCGATGGGCAACCCGGGGACGTAGACCCACTACGGCCAATACCAGACGGCGAGTTCGAACTTGTCCCCCTCGGAGAAGACCCCAGCAAATGCGTCAGGATCGGCACCGACCTCCCGACCTGGCGAAGAAGCAGCTCCGAGCTTGCCTTCGGAGAACGCATCTCTTTGCGGAGCGCAGTGAAATGCCCGGACTCGACCACGAGGTCGCCATCACCGCCATAGATCCCCGCTAGGGCCATAGTACAACGAGGCGTCTCCCGAAAGCGGAGGGTGAAAAAGCTGTAAAAGACCTCCTCGAGGCAAATTTTATTTCCGAGGCCAAGTATTCCACTTGGTTGTCAAACGTTGTACTTGTTAAGAAATCTAATGGAAAATATGCGTTGACTACACTGATCTTAACCGGGCATGTCCCAAAGATGCTTTTCCTCTACCTAATATTGATAGACTGGTCGACAACTCGGCCGGTTACAAACTGCTTTCATTTTTAGATGCTTACTCAGGTTACAACCAAATCCCCATGGACATGGCCGAGACTGACGGCCTTCATGCAGTCGGGAACTATTACTACAACGTAATGCCCTTCGGACTGAAGAACGCCGGAGCAACCTACCAGCGTATGATGAACAAGGTGTTTCGAAGTGAGATCGGTGACATGCTCGAGGTGTACATGGACGACATGATCGTGAAGTCCCAAGCCGAGGACGATCACACATCGCACCTGAAGAAAGTCTTCGACCAAGCTCGGAAGCACAGAATGCGCTTTAACCCGGGGAAGTGCACGTTTGGAGTCAAGGCCGGCAAGTTCCTCGGTTTCTATCTTACAGAACGAGGGATCGAAGCCAACCCCGACAAATGTCGAGCATTCTCCGAACTGCCCACACCTAGGTCCAAGAAGTCCATTCAAGTCTTAAACGGCATGCTAACCTCGCTATCCCGGTTCGTAGCAAGGTCGGCGCAACATGCACTCCCATTTTTCAAGCTATTGAGGAAGGGGCCGACCTTCGAATGGAACGAGGAATGCGAGCAAGCCCTCCTCCACCTCAAACGAACACTCTCTCAACCGCCAGTTCTCTCGCGACCACTAGCCGGGGAAACACTGTACTTATACTTAGCCGTGTCCAATGAAGCCGTGAGCGCAGTACTAATACGTGAAACCAACGACGGGCAAAAGCCCGTCTACTTCACGAGCAAAGCCCTCCAAGGGCCGGAAACCAGATATCAACAGATCGAAAAGGTCGCGCTCGCCCTCGTCATCGTCGCGAGGAGGTTGCGATACTATTTCCTCGCCCACATAGTCGTCGTACGCACGGAACAGCCCGTGAAACAGCTCCTCGCCCGTCCGGACATGGCCGGACGAATGCTGAGGTGGTCCCTCGAGCTTTCTGAATTCGATATTCAGTACGAAGGGCGGAAGGCCTTGAAAGCGCAAGCGCTCGCCGATTTTCTCGCCGAAATGACTACCCACGAGCAGCCGCCCAAGGCGAGCAACAGATGGACTCTGCACGTCGATGGAGCCTCAAGCCCCAACAGTCGAAAAAGAGGGTGATCGAGCATTCATTAACTCTGGCTTTCCCAACGTCCAACAATCAGGCAGAGTATGAGGCACTGCTCGCGGGACTACGACTAGCCGACGACATAGGCGCTCAAGACATCGAAATACTCACTGATTCCCAACTCGTCGCATCGCAAGTCCTCGGAGACTACCAGGCTAAAAACGACAGCCTCATCGAGTACCTTCACCTTGTAAGGGAGAAACTCAAGGTTTTCGACCGAACAGAGATAAAGCACGTCCCACGGGAACAAAACACCCGGGCAGATATCTTGTCCAAACTCGCGAGCACAAAGAAGAAAGGGGGTAATCGGTCGGTCATACAAGAAACGCTCGACCAACCGAGCATCGCAAGGTCCATGACAACGCTCGACATCAATGCGATCGGCGATGCGGACTGTTGGATGACCCCCGTGTTCAACTACCTCACTCGCGGGGAGTTACCCCCTGACAAGCTGGAAGCCGCCGCAACCAAACGCCGAGCGTGCTCCTACGTCGTCCTCGAGCAGCGGTTATATCGGCGAGGTTTCTCCATCCCCCTCCTCAAATGCGTCGAGGAGTCCAAAGTACCCGGCATCCTCCATGAAATCCATGAAGGCATTAACGCCCAACACATGGGAGGTCGGTCTCTTGCCCGCAAAGCATTGCGCGCCGGCTACTATTGGCCCACCATGCAAAGGGACGCCAAAGAACACGTCAAAAAATGCGACAAGTGCCAACGCCACGCTGACATGCACATCGCACCTCCCCACGAGCTCACGACGCTCGCATCCCCGTGGCCTTTCAACTGGTGGGGGATGGACATACTCGGTCCCTTCACACAAGGCTCTTATCAAAACAAATACCTCATAGTGGCAGTGGACTACTTCACGAAGTGGATAGAGGCCGAGGCGCTTGCTAAGATCACCTCCTTTAATATTCTTCGTTTTTACAAACGAAACGTCCTTGCCCGCTTCGGTATCCCGCAGGCCCTCATCACGGATAACGGGACACAGTTCACCGATCAGAACTTCCGCAATTTCGTAGCACGGCTGGGCACCAAGCACCACTTCACATCTGTCGAGCATCCCGGACAACGGCAGCGAGGTCGAACGAGTCCTACTTCGAGGACTCAGGCGGAGACTCGGGGAATCCAAGAGCAAGTGGGTGGAAGAACTTCACAGCGTGCTATGGGCGTACCGAACAACTCCCCATTCTTCCACGGGAGAATCCCCGTTTAGGTTAACGTACGGCACAGAGGCGGTCATACCCGTCGAGATCAGAGAGCCATCAAGACGCACCGAGTTCCCACTCGAGGAGGAAGCGAATGACGAGGCACTGCGCGAGGAACTGGATCTAGTCGACGAGATACGCGCAGGCGCGACATTACGAGAAGCACGTTTGAAGCAACAGATCATGCTGCGCCACGACCAGAAGGTCATCAAGCGCGAATTCGAGGTCGGCAGCCTTGTCCTCCGCAGAAATCAAAAAGAATCTCGAGAGGGAAAGTTGGCCGCCAATTGGGAAGGACCATATCGTGTCCGAGCTAAGACGGGCACGGGAGCGTATTACCTCGAAAATCTAAATGGAGTACAACTCCCTCGACCTTGGAACGCTACGAAGCTCAAACAATACTACAGCTGAGATGAACGACCACGGGATCAACCCCTCGTGTCCCTTAAACCCCTCCTCGGGAATATGGCTCAGCCTTGGGTCGCCGAATGGTGCTCGTACGCGCCCCAAGCCACTTACACACGGGGACCTACTCGACCGCATGGAGTAAGGACCCCGTTCGATGCGGAACCCTCGATCGAAGTCCGCGGGTCTTTCTTGCACCTTTGGCAGGATGTCCGGCTCGCGACGGACGGTCCACGCCCCGAGTATGTGGTCTCTTAGCAAGACCATGTCCTCGCCCGGGGCCTCAGGCCCCCAAGCCTAGCACACAAGCCAGGAAAGATAACATCGAGCAGCTGCACAAACAAGGTCGAGCATAACATACATAGTTAACAACAGAAGTGTAAACATTTGCAAACAAAGCATTTATAAATTGCCGACAAAAGCCGGCTAAATATTCACGGGCACAAGACCCAAATTACAAACATCCAATAAAACGGGCACATGCCCAGAGTACGAATATTACAAACAAGGGGCACGCAGGCCAGAGGTAACAGGCTCGCAGGCCCAGAAAAATCAAACACTCATTCCTCAGGAGCCACGATTTCCCCGTCAACCACACGGTGGAAAGGACCAATCCCTAGAGTAACCAGCTCCACCCCCGGGTTCACCACCTGCACTTGCTGAAGGGCCCGCTCGAACCCAAAGGACAGTGCCTCCGCGACATCCTCCTCGAGGATCCGTATCCTTTCGATCAGGCTAGCCCGGGTGACAAGCGCTTGCTCCTCAGCGGATTCGTCCTCGACAGAGACCAACCGCTCCTTGCTTCAGCTCCGCCTCCAGCCTGTTCTTCTCTTCGGCCAGAGGCTCGAACTTGTCCCTCATCTCCCTCAGCTCGGTGGCCATGGCATTGCATCTGGCATCTACGCCTTTAAGCTTCAGCAACTCCCTCTGATATCCCTTGCTCTCGAGCTCCAGGGCGGCTGCGCGATCGTTGGCCTCGGATAGCTGACCGCTGTAGTGGGCTGCGCGATCGTTGGCCTCGGATAGCTGACCGCTGTAGTGGGCCACCTCGTCGTTGAGCGTCAGCGAGGTTTCAAGCATCCGAATCACCGCGGACACATCAGCGGCCATACTCTCCCCCCGCGCCCTCGGGTCGAGCTTCAGGTTCATCTCCTTCTCCGCTTGCTGCACCACGGGGGGTCTGCCCTCAAAGAGTTGCCTTTGAGCATAACAAGGGGGCAACACGAAGGCATCCCCGGCAGAAACAGAGGTCCCGGGCACTTCTTGCTCGGTGCGCTCCCTTCTTCGCCTCTTGAGTGGTTGGTCCGGAGAGGATGCAGGGGAAGGAGTACTCACCACGGCCGGAGAGTCGTCACGCTCCTGTCGCTGGAGCTCCCCGACTCGATCCTTAGCATTCAAGCGACCACCCTTGGGCCGCAACTTAAGCATACGTTCCTCCATGGCCGCCATTTTATCTGCAAAACAAACAGAATAACACATCAGCACACATCAATTAACGGGCAATTCCCCTTAGTCGTTTCCAAATAAATACCTAAGAGCCTCAACGCTTCCTCGTCGGACTCGCACTCGAGGAGGGCCTTAGTATGGATGTATCGCCGGGCTATCTCAATTTCCCCATTGGGGTCAAGGAGCACGTTCCCTTCCCGGTCGACACATATGGTCGGCCTAAAGCTCTTCACAAAAGTCGCCAATCTCTCGTAGGAGAGGTAGTCGTCCCTGGGCATCTTTTCGGGTTTCACGGAGTAGAAATCCGGCCCCCGCTCATAATGCCCCCTCTCCCACTCAAGGGGAAACCTCGCCGATATCCTTTCCACCGACTGCCCATCCTCGTTGATCACCGCAGCCCGCTCGAACAGGGTATCTTCGGCTTCTCTTGTGACGGGCTTTATCACATAGAACCGTTTCTTAAAGTCCCGAACAGAGTCCAGGTACGGCCTGAAAAGTTTGCCGGACTGCTTGAACGAGACCCAAGCGCATTTGTCCCCGACCATCTGTCTCTGCAGATGAAAGATGCGGAAGAAGAGGGGAAGAGTGGCCCCTATATCCAGGTAGCGGCATACAATCTCGAATGCCCGCATGAAGGCCAGGGCATTCGGATGGAGTTGTGAAGGGGCAAGATTCAGCCACGTGAAGACCCCGGTCTGGAAACCAGTAAAGGGCAGCCGGAAGCCCGCCTCCCGGAAAGCAAACTCGTACATAGGAAATCTCGTCGAGGAGTACGACGAACAGATCCTCCTTCCAGGCCCAGGGATTTGCACGACCCAGGAACCTTCGACTCCTTCATCTAGATCTTCAATTTGGTTGAACGCGTTGGAGGAGTCGGTAGAGAAGTCCGAGGCAAAGTCCCTTGGTTCGGGCGCAACCCAGGAGAGGTCTGGCGCCAGCCTTACTCGACGAGGTCCGCTCGCCCCCTCGTCGCCGACACATATCCGATCCCCGACACCTGAAAAGCAGCGAAAGAAAAGTGAATTCGAGGACATCAAATCCATCCCTCCACCACGACTCAAGCGACACGGCGAGGGGCCCGGACATACGAGTAGCAACGGACAGTTATGCCTCTCTCTCGAGGACCTCACGCAGGCCACTCCCCTCCGACACTCATCAGTCCTTAAAAATTCCCCGTAAGGTGCAGCGATCTCCCCGCGAGATTCACGTGTTTTGGCCGAGGCATTCAATTTCTGCCAATGTCATCCCAACTCCTGCCCGTAGGATTCAACTCTCTCCCCGCTAAACGCAAGAATCTCCCCGTAGTATTCAACTCTCTCCCCGCTAAACGCAAGAATCTCCCCGCAGGATTCAACTCTCTCCCCGCTACGTACAAGAAATTCCCCGCGATATTCAACCCCTCCCCGCGACAGTCATGCAAAATAAACCCTAAATTCACCCTAAGTTCATCCTAAAACACAAATCGAAAGGAGATTGTCAAAGGATTAACGAAATTACCTGCTTTTGGGGTTGAAGACATGTTGAAGAGTTTGAAAAGAAAGCTGTGGAAGATTCTGCGTTCAAGAGCCTTTTTGCTGGAAAGTCAAGGAAGAATGCACAAATGAAACCCTAAAAATCCTTTTTATAGCAAAAACCCAAGGGCATCCGAAAGGTCACACCTTTAGGCGCCAAAAGTCCCATCTCAAAGTGACAAGTGGCATTGAACTGACACGACGCCTCACTCCCCGACGCTCTCACGCGGATCTCCCCGAGCGTAGCGGCCCAAAGTATGCCCGCCTGGGCTGCCACATCCGCGAACGTCCGCTCGTCTCCTGCCCGAGCGAATACTGTCGCTGAACGCCTCCGTCGAGGACCGGCCCAGTTCAAAGTCATTACTCTGCTAGAGTAAAGACTTGGGGGCTGTTCTGGACTGACCCTCGTCCTAGGCCCAACAGAGCCAAGGCCCACTTGCTCTTGGAGAGCATCTGGGAATGCCCACGCGGGGGCACGTGCCCGGTCCAACAGAGCCCAGGCCCAATGGCCCCTGGAGAGCAGCTGGGAATGTCCACGCGGGGACACGTCCACGCAGGGGGACGTGGCCGACCCAACGGGTCCCAGTTATCCTTGACGGCCACGTGCCCCTCGATATAATCGGACCCTGTTGACTAGGTTTCCTTAACCGTCAAGTCTCCCAGGAGTTCCGCAACAAACCCGGATTTCCCGGGCGACAATCTAGGGAGGAGGCCACGCGGCCTCCTGCACACGCTTAGAATCCGCTAGTGGGCTTGGACTCCTGCCCACTAATCGGATCTTGGCCCAGCGCTGGGGGCTATAAATACCCTCTCACTTGAGAGGGTCAGGTATCTCATTCTTTTACTTTCTTCTCTCACTTGCTTGCTCTCTGCCTCTACTTACTTTGGCATCGGAGTGTCTTGCAGGTACCCCCCCTCTCTTTCACTTTGGGCCATCGTTGCAGATTGGGCCAAGACACCTTCTGGTCAGGTACGATCAATAAGTGTTAGTTATATTTTGTGGAGACTGAATCATCTGATTTGACATGTTTCATATCTATATAATTTTGTTATAATGACTGATATATTCAACCGAGTTATCTGAATTAATCCGATTTAATTATGTAGTCAGTCCAATGACCTAGTTGTAACTCAATATTTTGATGTCTGGTCCAATTTTTAAAACACCTTTTGGAAGAAATAATTTATTTAAATAAGATAGTTTTTTTTGCTAATTAATTATTAGTTTTATTTTAATATATTAATATATTAATAAAAATTAAAATAATTAAAATATATTGATTAAAATTTATTAAAACAATCAATCACAATTAATGGTGATTAAAATTTATTCTCAATTTTTTTTATTGATGATTAGAAAAAAAAAGTAAAAATTATTACAAATGAATATTAAAATAATAGTACGAGACAAATAT
Organism: Vicia sativa; assembly: GCA_021764765.1. Taxonomy (NCBI): domain Eukaryota; kingdom Viridiplantae; phylum Streptophyta; class Magnoliopsida; order Fabales; family Fabaceae; genus Vicia; species Vicia sativa. The sequence goes on from CM038794.1 coordinate 139,454,496, forward strand.
TTATCCTTGAATAATATTTTTAAAAAAAAAACATTTGAACAATGTCAGCTATATATTAGAACAATAAACAAATATTTAAATTATGGAATTTGATTCACTTTTAATTTACATAAGTTTATTATGATATATTTAATACACGTAATTAGAATAAATATTTAATTAAATAAAATAATAATTAAACCTTATTTATTTTTTAGCAATCTAGCGTATTAACTAACCCGTGCTACTAGCAAGGGTATTTATCTAGTTGGTAGTATAGTATGATGCATTTCTAAATATTTAGTAATAAACCATTAACGTTAACGTTTTAGCAATAATATCCTTAAACAATATCAACATTTAATAATAAAAAACGTTAATTTTTTGGTAGTACGATATATCTCTAAATAGTTAAATATTTAAGTAATAATACATATAAAGAAATTAAATATATTTAAAAATATTGTAAAGGAATTAACGTTAATAATATAATATATTTAAAAATATTGTAAAGGATTTAACATTAACAATATATTAAAATCTTAAATAAAAAATGTTAAAATACATTTAAAAATTGTAAAGGAATTAACATTAAATCTTAAATTCATATTTACTCATATTACTACATAAATTAACAATTAATAATATATTTTTATTATCATGTAAAACTTAATAGTATTAAATAAAAAATATGAATTACTATAATAAATATTTAAGTATGACAGATATCTTTCCAAGGGTGTTGAGTTGAGGGTGGAGCAAGTTTTAATCAATATGGATTAAAAGTAATTAAATAAATAACAAAAAGGCAACTAGTAAATTAAAAAAGAATAAATGTAATTGTCACCAATAAAAAACACCAACAGAATAACGGCCACCGCTCAACTAAGCTGTTATCTATTACTACACGATAATGGAGAATTACTAAAGTCAGCGAGTCTGGGTCGTAGTTTTATTATACCTCCTCTTCCTGTTCTTCCCAAGTTAGCAACTAACAATGGAGTCTATCATAGGAGAAAAACTGATCTCAGCTTTTGTGGAAGTCTTGTTAGAAAAGCTTGTTTCAACCGAGTTGGTCGACTACTTCCGAACCACGAATCTGGACTTTTCGCTCTTGGAAAAGCTAAAGACAACACTTGTGAGGCTGGATATGCTGCGAGATGCTGTCTTTGAAGCTGACAATTTGTTTGACCAAATCAATTTGATTCAGTATCAAACTCAAACCGCCACTACTCAGGTGCTGAAAAACTTTTCTTTCCTTTTTAAACGCTATACTGGATTGATTAATTCCAAAATACAAAAATTAATTGAAAAATTAGATGGCTTGAGTTCAGGAGAACAAGTTTTTGACCTATGTGTTTCCAATTCAAGCACTGTTTTGCATGGTGAATCTTCTGATGATGATGGATCTCTTATTTATGGAAGAGGCCGTGATATTGAGAAGCTTAAGGATCTTTTGTTGTCTAGTAATGATGGTGATGGTAAAATAAGAGTCATTTCGATTGTTGGTATGGGCGGGATTGGTAAAACAACCCTTGCTAAACACCTTTATGATCATCCTCAAGTAAAAGGAAATTTTGAATTAAAAGTGTGGGTAGATATCTCAAAAGATTTTGATCGTTTGAGTGTTTATGAAACTATTCTTCAATCTTTCACTTCACAATCTACCAATAATGATAATCTTAATTCTCAAATTCTTAAATCTTCCAAAACAAAAGGAAATCACACCAGTGACGTGACTACTATATACCCGAATCTTCTATTAGTATCACTGCAGCAAATTTTAAGCACTTCGAAATTTTTGCTAGTGCTGGATGATGTGTGGGATACGAAATCTGTTGATTGGATATATTTGATGGACATCTTTAATGCCGGGGATACGGGGAGTAGGATCATCATCACAACACGGGATGAAAGAGTTGCAAGATCCTTACAAACTTTTCTTTTTGTACACTATTTGAGACCTTTGGAAAGTGAAGATTGCTGGTCTTTGTTTTCCAGATATGCATTTGGAGCATGTAACAATCAGCAACGATCCTATCTAGAAGAAATTGGTAGGGAAATTGCAAAAAAGTGTGATGGATTACCATTAGCTGCAATAGAACTTGGGGCTCTTCTTTACGGCAAGTTGTCTCCAGGTGACTGGAATTATGTGCTAGAAAGTAACATTTGGGACTCAACAAACCGTGAGGTGCACGCTGCTCTAGAATCGAGCTACCGTTATCTTTTAACTCCTTTAAAACGATGCTTTGCATATTGCTCTCTTTTCCCAAAGAAGACCATTTTAGAAAAAAAATTGGTTGTTCAATTGTGGATTGCAGAAGATTTAGTAGAATTGCCCACAGATCAAGAAAGTTGGGAAACAGTCGGAGAGGAATACTTCGATGTACTAGTGTCAAGGTCGTTGATACAACGTCGATTTATAGGTGATAAGGAAGCACACTTTGAAATGCATAACCTCACCCATGATTTAGCTACAATGGTTTCATCTCCAAAATGTATCAGATTGGGCGAACATAATCTAGATGAAAGTGTACGTAAGTTGTCATACAATAGATGGCTATATGACTCGTTCGATAAATTTGATAAATTGTATGGAATAAAAGGTCTACGCACCTTTTTAGCATTACCGTTACAAGAACAATTTCCTCGTTGTTTGCTATCGAACAAGGTAGTACATGACTTGTTGCCAACAATGAAACAACTACACGTGTTGTCTTTGTCAAACTATAAGAGTATCACTGAGGTTCCCAACTCTATTGGAAATTTGTCATACCTGCAATACTTAAATCTTTCACACACAAATATTGAAAGGCTACCTTCTGAAACATGCAGACTTTACAATCTGCAGTTCTTGTTGTTGGGAGGCTGTAAAAGGCTCACTGAATTGCCCGAGGACATGGGAGAATTGCTCAATTTGTGTCACCTTGACATTAGCGACACTGCTTTGACGGAGATTCCTGTACAAATAGCCAAGCTAAAAAATCTCAAAACTTTGTCCGACTTTATTGTCAGCAAGCATAAGGATGGATTGAAGGTTGAAGAGCTCGGAAAATTTCCCCACCTACAAGGAAAACTTTCCATATCACAACTTCAAAATATTGATGACCCCTCTGAAGCAGATCGATCAGATATAAAGATGAAAACACAAATAGACGAGTTAGCTTTCGATTGGGATTGTGGTAGTCCGTTTCCAGATCGACAAACTCAAAGAGTTGTATTTGAACATTTGCAACCTGCAACAAGTTTGAAAAGTCTCACTATCAAAGGTTATGGTGGAATCAGCTTTCCAAATTGGTTAGGTGATTTTTCATTTAGCAACATGGTGTATTTGAAGATCTCAAATTGTGGTGACTGTTTATGGCTTCCACCCCTTGGACAGCTGGGAAATCTGAGAGAACTCTTTATTGAAGTGATGCGATCAGTACAGACAATTGGTACTGAGTTCTATGGAAGTGATAGCTCTTCATTTCAACCATTTCCCTCCCTGGAAACTCTTCATTTTGAGGATATGCAAGAGTGGGATGAATGGAACTTGGATGGAGGTACGGCTACGAAGTTTCCTCGTCTTAAAGCATTGACACTATGTAAGTGCCCGAAATTGAGAATAGGAAAAATACTTGAAAATTTTCCTTCCTTATCTAATCTTGAGTTAAGTGAATGTCCACTACTGGTGCAATCAATGCCATCATCAAATCATATATTAAAGCAACTGCCGTTCCCTCTAAATTCTCTTCAACAACTGACTATAGATGGCTTACCGTCTCTGTTGTCTTTCCCAACAGATAGTCTACCCAAGACCTTGAAATCTCTCATAATCAATAATTGTGAGAATCTAGAGTTCATTCCTCATGAATACTTGCACAACTACACATCGCTTCAAGAATTGAAAATATCTTATAGCTGTAATTCAATGATATCATTTACCTTAGGTGCCCTCCCTGTCCTTAAGAGTTTATTTATTGAGGGTTGTAAAAATCTGAAATCAATATTAATTGCAGAAGACACATCGCAAAAGAGTCTCTCGGTTCTTAGAAGCCTCAAAATATGGGATTGTAATGAACTGGAGTCATTTCCCCCAGTTGGTTTGGCCACTCCAAACCTCATTTATTTTGCAGTGTGGAAGTGTGAGAAGCTTCCTTTACTACCTGAAGCAATGCACAATCTAACTAATCTTCAAGAAATGGAAATTGATAATCTACCAAATCTTCAATCTTTTGTAATAGATGATTTACCTTATGCTTTGCGGGAACTGACTGTTGGCTCTGTTGGAGGGATTATGTGGAATGCTGAGCCAACTTGGGAACATCTCACTTGTCTTTCAGTGTTGCGAATTAATGTCAATGGTACAGTGAACACGTTGATGAGGCCATTGCTACCTGCATCGCTTGTGACATTATCCATTTGTGGTCTTAATGATACACGCATTGATGGGATTTGGCTTCAACATCTCAATTCTCTCCAAAACCTTGAGATTGTTAATGCTCCAAAACTCAAGACGTTGCCCAAAGGATTGCCTTCCTCTCTTTCAGTACTAAGTATCACTCACTGTCCATTATTGGTAGCAACGTTGCGGAGGAAGCGAGGGAAAGAGTGGCGTAAGATTGTTCACATTCCTGCCATAATTATCGACGACGAATTGATGACATAAGTTTCATGCCTACGTGAGTCTTTGAACTATTTTTTTTTTGTTTCTTTCTTATTATGTAATCATCATTTAATATTATCAGTTTAAGTAATAACCTCAAAAAACAATATTATAATGCTAACTCATTTTTTAATCTTTGCATTAAATTCTATGTCACCCCTGCTTCTTCCCAATCATGTTGATGTCAGAAGCCAAATTCACATGCACTGACTGCAACCAAATCCAGTAATGTTTTACTGACAAGGAGCAGATGAAAAGGAGAAACAAACATTGACCACAAATATGGTAGGTACTATTTGAATAACTTGGTTTTAATGCATTTTTTGTAACCCGAGTTAACTTCATCTCTAATATATTAGTCTAATGAATATCATTTATGCATGCATTTCCACATATCTAACTGTCTTCACTTAATATTTCTTCCTCATGTAGGGCAATTAGAACTCTTGGGAATTTTTTTTAAGGTGATTAGCGTTCTATCCTTGCTTTTCATGTATGGCAGCTTAAATTGCTTAATAAAAATATTTGGCTCTAAACTATGTTTGGAGAGTTTATGTTTTGTTCTTTACCGATTAATCAACCTGATTTGGTAGCTTTGCCTTTACTTTTGATTTATTAATCTCTCTAGTGTTTGCAGATCAGCCTAGGACTTCAAACGGAATTGATGACTTGCAACAAGATGGCAGCAGTGGAATTTAAGGTATAAATCTTGTTCCTTAACATTAACATCGGCATACATTGGAACTCTACTAAACTATTTTTAACCGGTTAAAGTTTCTTAGACTTGGTTATAGTTTCTAAAGTAGATAAAGCACCGGTATCAATAATAAATTGTAATTGAACCTGAATCAAGCATTTTCTTTTGGTGAACATATATTGTTTTAAACTGCCAAAGTTAGTTGTTAGTAATTGTTAGAAAGTTAGTAGCCGCGGATAATTGACTGGTGAACTAAGTTTAAAGACGGACCATTATTGTAAGCTAGTTTGCATAAGATTGATCACAAAATTTCCTTTCTCTGGGTGACTCAGGAATACTTTTTTGTTATTTCAATATTCATATTATGTCATCAATGAACTTTGTTAATTTCAATATTTGCATCGTGCATACAACAACACCACTTCAAGTTGATGTTTTTTTATTAATTACAACATCAATTAATTGTGTTTTGGGACTATATGTTTACTACTACATCCATCAAAATTGTTGGCTTAGTCAGTTATAAATTGCAGATTAACCAGGGGCCTATGGTTGTGAGATTGGAACCAAGATGGAAGCAATGGCATCTCAGGTATAAATTTCCTCTGTGATAACTTTTAATATTACTCATTTAGCATCACATTTCTATGTGACTATTATTTACTCTTCCATTTCTCTTCAGGTTTTTTTACAGGATACAGAAAGGAGATGACTGCTGGAGTAACTACGGCGGGCCGCAATTATCTGTCAGAATTGATTTTGTAGCAACAGCTCTGCCATAGAACCCCGGATGCAGTAGAGATGATCCATACTCATGAGAATAAAAAGAGGCGCAATGTTTTCTAATAGATTGCATTTTGTTGTGATTTCTAATGTTTCTAATTGGGATGAAGAAATAAACAGTATTTATGTGAATTTGCTAATACTTTTTCGTTAACTGATCAAAAGTTTTAGACCGGTGTGTGACCCGAGTAACCTATACATGTGTAAACACTTTTTCTTGTAGAATTTTAAGAGGACTACATTCTCAAAATCTAAGCCTCCACCGTTAAATTAATTCTTGAAGGTTCATTTTTTCTTATAGTTGATGAAGACAATTTAACAAACATCGGTTATGACCTACTTACACTATAAAGATCAAAATTAGCCCGCCGTAGAAATAGAAATTCATACTCACCATTTTTTTCCATTCTTTTCAAACCCATCAAAATACTCTTCAAAAATACAAAATCTATGTTTCAAAGTCAGACACACCATGTTATGAAGCAAAATAGAAACTCTAACAAAATTAATAAAAATTGGAAAATATAAACTATGAAGAGATCAACAAAGTAAAATAAGAAATAAAATAATTTTCATTGATTCTCAAATTAACACATTACACTTTAATATATAGAACTCTAAATATATCATAATCATCTATGTGGCACAATCTAAAAAATTAAGAAATTTCTAAAATATAATACTAACTAATATATTAAAATACTACTTAAATAAACATATAACTACAAATTAATAACTACTTTATATCGTTGTCGCCGAATTTACTTGAATTTTGTCTTTAAGATTCTAATATTAAGCTTAAAATCTTATTTAGAGCACTAACTATTATTTTTACGGAAATACTTAGAAATTTATAAATCTAACCATGTGATAGGGATGTTGCAAAATAGGAGAATGAAAGTAGATATGGTAAATAGAACGTGAAAGACATGTGACTTGATAGGCTAAACTAAAAAAAAAATGATAAAGATAATTGATGGAGTGTGACATTGGCCAAAGTACAGGATAATATGTATTTGAGGGATCTGGATCCTCTGCTGCATCAATCCTGCCATTAATCTTAGCCCTTCATTTATCTATTTCCTTACTTCAAAATTAATTTAATTTATTCTTTTATTTTTCATGATTTTGTGTCCATTGGATCACCAACACGAGAGATGGTTGAACACAAACAACAACACGATCCATTTTCGAATTTGAGCGAGTAATCTGCTGAATAGTGCAATAATTGTGGGAAGAAATAAAAGGTGAATGTGAATTTTTACTGCCACACCACGACAAATGATTGGGAGTTAAAGCCTTACACGGATTCTGCTTTCTTTGAACGACTAGGATCTTCCAAAAGTAACATAATTTTTTTTCAACCAGTAGAAGACCTATGCTCTCGCACGATAAATTCATTTTATTTTAAATTAATCGATACGATTTAGTTGTTGCTGATATATATAATTGTTATTATAAAATTATTAATAATTAAAAATATTTAAAAATAAATATGTATTAAATTAATAATATAATAAATCTAATATATCTAATAATTATAAATATTTACGAATATCAGTAATAATATTTATAAATATCTCTGTTGATTAAAATAAAAAGTATTGTTAGTGATCGTTAAAAATAGTGAATTTTTGTGATAAAATTCAAAAATTTGTAAAAGTTATGAATATGGCTTTCATTATTTTCTTAGACAGCATTATAAAATTCTATATTTTAAAATGGATCTAAAACTTTAAACAATCTAATAAATTAGGAAGTAATTAACTACTAAAAAATCAATAACCATCCCACAATTTGACCATAAAATTAAATCACAATATGACATTTAATTTTAAAAAGTGGTATTATTTAATAATTAGTGAGTTATAATTTGTTTATAAATATTATATGTATTGTTAATGAGGACATGTTTAATTATCGATTAAAAATATAAAGGTAAGAAGTTCATTCTAAAATGTAAATACGGAAACTTATATACTTTAGATACTTAGAAGAAAGTAAATAAGTTACTGCCTCTAATAAAATAACTTATGTCCACTTCCTCTATGATTAACCACTTAAGCATAACATCATTTAAGCATAAGATATCAGTAGGATTGTTATGATTTAAGGGTGTATTAGTTATAACTTATCAAATTATATTTTTTTGAAATTATATTTCTTGAGTTCATATTCTTTAGAATAATATTTCAATTGGTATGTTTGAATAAAAATAATTTCTTTTAGGAACATTTACTAATTTATTTAATTTAATAATTATGAAAAATAAAAATAGTAATAATTTGAGTAGAAGTGAAAAGTTAATGATAGTTGAATTTATTCTCATAAGAATATTAGATTCCTGCTCATTAATCACGAGAATAAAAATAGAAAACAATATTGTTTGAAAAATAAAATATTAACGTGTAAATAAGAATCCTGAAAATAAAATATTTTTTTGAATAATTTTTTTAAACTTGAATTCAAGATTTTAGGTTAATATGAAATTTTTAAAATCAACTTTATATGATAAAATTTAATTGATATAGATTATTAAGGATAAATTACCTATTTTTAAGGGGTAGTCTAGGCCTGACAAATTTTTATTGTTTCTTTAAAATAGACTAATAAAAAGTTGCAAAGTATTGCTATAATAATAATTATTAATTAATATTTATTTCATAATAATTGTCATTAATCAGTGTTTAAAACCAAAAAATAATCGTAATTCTAGTATAATGTTCTTCATATATATTGGAGTATCAAATTAAATAGAATCAGATTTTAACAATCTTAAAAATTACTACTTTAAATCTAACAAAATAAATAGTACTACTTTAAATGTTTATTACTAGCTAAAATTAAGATATATACTGAGATATAATTCACATTTATCATACAAGAAGATTCTAACTATTTTTCTATTGTAGCTATGAACAGTAGCAAGAGAAAATGGCAAGGAATGGATGCAAAACTTTTTGTTGGACTGTCTGAATAAAAGTCATCGTTAACATCAGCAAGACCATTGCCGGTAAAATCTGTGTACTCCCGGTATTCCAAGTGTTACTGGATTGGATTGTGCCGATTCACAGTGAATTGCAGATGGATTAAGCTAAGCAAGAATAAACAAAAATCATCAATCAGTGCTTCAGTTTGAATGCATATGAATAGATGATAATGAATTGTAGATGGATTAATTAATAATTAGTGTTGCAGTTGTGGTCACAATTGCTGCTGATGCCGCAACTTAAAACCATTTAGCTAGAATTTCACCAAAAACCAATCCTTTGACAAGGATGACAATAATTGCATGTCATATTGGTATCAATATGAGATAGATCTAGCATAGTTCATCCCTTATAGACCATGTGCCATGTGAAATCATAGGAGTTGGTAGAAAAATCAAAGTCTTTAATAGCTTCACTATTTATATAGGTTGAAAAAACAACTTACTATATTATTATTCATGGAAGAAAATGATTGTTAATATTATAGAATATGAGATATACCTGATATGTGTTTCCTTGGTCATATTCCTCTCATATCTTTGTCTCATAACCAGAACCTTGACTTTCTAACACCATTGCATCTTCATGTGTCTTACTCTCAGCATGCTTCTTTGTTTTTAAACTCATAGATAGGGATGTCAGTTTGGACCTGTTAATGGGGATCCCCACGGGGAACGCCCCGTTCGGGGCCCCAAAGATGGGGAATTTTCTCCCGTGGGGGCGGGGATGGGGAGAAAAATTCCCCGAGAGCATTTCGGGGACGGGGACGGGGAATACACCCCCGCCCCGCCTATTATTTTAATATAGTTAATTTAATATATATATTTTAGATTAGGTTTTTTAGTCATTTCCTTTATGTTTATTTATAAAAATAAATAAATAAATATTCATGTATTTATTAAGAGAGAGAAATGTAAATATTAGACCCTAAAAAAGTTGAAGCGTTTCATTTTCTTCTGCCAGACATTTAGCTATTTGTTTTTTAGGTTATTCAAAAACGTTGACTCAATTCGAATGTGTGGATGAAGATATGGATGATGATGATGATGATGATAATAAGGTAATTTACATATTAGTGTTGATTACCTTTTAGTTTTTAAAGTATTTTTTTAAGTAAATATAATTATTGATTGTTTACTTTTCATAGGAAAAAGAAAGTCATATCTAATTGTGGAATGAGGAAGAAGACCTTGCAAGGAGAAGTTGGAAAGAGAGACATGATTGATCATTACTTGTTTGGATATTTTGCTTAATATTTTAGTTTATTTATATGTAACTTTGTTTTAAGTATTTTGATATTTTTACTTTACGTGTGTTATCAATTGAGCAAATAGAGATATGTTGACTTTTGCTTTTAGTTGACTTATTATGAAGTATTTTTTAGCTTTTCAAGCATACTCATGATGCTAAATTTTATAATTATCCCTTATTAGTTTTGATGAAGTATAGTTTTTAAGCATAATTATGTTGTTGGATTTTTTAGTTGTTTAGGCATATTGTTACTTTAAAAGTATTATAGTTCATTTTGTTGAATTTTATAGCATTTTATAGAAATTTATAAAAAATATTATTATTTTGTGTTCCATTAGTATTTTTAATAAAAAATAATAAATGTCAAATACTAGTATTTTTTAATAACATAATAAATATGTGAATTCTTTGTGCTTTTTATTTTTATAGAAAATATAAACATTTTAAAAAAATAAAATATTAATGAATAAATGTAGGATCTATGGGATCCCATGGGAACGGGATCCGGAGAACGGGATGGGATAGAAATTCCCCCGTGACGGAGATCGGGGACGGGGACGGGGAATGAATTTGATGGCGGGGAAAAAGATGGGGAAGTGTCCCCCCGGCCCCGCCCCGCCCCATTGACATCCCTACTCATAGAAAGATAAGCATATTTGCATCCTTAACAATCTTAATAGTGGCAGAATGTGAACCATTGACAAATACTGTGTTAGATTGTGAAGGATGTTTGGTGTTGAGAAATCGTCCATTGGATCCTCTAGCTCTTTCTAAAGAACAATCTTAGCACCATATTACCATAAAATTAACAACGCCTAGAAATCTTCACATCATAAGGTTTGGTCATATGGTATCCATGAATAATTGCATTCTGTAACTCTAATATAAAAATGAAGCAAAAATTAAATGGCACTTACAAAATAACCCAAGGCTTACAAAGAGGACAAATATTTTGGTAAAGTAAACACAAATTCATTGACAAATTTCAAGATGTACAGAAACAAAATATAATAAAAGGTTTTTCTACAATAGAAACCATGACTTCCATGAAAATGACAGAGTAGGTATTTATTGAAGGCTTTCAATGGTGTTCAAAACAAAAGTGGATACAACTAATTCCTTACACAAAAGAAGTTAACAGATGCATATAAATTTATATAAAATTGAAATCCAAAAGTATAAACTTTAAATTCATTTCTGGTTCTAACCATATATAAAATTTATCATACATATTTGTGAAAGCTAATACATCTTACCTTATACAAAGCCACTTCAACAAATTGTAATATGCATCCTTGAATCTAGCAAAATGCATCCTTAGAAAGATTCTGTATCCCGCTTAAAACCATGTTGTGTCCAACTAATATTCTGTTAAGTATAAGGTCTCAAAATTCAATTCATTAAAGGACCACTACGCCATAGAAGACCCACAAATTTTTTTTGCCTCTAAAAGCGCTGTCGTAGGTGGCGCTACTATAGGTTTTAGCAGCGCTTTTTGTTTAGGCAAAAGCGTTGTCTGAAATAGGCCTAAGACAATGCTTTTTCCTATAAAGCGCTTTCTAAAGTAGGCCTTTAGCAGCACTTTTTTTCTGGAAAAGCGCTTTCTTAGACTTACTTTAGAATGCCTTTTATGCTTTATGTAGGCATCTTTAGGCAGCGTTTTTTCAAGGAAAAGCGTTGCTAAAGGCCTACTTTAGAAAGCGCTTTTCTTGGAAAACGCTGCCTAAGGTATACATGAGGCAGCACTTTTGAAAGCGCTATTTAATGTACACTTTAGAAAGCGTTTTTTCTAGAAAAGCGTTTTCTAAAGTATAAATAAGGCAGCGCTTTCAAAAGTGCTGTCTAATGTATACCTTAGACAACGCTTTTCTAGAAAAAGCGCTTTCTAAAGTGTCTATAGGCAGCATTTTTGGGTCTATGTTTTGATTTAAACCTGGAATAATAACACGGTCAATAATAACCTGTAACCTGGAATATTCAATTGTAATCCCATAAACCTGTAATATACAATTGTAATCCAAAATATATGCCATTATAATACCAAAATATATGCCAAAAAAAAGGCATTATAATACCATTACATTATATACCATTGTAATCCAAAATACATGTACACCAGTATAATTCAATTCAAATATTTCTAACAGAACCAAATCAGCCTTAACAATAATAAAGCCATCCCTAACAATAACTAAATCAACCCTAAAAAAATCAGTCCTAACAACAACTAAATCAGCTTTAATTAATAAAATCAGTTCAAAATTGCCAAATTCCGATGAACGGGTGGTCCTGGTCCTGCAAGGTATGAACATAATAACACGATCAATAATGTATTCACACAATAATATATTCATAACATTTTTCACACAATAATGTATTCATACCTTATATGATTTTTTGTTCAATAAAATATTTACACAATTCCTCTTTGATTTCTTCCAACTGAAGTTTTGTGTAATATGCACACTTGTATTCATCGAAGTACCACATAACAAAACATATGCATGATTTAGTTAAAAGTAATAAATTATATGAAATATTCGATAAATAATAAAACAAATCCTAAGTTATAAATCCATACTGTGATTGGAATCTCTATTCGATTCATTTGAAAGATTTCTTTGATAAACTTCAAAACAAAGTATCCGCAATCTATACCGTTTCGCTGTTGAGCATACTACATAGAAAAACAAATAAGAATGTATAGTTGTCTTGTTTTATCAAGTAGCATCACTATTATAAGAAAAATTGTGAAAATTAATGTACCTGCACTTTGATCCATGTAATGTTGTTGGATTTAGACTTTTGTACTCGAGCTTCTCTTTGACTTCGGAATACTTGTATTGATCTAACAAAATAAAAACATATATTTAGAACAATCTCACATAAATAATTAAATATATAAATATACACGAATATTTAGATCTCACTTATGTATCAATCATTAACTTCATTTATGGATAATTAGTCCAATTATCATCTACCGAATTCAGATAATAGACCACTTATTTTATAGGATCCATAGCAACCAACAACCAGTGACGTCTATAAATTAAAACAAAAGTTTATATGGAAATTTTCTACGCAAAAGAAATAAAGATTAAAATAAACTTAGAATGAAAATCTAAACCTGTAGGAATAGTATTATACGCTGAAAGGTACAAGTTTTCTGTACTGCCGGTGGCCATGAATCTCTCGACGAAATGCTCTCTTACTGACTCCGATTCCCTAACAATTGTCGCTCCACTGACACGGGAGAAAGACACGAAATGGAATCTGTTTGACAATTGATTCCTGCGCATCAATTTGTCATATAACAACCTTAAATAAAAACATAATAAACATTAGACTATTTTTATTGAAATGTGTAAATAAATTGTTCAACTAATTAAATAATATATTAATCAGATTACCGGATGTATGAGTGCATAACACCGACGCATAATTCTCTATGATGAAAAATCTCTTCCATGTCCTCTTGTCCAATTATTTCATTGCAAGAAAAACCACAGATACCTTCATCCATATCAATTTGACGAATACCACAATTCATTAAATTTGATATTGTGACAAGTGTTTCAAGACACGGGCGGAATCGAGGCACAAAAGCACCTTTTTTTTGACACGGTCTTTGGAGGCTCCCTTTTCTTGGGTGGTACGCTACCAATTTTCTACCTCACTTGTTGTGACCCTTGAGCAGGTACCTAAAAATCATATAACTTAGGTAAACTATAAAATCATGCAGTTTTTTGTTTGGATCATATAATTAACACTTTAAACGTACCTCTTTTTGTGATGCAACAGACTCGCTGTGCTGCAAAATCCTTTTATCCTTAGATGCGGGTTTTGTAGGAGTCTAAAATTACCATGTAAAAAAATGAGGTCATAATTGACAGTTGAATACTTAAAGATTCATAACGGTTTTCAACATACCTCATCATCTATGAAAATGAGGTCCGATGACCATGCAACAAAAGATCCTATCGCATCTCGCAACAATGTGGTCTCTGAAATAGTGCCAGGTATCGGTAGCAACACATCCAGATCTAATGCAAGATCAACCGATACTTTCAGATGTCCATCAAGGAGTGGTCTATGGTGAAGTAAATCTCCCAAAGTGTTATGCACTTCTCACTTGCCAACTAGGCGATAAGTCGGTGACGATAAGTATAGTTGACAAGATGAAATGCCCTAAACCAATAATAAATATGTTACTGTTAATGTGTATATATGTCAATTAACATAAATGTGTTATTTTAATTTCACAATAACATATATAATTACCTCGGGAAATTTATTTTGACAGTTGATACTATCTTTGTCACTAGTTTCTTTCAACTGTGAATTGCATTTTTCCGCCATATATCTCTCTTTATCCTTTTGAAATTCACGGACTTGTGCTTGTAATTCTTGCAATGTTTGCATCACTTCTTGATTGCTAGGATTTCTTTTCCTTGGATTCTTATACAAGGAGGTTGGAGTCATACCATGACCTTTTCCCCTCACCGACAGGGATACTCAGCAGCATTTAGTGTTCGACTAAGTACGCTCCTATTTTCCTGGTCCTCACCTGTGGATACCGATTGCGATAGGGTCTTTTGTAATTCATTTACATATCGAAAATTATTAGTGGAGATAAAAAATTAATTATATATTAATAAAAATTTGATTTAATTAAAGACATAATGTTATACTTACACATTCATCATAAATATGTTGAACATCAGGATTAACAACTTGATCCTTGCCCACACAAGCTTCCTTCCACAACACATGTGCTGGAAGTGATGTTTCGTCACTTTTCGTCTCGTCTAACTACACAATGACACAAATTATAAGATCATCATTTATAACACATTGAGACAATTAATAAGATCGTAGCATTTATATTTACTTACAATTTTTTCTTGTAACCGTGCATATCCCAAACACCCTTTTTTGTATGGATACGTGGGTTTTGGATGCTCTCTCGCGATTTTTGGCACTCACTTTATTGAAATTCTTGTCTCTTCTTTGGCCTACAAAATCAACCTATTCTTCAGGTGTAATGAAGTTCTCATACTTATTTGGACCTTACTGCAAATTGACTTGAAGAAAAAACACAGTTTAGTTATTGCACTTCTTACTTTTTCTGGCAGAATAGAACGTATACCTATCAGTAGAAAATGTTCCATTATAACATGGCAATCATGTGTCTTTAAAATCTTTAACTTGAGGTCTTTCATAGACACAAGTCTTCTAATATCTGATGAGTAGCCTCCCGGAACTTTAACTTCACTTAGAAACTTACACAATATTTTTTTCTCCTTTTTAGATAGAGTGTAAACAGCAGGTGGTAGATATGTCCGTTCCTTTCTTCACGGGTGCCAATTCAGTTCTCATTCCCATCTTTACCATATACTCCCTTACTTTAAGGTCATCCTTAGACTTTCCTTGTATATTGAGTAACGTACCAATAACACTGTCAAATACATTTTTTTCCAATATGGATAACATCGAGGAAATGCCTTACGTACAAAGACTTTTAATACGGAAGTTCAAAAAAAAGTGACCTCTTATTCCACCCACTCTTAACAAGTGTATGTGCAAAAGGCTTGCCAAACTAAGTACTCACATCTTTCACATTGTCAAACATTTGATCACCTGTCAACATTGTTGGAGCTCTACTTTGTTCTGCCTCTCCATTGAACGCTTTTCTCCATCCACGGTAGTGATTATTTAAATTTAAGAATCTACGATGACCGAGAAAGACATTCTTCTGACAAAGGTCCAATCGCGTCGTATCGGTTCCATCTTCACAAACAAGACACACTTTTTGACCTTTAATGTTGTACCCAGATAGATTTCCGTATGCTGAAAAATCATTAATTGTTCCAAACAACATCGTCCTCAAGTTGAAACTTTCTTTCCTACACACATCATAAACCTCCACATCATTCTCCCACAAAAACTTTAAATCTTCAATTAAGGGTGTCAAGTATACGTCTATGTCATTTCCTAGTTGTTTAGGCCCAGAAATTAACATAGATAACATCATGTACTTACGCTTCATACATAGCCACGAAGGTAGGTTATAAATCATAAGAATCACATGCCATGTGCTATACGAGATACTTTGAATACTGCGTGGGTTCATTCCATTAGTAGACAATGCCAAGCGAATGTTTCTTGCTTCTTTTCCAAAGTCAGGATAATCATTATCAATTTTCATTCATTGTGGTGAATATGCCGGATGTCAAAACTTTCCATCAATAATTCTTTCATCTGCATGCCAAGTCAAGTGTCTTGAATCAGTTTCACTACGATACATGCGTCTAAATCTCGGAATTATAGGAAAATACCATAAGACTTTTGCCGGAGACAACTTTTACTTATATCGAGGGGCACCGCATTTACGACACTCATTTAACGATCATACTCGTTTCGAAACAAAACACAATCTTTTGGACATGCATGTATCTTATCATAGCTCATGCCAATAGAGCACACCATTTTTTGGCCTCGTACATTTGATTGGGAAGAATATTATCCTTTGGTAGCATATCTTTCATAATGGCTAATAACTCTGTGAAACTTTTATCCGACCATCCATTGCTCGCCTCTAAGTTGTACAACTTTAATACTGCGAACAATCTTATGAATTTTGTACAACCATTATACAAAGGTTTCTCTGCGCCACTTGCCAACCTCTCAAACATTTTGGGACAATCCTTAAGATCTTCTTCAAGCGCTGCTGCAATCTTTTTGACTTGATTATAATCATATGTCTGTGCAATATTCGTTTGAAGCATAGGTTCTATTATCCCCCGGTTCAACATTCCTGTTACTTTTCTCACCATGAAACTTCCAACATGTATAACTTCTATCAATTCCATACCGTATTAAATGCCATACCAACTGAACCGCGTTAACCCGACGCCTATAACAACAATCCAAGCAAGGACATGTCATCCGACTGGGGTCTTTGGCGTGCGCAACAACAAACTTAACGAATTCCGATACCCCATTCTCATACTCTTTTGACAATCAATTGGAATACATCCATGTCTTATCCATGGTTTTACTAATTAATCTAAACAAAAACAACTAATTAGGGCACAAAACAGTATAATGCATTTCTGTCAAAACATAAAGTATACACAGAATGGATCTGGAGCAAGAAAACACAACATATTCACGCAATTTCAAACTAATTCATCACAGTACCAATAATTTGAGGAAGAAATTTACCCCGAATTTGCCGAACTCAAGGAAACGTAAAGAATGAGCCCTATACGTCGAACTAGGCCAGGAAACGCTGCTAGTTCAAAGGAAAGAAAACTTCAATTATAAAAATTTCATACATTTAAAAATGACTTAATCATTAATTACAGTTCATTCACAAGTCCATAATGGATAAATTAAGAAGAAAACAACTTCCAATTATCGCACACAAATAAAGCAAAACTATACTTTAGAGTAATGTTTACAGATCAAACAAGTACTTATAACATGACATCAAAACATCAAAAAAGTAACTCTATTTAGATTCATTTACCATTTAAATATTTTCTAAAGATCCATAGTATATCTTGTAGAAGTAACAAGAGAGTAAATGTGTTTGCCATTCTAGGTAAACATAAGCATACAAAATCAGTTTCAGCAAAAACATGTAGGAACAAATATCCAAAGGGATATTAACATGCATAATTTTTCATTCATCAGTAACAATGAAGAGCTTCTATACACCTAGGATGTATCAAATACCCAGGTTTCTTGAAAATGCATTAATATCAAATACTTTAATGGTTAAGTTATCCTATTAACTCATTTTCTAGAAAACTGTTGATCATTTTTGAATCAATCTATCCACGTTTATTCTAGAACTAGAACAAACTAGGTTAAACTTGATTTATGGAAATGATCTGTGTTGTCATACTGGAAGTGTCTCATGATTCAGAATTAACTAGCAGTCTCGTTTATGTCTCACTGTGTAGATAATTGATTTTGTTTTTCAGCCATCTTTTGTAGTGCATTTTCCCTACTATGAAAATATTAAATTGACAATGGCATAATTTAAACCAAATAATCCAATTATTTGACCTGTATAATTTGAATCACCTACATTACGGATTCGTATTGTATTGTATATCTATCACATTCCTAAAAGAAAATTTGGTCAACTGGAGGATAATGAAAAGTAAGTTCTATGTAGGAATCATCCTGATTTTGATATAAGCAGCACGTATGGAAAACTTATTTCTCTGCCTCATCCACAGTTTTAAGATACAACAAATGGTATAAGAAAATTTTCTTGATTTATCCACTTTTATACCAAACTTTCTTGAAAAAAGCTCAATCAAATAATCACGTTTTGAAGAGAAAGAGAATCACTTACTTTTCACTTTCTTCACCCCTGAACACTTAGGGAAAATATAGGAACCAATCGGAATCCGTAACCTTCCTCAAATTCGAATCCATAATCGGTAAAACCTCAACAGCTCCTGCATACACTTCAATCAATTACAAACACATCAATAACAGTAACAACGATGAACGGAACAGAAAAGTAATTAGGGTTACATATACATACCAGGGCCAACAACTTAGAGAAGAGCACCTAGTTATCGGAGGGAGTACGAACAGAGGGAGTATGAACGGAGGCGTGGAGAATAACAGTGAGGAGAAGGAGAATCACTGTTAAGAGAAATATGAGGAGGAGGAGACTTGGAGAAGAAAGGAATGAATTAGGAATCACGTGTTATGTTAGTTTAGGAATTTAACAATTTTAATTATAAAATTAGCTATGATAGCGCTTTTGAAAAGCGCCTTCTTAACTCCAGATTTACCAGCGCTTTTTCTCTAAAAAGCACTTTCACTCATATGCATATAGCAGCGCTTTTAAAAACGCTTTCAAATCTTAACCTTTAGCAGCGCTTTCAAAAAAGCGCTTTCTAAGCTTAACCTTTAGCAGCGCTTTTATAAAGCGCTTTCTAAAGGTATCCTTAGAAAGCGCTTTTTTTAGCGAATTTTTTTCTGCAACCTATAACAGCGCTTTTGGCCAAAACCGCTGTCTTTCTAGTGCTGCCAAAAGTGATTTTTGGCGTAGTGGACAATCTAAACTTCCAACAATCCAATTACCTTTAAGATGTCCTCCATTGTTAGTTCTTTGGAGAAGTGCTGATTTTTCCAGTACGTGATCCTTCCAGTACTTGATCCTCAGTACTTTATCTAACATAAATCACATTCATTAATGTTGTGTCTTCTTTCACAATCGCCGAATTCAATTCCTTGCAGATCAAATCAAAAGTCAGTGAGATATAGACATCCATCATCAAAGTAGACTGTATCCATTTATTATTGCTTTCCTCAAAAGTAGATTTGACTTAAACTCGTCTTCCCAAATAGTTTGTTTCACAAGCAAAGGAGGCAGTAAACAAACATCTCCTTAAGTTTGGATGCAGAGGCAGCAAACCAGTTTGTTTCACAAGCAAAGGAGTTGCACACTGCTCCGACATGGAGATACAATGACAGAGAACTTAATATCATAATAGCTGATTTTCACCTCAATTCCAAATTTCTCTATGTCTACAATTTCAAAGACTATATCGATGATTCACTCGGTGATAATATTATATACTTTACATAATTCCTTACAAGCATGAAACATGTATCATGAAATTAATAGCGAAGTTTTTCCACACTAACTTAAAGCATGACATAGTCAAATCATGATTAACTAAAATACTTACAAAGACAACTTTTACCCTGGTATGAAACTCATCAATTAGCACATGCATGGGCTTGAAAAACCTAACAGCAAATAGTCCATGTTCAATCTGCACATCAACATTAATATTCACATTATGATAGCCGTAGAAAAACGTAATAGCGAAGGTTACATTTAAATTCATTCCCAAATTTTATGATAATCATTGCATTTAAAAATTGTTAACCATTAGAGTTGAAGCAAACAATATTGAAAACTACAACATAAAAAAATTACCAACATTTAGTATTACTCAAAAATAGAAACAATGTTACAAGTGACATATCATACATCTTCAAAATAATTCCTTTAATAAAGTCAAATAGTATCTTCTTTCAACCTGAGATATCAGTAATGAAAAATCATATACATATAAGTAAATCAGTGGCCTACTTGGTCAAATAACACTTTCAAGGTTACCTATAAATATAAACATAATAAATTAACATGAAAACAACCTATTCATAATAGAAAACTCAGGTCACTATCATACCTCCAAATTTATCAAGTTATATCACCACCATAGTTTGCAAATCTGTTTATTGTTTCTACATCATTGGTAGCTCTCTCGTTTTCCCTCTTTGTTCGCAGATATGTTTGAATAGAAGATGAAAGGAATACATCAGAACCATAAGAGTGAACAAAAACATATAACAAAAATGGTTTACCTTAAACAATGTCGAAAGCTAACAAAGATGGAATAAGCTTATTTGTGGAAGATTCAAAACATCCAAACATATCATAGGAAGTTCAAGCCGATTAAATATAGAAATACAAAGAAAACCTAACACAAAAAATGCAGAGATGATTCATACTGATCAATTTACCTTTCGTTTATTCGACGTGCTTTAGCTTTCGATAGGAATTTTGTTTCACCGGATGCACCCGAGGGAGAAGAATTAGACGAGAGGGAAGATGTATTTGGTCTGAGATGAGAGGGAAGGGAACACGTGCGATCTAGTGTTTTAAGGGAAAGAGAGAATAGGGAGAGAGAAATGCAAAGCTATATTTGTTTGAATTAAAGAGATATAATGAGGGACAATGAGAGAGAAATGAAAAGTGAATGAGAGTAGAATATTGAGCAAATGGAAACTGGTTATTATCCAGGGAAGTCTCTATTACCTGGGCAAAGATTTCCCTCCTTTTCTATTTGAAAAATATTGTGACACTTGGCAAGATGGGAAAATTTCATTGGATAGATAATTGTATATATTGAATTACCAAAAAGGACATTTGTTAGTGCAAATTTTATTTTTAACCAAGGGTAAGAATGGAAGTTCCTAAGCATCTTCCATTCTTAGTTAGGTAGTAGAAGAGTAATACGGAAACTTTTTCCCCTTCATTCTTCTCTATTTCTTATTTCCTCTCTTTTCTTCTTAATTATCTTTCTTTTTTATTTTATTTTAAATAATACAAATAAATAAATTAAAAGATTAAAGCAACCTAAAAATGGTGGTGGTTTTGGTGGTGGCCGTTGCAAATTTGATGGTATCTTCGATAGTTTTAATTCTAGTGGTTTCTTCTTTGAGTGTCAAAGTGACTTTGGAATCAATTGTCTCGCTGGAGGAGAGGAGATAAGTGTTAGTGGATTCAGAAAAATCACCAACGACATTGGAATAGTTGTCGAAGTCGAAATTATCGCTGAAGATGACACCATAGATGTTACTAGAGTTAAAAATTTCATCAGAGAAGAGGACAAAGATTTGTCAGAGCTATATTTTTTGTCACTTTTTCTTCTTTTGTTGATGATTATTCTACTTATATTTTAGCATTAACTTTTTGATATTTTTTACTCAGTTTTGTTTTGAAATCTGAACATTATTTTGAATTTGTTTGTGTTGAAGATTTGAGAGAAAGACATAAAGCTTGAATTTGTTCTTAATAGGTGAGATTACAAACTCAAAAAAAGAAGTATGAATTGCTTCATAAGTAAGTTAGCGAGAGCCACTACGTGAAAATTGGTTTTAAGCAACACACCATATACAATGTTTTTTCCCCAAAGCACTGCTACAAGTTAACAAAAAATATTAAGACTATATACTAAATTGAGAAATAGCGCTACTAAAGGCTAACTTTAAAAAGCGCTTATGAAAAGTGTTGTTAAAGGCCATATGTAAAATCTCAAAATTTTAATATTTATTTATTAATTTTTATATTATATGGTAATTAAATCAAATTGTGTGATTTGGTGAATATTTGGATTATTTGAATATATGTGATATTTGGATAATTGAAATTTATGGGTAAGAATAGTAAATACCTAGTAATGGGTCTAATTATTTAAATTGGTGTGGATAAGTGAGTTAAGTCCATTAAGAAAATAGAGTAGTTATAAGAGGAAATGAGAGTTATATTGTCATAACACAAAATAAGAGAAAAGAAGAGAAAAGACGAGAAAAAAGGAGAAAAGAAGGAAGAAAGAAGAAGGAACATAGAGATTTTTCTTCAAGAGGTAAGGGGGAGAATCCTTGTTATTATGGGTGTGTATGGTTTGCAATGGGTAGTAACATGATAGGTTTTGTAGTTGATTTCAATTTCTAAACCTAAGAATTTTATAGGTTAGGGTTTGTGTAGAAATCCATGAAATTAGAGGAAATTGATGTGTTAAATGTATTAGGATTGTGTTATATGATGTGTGTTGTTGATTATAAGAAGTTAACATGTTTGGGTATTGTATAAAAGTGATTTTGAGTAGAAAGGAAATGAAATTCGTAGCTTTAAATTACAGAATTTTTCTGATTATAACAGGGGTAACCGGTTCCTAGCTGGGGGTAACCGGTTACAATGTGTAAAAATTTGGTATTTGGGGAATTTTGTGAAGGGTAACCGATTTCTGCCGGGAGGTAACCGGGTTTCTCGATTTGAATTGGCAGAATATTTTTGAAGAAGACACTAACCGGTTCCCACCAGGGGTAATCAATTACCACTGAGTAAGAAGGAAAAATCTAAAAATCTTTTAAACTCATAACTTATTACTCGGTTATCCGTTTGACTTTCAGTTTGTATCATTGGAAAGCTAATGAAATAATCTACATGATAGAGCTAGGTTTGTTGACACTAGATGTTTGAATCATTAAATGATTTGTGTAGAACTACATATGTATATGTATGTCACAAAATTGGTAAAATATGAATAACATGAGTAGTATAATTGCTATAAATTAATTGTGATTGTATGGTGATGAAGATGTTATATGTTATTCGTGATGTGTGTGATGAAGATGAATACTACGTGTATTATTTTGTTGTCGGTGTTACTATGATGTATTTTTGTTGTGCAAAGGTGGATAATTCAAGGTGTTGGATTATTGTGATATGCTTGATAATTAGGATTGGTGGGAAATCTTAATTTGCATATGTTTTTATGAAATGCACATGCATACATGGTGACTTTGATCATTGAGTGGAAATAGAGGCGGTGAAACTTTGGGTTCACAATGTTGGCTTCGATCCTTGAGTGAAAATAGAGGCGGTGAAACTTTGGGTTCACATATGGTGACTCTGATCCTTGAGTGGAAATAGAGGCAGTGAAACTTTGGGTTCACATATGGTGGCTATGGTCTTGTCCGGATCTAAAGTGTGTCTCTAATTCTAAGATAAATGAATTGGGATCGAGGTAAACTTGATGTTCATGATGGTACCTCATGCACGAGTCACATTCAATTGCATTAGAGTCACATTTGTTGTTATGTGATGTTTTGCTTGGAATGTGTATGTGTATGTGATTATATGCTTGGCTATAATTGTGTTGGAACTTGATATATTAATGCCATGTTGTATAGACAATTATATGAAGTGTGAAGGATTCTTATTTGTAGGTGTGTTATATACATTGTTATATTATATATATTTGTAATGACTTGAATTATCACCCTTCCGTTGTATGTGATGTTCTATGCGACATCGTGCAAGTTCTGAGGATAGCGGTGTTTCGCACAAGGCTAGTGAGGAGCTTAGTTATCTCAGTTTATTCTGTATTTTGAGGTAGTGAGTCATGTTTCCTATGAGATATGGTTATGTATTCTCATTTGTTTTGGATTTGTATGCTGAGATAATATCTGATGTGGCCTTAGTGCCGGTATGTGGATTCATATGACTTGTTTATATTATGAATTCATTGTTATGTTGTTTAATAATTATAGTATGGGATATAATCATTGATATTATATGAGAAGAGTAATATTCCGGTGTGATATGCATGTTTTGGTGAAGCATGAGATTTAAATATTTGTTATGATTATGACTAGGTGCGTATTAATTGTTTGTTTGTTTGGTTTTCCATTGAGTGGAAAACGACATGTGACACCCTTTTGTATATATGCATCCTATTTTACTCTGAATATGCCATATTTATTTGGGGATTAGAAAATGGGTGTTACATTAGTGGTATAGAGCAATTGTTGGTCAGATTTGGCCAAGTTATTAATGAATTTAATTCCTGTTGTATTTGATTTGTGTATCTGACATGATCGATACTGTTGCCTGTTGTTGTTGGATGTCTTAGGACGATGGTTACTAGAAGGAATGATGATGTTATTGCTGAGGCCTTGAGAATGTTGGTTGGATATCTTGGGCAGATTCCACAGGCGAATGCTGGTCACAGAGGTGAGGAAGATGAGTTTTGTGGTTTGGGAAAGTTTCAAAGGAACAATTGTAACACGATGGTGTTGCACCCCAAAATTTGCCCTACTATCTTGATTTTACCTGGCTTATGCTTCACATTCATCTGTATACGCTTCCATTAGGCCATTGGCATTAAATACTCATTCGCTCATCGCATTTGCACCGTTAGTTGTGTCTAGGGTGACCGAAATTCAATTTAAACCAAAACTCGCATCATTTTGTGGTTGTAAAGTACCCACCATTGCACGTTCATGCATTAATATCATTGATTCTAGGGTTTTAGGCTTGAGTTGGCTTTCGATGATTATTTTACAAGATATGAAAGATGTTTGTTTTTAAATCAGTCCGAGAGATTTGAG
This sequence comes from Vicia sativa, assembly GCA_021764765.1. NCBI lineage: Eukaryota > Viridiplantae > Streptophyta > Magnoliopsida > Fabales > Fabaceae > Vicia > Vicia sativa. Next base: position 139,479,574 of record CM038794.1, read on the forward strand.
AGTGAGAAGGGTTTGGCAGTGAATCTTATGTTCTCTTATCCGTTGGTTCTTGATCATGGTTTTTGATTGTCAGAATATATGAATTCTTCCCTAACGAAATTCTAGGAGCGTTGCGATCTCGAGTATTATCTTAATGCGCAAGACGTCTTGGTCCAAGAGATCAGTTCATCACGAGTTTAGGGTTTGTTGGTCCGAGGTTTATCCAATAGAGTCTGATGTTTCAGATTCTTCTAATTATCCAGCTTCTTGGTCTAGAAGTAAAAAAGTGGAATTGGGGTTTCTATTGTTGTTCACATCAAATAAAGACTGATACTACCTTTCTTATTTGTACAATGAGCTATGAGATTAGGGTATTCTACCGTGATTATGTGGATTTATCCTTATCAAGTTACAAAGCTATAAGTTCAGATGTCCATCATTTTCCTATGTCTGCCATCATTGTTTCTTGAATTTTCTTTGCAAAGGGGCAAGAATTCAGAGATGTGAATTCATGGATGATTCTTGGGTGCATTCTCGTGTTAATAAGTTGGATTGTAGTCGAGAACAAGATCATCATTTAGTCTCTTATATGATTAAAGTTCCTCAAATATGGTGTGTATATTTGTTGGTATTTATCAATGAAAGTTTGGTTGGGACTTTCAGGTCGATTAAGGCATCATTCGACAATATTGAATTCTTTGGTTGATTAGATTAGATGGTTGAGGTTGAAGTTCAAAAGTGCCTATTGAAAGGAAGTTTGTTTGTTTTGATTTTTTTAGAATGTTTGGTATTTCTAAAAAGAGATTTGAAGATGGATTTAAATTTCAAGATTACATAACATTATTTACTTCATGAGATTCAAGCAAAGTATTTCATAATTTGAAAGCTTGAAAATTCATGTTGAATTCCATACAATGTCAAGTTTTATCCAAATATTTCCAAACTCGTTGCAAATTCATTCAAGAATCAAAATTCCGACTCAATTAACAAGAAACATTCAATTTTCGGATTCAAGACCTCAAGATTATACCATCATTTTTTTTTGTTGTTGATACAAGAAAGTAAATCCTAATACTTGACTTCTAACTACATCAACATTTCAAATGACATTCAAACCAATTTCAAAAGGACATCCAAGTTATCACAAGCATGGATTGATTATGTTGCAAAGTTCCTACGATTCACAAAGAAACCAAGTTCGGAGATTTTACAATGCAAACTCAAATGATTCTTAATCTAATCTTAGATTGCTAGTGAGTTCTTCGATACTTCTTGCAAGGCTTCCAATTCCTATGCTTCATTTGCTTCTTCATGGTGAATCTTCCATCTTCGAGCCATCCTCATTACCATTGTTCATGAAACAAAGAAAAATGAACATAGTTAGCAAACATGAACTCAAAACAAGCATTTCAAAGAGTTTTGAAGGTTCATCATTAGGGTTTGTGCTAAGGAATCAGGATTAAAGGGTTTTCTTAAATCATGTTCAATGCCAGAGCCTCATAATCTGAATTTCAAGATTAGCCATGGGCTGGTTTTCCCAATTGCAAGTTGTAACGCCCGTTTTGTTTAATATTATATTATATTAATATTTTTGAATTACCGTTTGACAATTGCTTTGGCGACGAGAATAATCATATTAATTGAGATATCTATTAAACATATTTGGCGATGTTCCGTTTGGTTCGGTAAAATATTATTCGGACCGATATTTAATTCCCCGGAATTATTTTAATAAATTGAGTTAATGATATAATTAGATGATATTAGTGTGTTAAGAATAGAGAAGGGTGTGGGAAGCAATTTGATAGAGTTGGGTTTCTCACCCTTGGCTAGTAAGACAACTATCATATAAAAACATTTTCTTCATCTTTTCCTAACATAACACCAAAACACAAATATAGAAACTTGGAAGAAAGAGTTAGGGTTTTGGTAGAGGAAGAAGAGAAGAGCAAGAAGAAGAGCAAGGCTTGGTTTGAGGAATCATCAAGAACAATCAAAACTTGCAAGGTAAGGGGTTTGATTTCTATCTCATATAGTTAGGGTTTGATAGTTATAGTTTGGAATGGGGAAAAAATTGATAGTTGGTTTATAGGATTTGGTTGGTTGATTGTTGAATTAGTTTATAAAAGTTGGATTAGGAGTAGGGATTATGGGTGTGTTGTTATTAGTATGGTAGTATATGAAGTTATAGAATGAAATGGAAAAGAAAAACTGTTAACAGTGAGACAAGAAAACCAGAAAAATGAGCAAACAGTGAGAAACAGAAAATACGCAGGGAACGAGAACAATTGGGTGGGGGAAGGACGAAGGGGGAGGCGCCCACATCCATGTGTGGGGCGACCGTCCCCCTATGTGAGGCACCCGCCTCCTCTTCACTTGGAACCAAGGGACGTGCGTCCCTGAATGGCTAGGGGGAAAACGGAAAATTTTCTGTAAACATAGTTTTTTTTCTTTCTGTTTTCTGTAAACACAGTTTTTTTTTGTTTTCAGTCAAAATGTTTTCCTGCATAATCACCTCAATTAGCTTTTGTTTGTTTCTATTTTTCCAATTCCACCTAGTAACCCTTTATATCACTAAAATATAATTAGGACATAAGTTAGCCGATTAAATTTAGAACCTGATTATGTTCCGATTTTCCGATTTTGGTAAATTCGACGACGGAGCAAGTTGTTCCGAATTCAACGAAAATTGACGTGCTAGCTAAGTTCGACGTGTAGAACGTAGTGGTGAGGTTAGTTTTTACAAATTGCGAGTTTTGACGAAACGACCCGAAATAGGCCAAATTACGGTTAAATTGAACCGGATTGTATTTTAGTCAATTTAAGACATATATGAACTATCCGATTTCGACGTTGATGTTTATAATTAATGCCGGTTATTAAGAATGGCTTTCGCGACGATTATTGATGTTTTGACTATTTTCCCATTTTTGGAAATTGGTGGATTAATTGATAATGATGTTGTGTGAATAAACATAATGTTTACGCCGGTGTATTTATTAATGAATACTTGTTGATTATGCGATGCGATGATATGTCTATTTGATGTGAATAAATATGGCGATGTGTACTTTATGTCAATTTTGATGAGCGATGATGATGTGTTGTTGTGTGGTCTTTATTATTGAGTCATATACATTGCATTGGCGACGAGGGCTTTTATGCCAAGCGATGATGGGCTTTATGCCAAGTGTTCCTAATTATGGACAAAGCGACGGGTACCACATGCATAACATAGTCGTGTCTCATGGAGTCGGTTGTGTTGATGTGTGAGTTGTTTACATTGGGTCTTAATTGATGAATGATGTTGAATTGCGATGATATATGATACTTTGTGTTGATGCTAGTATAGTGATTATGTGACGGAGTAAAGTGTTAATTTATACACTAAATGCTAATTATAAAGTATGTAAGCTTTTAATACATGTTTACATACTTTATTTAACTTATATCATTTATAATTACAAAACGATGTATATATTCTATCATGCTTTTAATTATATGTTTTGGAGTATCTCACCCTTTACTTGTTTCGCCGTTGCCTATATATTGGTAACGTGTAGGTGATCCCCAAGGATGAGGAGGATTAGCTCGAGTCTCTTTATTTTGCGTCGTTCTGCTTTGATCGTAGTAACACTCGGGATTTGGGCGACGTCATTATTTTGATAGGATAGTTTATGTATACTATCTTATGATATTATAACCTTATGTATTGATGATAACATGATGTTATGTATATTTTGTGAACACATCCGCTGTGTTGTGAATAGTCATATGTGTATATGATGAATTATGATATGAATCGATATATCCGACTTTTGATGTGCATTATAATGCGAATTGATGGAAATACGAATATGTGATGCCTCAATTTTGTTAAATGAAATTTTGAAACTCTGATTTTATTATTAATTAAGAGGGTTAGAATTGGGGTGTTACATTAGTGGTATCAGAGCAGGTCGGTCTGTCCGGCCAAGTTGTTGAGTTTGTTGTTGTCTAACAATCAAGTATTGTTATTTGTTGATTCTAATTCTTGTTTTGTTGTGAGCAGAAGTTGTTATGGTTGGAAGGAATGTAGGAATGATGAGGCTCTCGCTATGCAGCAATGGCTCAGCTTTCAAGACACCACGCCGACGAGAATGCCGGGTCTCGTAGTTTGGTGACCTTCCAAAGAGAGAGAATCTACTTTCCAAGGAAAGTATGATCCCAAGGTGCTCTAACCGGTTGAAGGAGATTGAAAGAATCTTCCGTGTGATGGATTACACTCTTGTGTAGAAAATCCGTTACGGTACTAATAAGTTAAGTGAAGAGGTCGATGATGTGGGTTGACACCCGCCGAGGCTTAAGGTCGTGAGGAAGTAACGGGAAGTTTTCCTAGGGAATTTTGAGGAAGTATTACCCGGAGGATGTTCGGGGAAAGAAGGAGATAGAGTTCCTTGAGCTGAAATAAGGGAATATGTCTATCACTGATTATGCTGCAAAGTTTACCGAGCTGGCTATGTTCTATCCTCACTATGATGGAGAGGGTGCCGAGTTTTCTAAGTGCATTAAATTTGAGAATGGCTTGCGTCCTGAGATTAAGAAAGTGATTGGTTATCAGAAAATCCGTGTCTTTGCGGATTTGATTGATAGTTGTAGAATCTTTGAGGAAGATAGTAATGCACACTATAAGATTATGTCCGATAAGAGGAACAAGGGTCAGCAGAGCCGTGGGAAACCTTATGATATTCAAACTGGTAAGGGGAAACAGAAAGCGTTTCAAGGGCGGAGGACTAGTGAGGAAGATGCTCCTACTAGTATTGTTTATTACAAGTGTGGGAAACCTGGCCACAAAAGTAATGTTTGTCGAAGTGATGTGAAGGCTAGGGAGAGTGAGGTGAGATATTTACGATGTGGTGAAGTGGGTCATGTGACTCATGATTGCAAGCATAAGGATGTGGTCTGTTTTAATTGTGGCGAGGAAGGTCACATTAGTCCTCAATGTAAGAAGTCTAAGAAGACTCAAGGAGCAGGGAAGGTGTTTGCTTTGTCGGGTGCTCCGACGGCAAACGAAGATGGTCTTGTTCGAGGTACTAGTTTCATTAATAGCATTCCTCTTATTACTATTATTGATACTGGTGCTACTCATTGTTTTATTGCCGCTGATTGTGTAAAGAGATTGGGTCTCACTTTGTCATCTCTAGATAGAGATATGGTGGTGGAAGTTTCGGCTAAGGGAACGATTACTACTTCTTTTGTGTGTGCAAATTTCCCTTTATCAATCTTTGATAGAGACTTCGTGGTGGATCTTATTTGTTTACCGCTTGTTGGGTTGGACGTGGTTCTGGGTATGGATTGGTTGAAAGCTAACTATGTCCATATCAATTGTTATGACAACACTGTGAGGTTTTTCCTTAGTGGAAGAAGATCAAACTATGTTGATGTCGACGAAACAATTAAATGAATTCATGGAAGATGAAGCATTGATTTTCTTGTTGATGGCAACTCTTTTTGTGGAGAGTGAATATGTTATTGCAAACTTTTCGGTGGTGTGCGACTTTCCCGAAGTATTTCCTGATGAGATTCCTAGTGCACCTTCAGAAAGAGAAGTTGAATTTTTTGTGGATCTTGTCCCTGGTACCAGACCTATCTCTATGGCTTCATACAGGATGTATGCATCGGAGTTAGCAAAATTGAAGAACCAATTAGAAGATTTGCTCGAGAAGAAGTTTGTTAGACCAAGTGTGTCACCGTTGGGAGCTCCTGTGTTATTGGTGAAGAAGAAAGACGGTAGCATGAGACTTTGTATTGATTATAGTCAATTGAATAAAGTGACTATCAAGAATAGGTATCCACTTCCTAGAATTGATGATTTGATGGACCGGTTGGTTGGTGCTCGCATGTTTAGCAAGATTGATTTGAGATCGGGTTACCATCAAATAAGGGTGAAAGAGGAAGATGTTCAGAAAACTGCTTTCAGGACGAGGTATGGACATTACGAGTATTCGGTGATGCCTTTCGGTGTCACTAATGCACCGGGAGTATTCATGGAATACATGAACCGTATTTTCCATCCTTACTTGGATCTTTTCGTGGTTGTTTTCATTGATGATATTCTGGTTTATTCTAAATCGGAAGAAGAGCACGCGGAACATTTGCGCATTGTGTTAGAAGTTCTGAAGGAGAGGAAGCTTTATGCTAAGTTGTCAAAGTGCGAGTTCTGGTTAGGTGAAGTGAGCTTCTTAGGGCATGTCATTTCTGGTGGTGGCATTGCGGTTGATCCTTCTAAAGTTGATGTTGTGTTAAGATGGGAAACTCCTAAGTCTATTACTGAGATTAGAAGTTTCTTAGGTTTGGCTAGTTACTACAGGAGGTTCATTGAAGGTTTTTTTAAGTTGGCACTTCCTTTGACAAAGTTAACTTGTAAAGGATCTGCTTTTGTGTGGGATGTCAAGTGTGAAGAAAGTTTTGTTGAATTGAAGAAAAGGTTAACAATGGCGCCGATCTTGATTCTACCTAATCCTGAAGAACCGTTTGTTGTTTATTGTGATGCTTCTAAGATGGGTTTAGGTGGTGTGCTTATGCAAAATGGCAAGGTAGTTGCTTATGCTTCTAGGCAATTGAAGATTCATGAGAAGAACTATCCTACCCACGATTTGGAACTTGCGGCGGTTGTTTTTGTGCTTAAGATTTGGAGGCATTATCTTTATGGTTCTAGATTTGAAGTATTTAGTGACCATAAAAGCTTGAAATATTTGTTCGATCAAAAAGAGCTTAATATGAGGCAAAGGAGATGGCTTGAATTGTTGAAAGATTATGATTTCGGATTGAATTACCATCTTGGTAAAGCGAATGTGGTGGCCGATGCTTTAAGTTGAAAGACTTTGCATATGTCACTTTTGATGGTGAAAGAGTTGGAAATGATTGAACAATTTAGAGATATGAGTCTTGTGATAGAAGTGACGCCGAAGAGTGTTATCTTGGGAATGTTGAAGATTAATAATGATTTCCTTGATAGCATTAGGGAAGCTCAGAAGCTTAATGTGAAGCTTGTTGATTTGTTAGTTGGTATTGGACAAACTGAAAGTAAAGATTTCAAGTTGGATGCTCAGAGTGTTTTGAGGTTCCGAGATAGGATTTGTATTCTCGATGATGTTGATTTAACGAGAATGATATTGGAAGAAAGTCATAGAAATAATTTGAGTATTCATCCCGGAGCGACCAAAATGTATCAAGATTTAAGGAAACTATTTTGGTGGTCGGGCATGAAAAGAGAGGTGGCCCAGTTTGTTTATGCTTTTTTGACTTGTCAGAAGTCTAAAGTGGAGCATCAGAAACCTGCAGGGTTGATGCAACCGTTAGAGATTCCGGAATGGAAATGGGATAGCATTTCTATGGATTTTGTAACGGGCTTACCAAATACACCAAGAGGACATGATGCAATTTGGGTGATTGTTGATAAGCTTACAAAGTCGACTCACTTTATTCCTATTAACATCACTTATCTCGTATCGAAGTTGGCAGAGATTTATACGCATGTGATTGTTAGATTACATGGGATTCCTTTGTGTATTGTTTCGGATAGAGATCCGAGGTTCACTTCTAAATTTTGGAAAAGCTTGCAAGAGGCTTTGGGTTCTAAGTTGAGGTTGAGTTCGGCTTATCATCCTCAAACTGATGGTCAGACGGAAAGGACGATTCAATCGTTGGAATACTTGTTACGAGCTTGTATTCTTGAACATGATGGTTCATGGGATACATATATTCCTTTGATTGAGTTTACTTATGACAACAGTTTTCATGCTAGTATTGGAATGGCACCGTTTGAGGCGTTGTATGGTCGGAGGTGTAGAACTCCTTTATGTTGGCACGAGTCGGGTGAAAGTGTAGCGCTTGGACCCGAATTGGTTAGAGAGACTACTGAGGCGGTGAAGATGATTAGAGAAAAGATGAGAATTTCTCAAAGTCGACAAAAGAGTTATCATGATAAAAGGAGGAAAGACTTGGAATTTCAAGAGGGTGATCATGTGTTTTTGAGAGTTACTCCTACAACCGGCATTGGGCGAGCATTGAAGTCGAAGAAGCTAACTCCTCGCTTTATTGGTCCTTATCAAATTACTAGTAAAGTGGGAAAAGTGGATTATAGGGTGGCGTTACCGCCAAATCTTTCGAATTTGCACGATGTATTCCATGTGTCACAACTTCGGAAGTATGTTCTGGATCCTTCGCATGTGATTGAGATGGATGATATTCTGGTTTGAGAAAATCTTACGGTGGAAACGATGCCTTTGAGGATTAAGGATCGTGAGATAAAGTCTCTTCGTGGCAAAGAGATTTCATTGGTCAAAGTTGTTTGGATAGGAGCAGCTGGTGAAAGCGCGACGTGGGAGTTAGAAAGTAAGATGCGGGATTCCTATCCCGAGCTTTTCGAGTTAGGTAATTTCGAGGACGAAACTTTTTAAGTGGGGGAGAGTTGTAACGCCCGTTTTGTTTAATATTATATTATATTAATATTTTTGAATTACCATTTGACGATTGTTTTGGCGATGAGAATAATTATATTAATTAAGATATCTATTAAACATATTTGGTGACGTTCCGTTCGGTTCGGTAAAATATTATTCGGACCGATATTTAATTCCCCGGAATTATTTTAATAAATTGAGTTAATGATATAATTAGATGATATTAGTGTGTTAAGAATAGAGAAGGGTGTGGGGAGGAATTTGATAGAGTTGAGTTTCTCACCCTTGGCTAGTAAGACAACTATCATACAAAAACATTTTCTTCATCTTTTCCTAACATAACACCAAAACACAAATATAGAAACTTGGAAGAAAGAGTTAGGGTTTTGGTAGAGGAAGAAGAGAAGAGCAAGAAGAAGAGCAAGGCTTGGTTTGAGGAATCATCAAGAACAATCAAAACTTGCAAGGTAAGGGGTTTGATTTCCATCTCATATAGTTAGCGTTTGATAGTTATAGTTTAGAATGGGGAAAAATTGATAGTTGGTTTATAGGGTTTGGTTGGTTAATTATTGAATTAGTTTATAAAAGTTGGATTAGGAGTAGGGATTATGGGTTTGTTGTTATTAGTATGGTAGTATATGAAGTTATAGAATGAAATGGAAAAGAAAAACTATTAACAGTGAAATAAGAAAACCAGAAAAATGAGCAAACTGTGAGAAACAGAAAATACGCAGGGAAGGAGAACAATTGGGTGGGGGAAGGACGAAGGGGGAGGCGCTCACCTCCATGTGTGGGGCGACCGTCCCCCTATGTGAGGCAACCGCCTCCTCTTCACTTGGAACCAAGGGACGTGCGTCCTTGAATGGCTAGGGGAAAACGGAAAATTTTCTGTAAACATAGTTTTTTTTTCCTGTTTTCTGTCAAAATGTTTTCCTGCATAATTACCTCAATTAGCTTCTGTTTGTTTCTATTTTTCCAATTCCACCTAGTAACCCTTTATGTCACTAAAATATAATTAGGACATAAGTTAGCCGATTAAATGTTGAACCCGATTATGTTCTGATTTTCCGATTTTGGTAAATTCGACGACGGAGTAAGTTGCTCCGAATTCAACAAAAATTGACGTGGTAGCTAAGTTCGACGTGTAGAACGTAGTGGTGAGGTTAGTTTTTAGAAATTGCGAGTTTTTACGAAACGACCCGAAATAGGCCAAATTACGGTTAAATTGAACCAGATTGTATTTTAGTCAATTTAAGACATATATGAACTATCCGATTTCGACATTGATGTTTATAATTAATGCCGGTTATTAAGAATGACTTTCGCGACGATTATTGATGTTTTGACTATTTTCCCATTTTTGGAAATTTGTGGATTAATGGATAATGATGTTGTGTGAATAAACATAATGTTTGCGACGATGTATTTATTAATGAATACTTGTTGATTATGCGATGCGATGATATGTCTATTTGATGTGAATAAATATGGCGATGTGGACTTTATGTCAATTTTGATGAGCGATGATGATGTGTTGTTGTGTGGTCTTTATTATTGAGTCATATACATTGCATTGGCAACGAGGGCTTTTATGCCACGCGACGAGGGCTTTTATGCCAAGCGACGATGGGCTGTATGCCAAGTGTTCCTAATTATGGACAAAGAGAAGGGTACCACATGCATAGCATAGTCGTGTCTCATGGAGTCGGTTGTGTTGATGTTTGAGTTGTTTAGCATTGGGTTTTAATTGATGAATGATGTTGAATTGCGATGATATATGATACTTTGTGTTGATGCTAGTATAGTGATTATGTGACGGAGTAAAGTGTTAATTTATACACTAAATGCTAATTATAAAGTATGTAAGCTTTTAATACATGTTGACATACTTTATTTAACTTATATCATTTACAATTCCAAAACGATGTATATATTCTATCATGCTTTTAATTATATGTTTTGGAGTATCTCACCCTTTACTTGTTTCGTCGTTGCCTATATATTGGTAACGTGCAGGTGATCCCTGAGGATGAGGAGGATTATCTCGAGTCTCTTTATTTTGCGTCGTTCTGCTCTAATCGTAGTAACACTCGGGATTTGGGCGACGTCATTATTTTGATAGGATAGTTTATGTATACTATCTTATGATGTTATAACCTTATGTATTGATGATAACATGATGTTATGTATATTTTGTGAACACATCCGTTGTGTTGTAAATAGTCATATGTGTATATGATGAATTATGATATGAATCGGTATATCCGACTTTTGATGTGCATTATAATGCGAATTGATGGAAATGCGAATATGTGATGCCTCAATTTTGTTAAATGAAATTTTGAAACTCTGATTTTATTATTAATTACGAGGGGTAGAATTGGGGTGTTACACAAATCACAAAGTAAAAAACGTTAGTTCACAAAAAGGAGGGTGCAGAAATACAAACTCATAATTAACATCATGGTTCAAGTACAAGATCAGAATATGACAGTTCCAGTTCCAGCCCAGACAAACATTTTTTGAAGAGCAAAGCAACAAGTACAGAAATCAGATTTCCAGCCAGCCCAAACATATTTCAGACATATCAGAATGACAAAAGCCCAACAGAATTTCAAGCACAGGCCTATTCCTAACAAGTTTCTATGTCCAGCAACATGGAAACCCTAATTCTGCCAATATATAAGGATTGAATGCACAGAAACCAAGACAATCAACACTGTTCACGAGTAAACCCTAAAACAGCCAAAAATAATAAACCCTAGATCTCATCACCTTCATCCTCCCAAAATCAGAGCCATTATCCACATTAAAATCATTCACAGATCAATGAACAGCAAGAACCGAAACCCTAAACATACTATCTTCATCATTTTCCCAAACACTAACCCTTCAGAATAGAGAAAGATAAAGAGGAAAAGACAGTAAATCAGAACAATCTCACTGAATAAGCTCAGAGGCGACGTCTCCGCCGTGCCGTCATCATCACCAAGGGACCATCAGAAATCTCGGTCGGAACCCTAGGATTTCCAAACCCCTTTCTGATTTCCGATAGATTTCATGTTTTCTGCAAAAAAATCAAAGCCATATTATTAATCAGGAGAAGAAATCAAAGCCAAATATGTAAAAAAACCAATCATCGTTGTTGTCCACCGTCGACCGCCACCATCGCCGCCTAGGCGATTTTCGATGAAGGGCTTTATTGAAGGAGAGAGCGATCGCGACAGCGGGAGGCGGCGAGAAGACGAGAGCTCCATGGAGGCATCACGACATATCAGGATCGCGAGTAAGAGAGATGACAGAGGTCGCGAACAGCGGTGAGACAACACTCGGTGGCGAAGGAGATGAGGATTCCGATGAATAATATGAAGATTCCGGCGAAATCATGAAATAGAAAGTTGTTCGCATTAAAAAGTGACGCACGAGGGAACCGAATTTGAATTCGAATTCTCTGGCTCGAAACAATTTACTCTTTTGATTTGTTTTAAAGATGTCGTGAGCATCAAGCTTTATTGTTTCCAAGACAAGAAAAATGAGATGAAAAAGGGGAAATCTGCAATACCCTCAATAAATATGATATTCATTACGACTAGCGCGAACTAGACGCAACACATTGGGGAGATTCCGATCAAGGGGGTTTGTTATATAAAGGGAATAGATGTGGCACCCTAAATATATATAGTTATCTATAGCTTTATATATGAATAGTTTGATATGTTTTAATTTGCTATTCTATTCTTGGGAAAGTTTCTCCTTTGGATTTTAAGAAGGGTAGATTATGTGGGATCCTAGGTTTGTTATTATTGTGCTCGCAAAGATCATTGGGATCTTCTGCATACATATCCCTTAATGGGAATCAGAGCATTTGTAGCTCGAATCTAAGGGAGCTATGGTTTTGTTTGGTTTGAGGAAGAAAGAAATATGCTCGCCAAGGATAAGACCTTGTGCCTACGTATTCTCAAAGGGAGGTTGAGAAAGTCAGAGCAATCGTAGTTCCCACTTATGCTAGTGGAAGCAACAGGTGTTATTAAGAGACAAAGACAAATGTCATCTTTATGAAAAATGTATCTAATCTATTTCATGACATACATTTTGAAGGGTTGATTAAATCTTTCATCGTAAGTTATAGGTGTTTTGCTTGAGCGTACAAGCGTTACCACTTACGAGTTAAGAAAGATGTTTGAAAGATGATTGAATCTTTAATTGTAAGTATTGGGTGTTTTGCTTGAGTGTACAAGCGTTACCACTTACAGTTAAAAGATGTTTTTGTTTGAAAAAAGAGTGTGATTTGAAAAGTTGATTGTATGCGATGTGATAGATGAGATACTTCTTCCATTGAGATGATAAATGTCTAAATCTCGAGGAGAAATTGACTGGATTAGGGGGATGATTTTAAGAAGCCTGTGGGTCCTTGTATTGTAATCCCAAGAGGAGGCATTCCGAGGGTCATCGAGGGTCCTTGTATTGTGAGCCCAAGAGAAGTCATTCCGAGGGTCATCGAGGGTCCTTGTATGAAGTTCAAGAGGAAGCTATAGGGTATGGCTGGCTTTGGCTTTAAGAGTGGTTTCACCGGGAAACCATCCTCTTAGGATTCAAGAGTGATTTCACCGAGAAATCATCCTCTTAGGGTTCTATCCTAGCCCAGATGATTCTTTGTATTGGAAGCCCAATAGGAGGCTGTTAAGAGATTTCCTAGTCTCTTTCTTGGTTGATGCCCAAGAGAAGGCAAAACTCAACGAGAAGTTCTTTTGAACGAAGCCCAAGAGGGGGCTAACTCAGCAAGGGAGTGTTGTCTTATATGAAGCCTAAGTGGAGGCTAAACTCAGTAAATGAGTTTTCTTATATGAAGCCTAAGAGAAGGCTAACTCAATAAATGAGTTATCTTATACAAATCCCAAGAGGAGGCTAAAGGGAACCTAGTTGTTAAACTAGTTGTTATGTTATAACTGAACAGTTATATAAACAAGTGTGTGATGTGTATTCACAGGAGTTTATGAAGGAAATATAAACAAGTGTTTAAAACAAGCGTTTAAAGCAAGTGTAACTTGAATATATACAAAGGTTTTTGAATGTGTACAAGGAAATGAATATGTACACGAAGGAGGTGATTATGTACAAGGAAATGAATATGTACATAGGAGGGTTGGGACTTACACCGTGAGGGAGGCCCATCATCAATTAAGAAATTCAAGGAGAAATCGGGTTCGGTTTATATTTAAATCTAATTGATCATGGAAAAAAGGTGTGTAAGTTTATTGAAAAGTGAAGGATATTCACAAGAAGTTTTGAAAAAGAGTTAGTGTGGCGTTGAAAAGAAAACATCTTTGAAAAGTATTAAAATACTTAAAACATCTCAATTTTAAAGCTAAAAAAATATAATCAAAAAGAAAATATTTTTGGATTTTTTTGACATAATCATAAAATAGGTATATTAAATGACAAGTGTGCAAAAAATCATCTCAAAATGAGAAGTTTTGATTGGTTTTTGAAAATGTTGAAGTTTGTTGAAAAAACTTGAGAAAATTAGTGATAAAAAGAAGGTTTTGGTCCTAAGGAGGTTTGAATCCAGGACCCTTGACTTAGAAGTGAAAAGTTTTACTACTGAGCCGTGTGCTTGACTTGTCATTTACACGCCTCCATTTGATTATATTTAAAAACAAGTTTTTGAAAATGTTTGAAAATAGTGAAAATGGAAGGAAAAGTGAAAAAAATGGTCTCAGGGGGATTCGAACCCTGGACCATAGGCAAGGCAAAGGACTAAGAGCGTGCTGGCAACCGCTGGGGCGGTAATACATCCATGAATAAAACATGAACTATTAAATATATTTTAAAACGAGAATTTGAATTTTCCAGAAAACTGAAAAAACGCGCGCAACTTCATCTTCAACCTCCAATCTTCAATCAATCTTATCTCCTCCATTTCTCAATGAATTTGAAAGTTGTAAACATCAAAGTTGCTTGTTTCAATCCCAGGAACACGATGGTGATGATTAATTTCATTTATTTTTAGTTTAGAACTATTAATTTTTGCAAGAACACGAAGAACCCTAGTTCTAATGATTGATCATGAAATCGTGTATGGATATGGAATTAAGCAATTGATTGAGGGTTAATGATCAGTGAAAGTGCATAAACACGATGGCATAACAATTTTTGAACTGGAATTCAGAAATCAAAGAGTTCAAAGTTGAGCAACTTACCTCTTATAAGCAGAAATCGAATCCTTGCTTAGTGTTTCCAGTTGTGTTTTGATGATTGTTATAGCTCCACTGGACCTCAAGGAACGTGTGGAAGTGCTTAGCTTGGATTGAAACCTTCTGGAACCTCCTGCCCAAGTCCAACTGCAGCTCGAGCAAGTTGAGTATGAAGATGATGATTCTGAGTTTACAGAAATGGAAAGATGGTTTGGATCACTTCTATATGGTGTATAGAAGGTGTTTGACTGATTGGAAAGTGAAGAGCACGAGTGAAATGGTAATTTGGAAGTTTTGGCTCAAAATTGAAATTTATGGAGTTTGTGTAGAAAACTATTTCTTAACTTATTTTCTGATGGTTTTAAGTTTTAAACTACTTCTAAATGATGTTTAGAACATGTTAGAAACTTAAGTTTGCTCAGATTTTGCAAGGTTTGAAGATTGCAAAATTCTCCCTCTTTGAACTTAGAAACTTGGAATTTAAGAAAGAAAGAAGGAAAGCTTGGATTATGATAGCTTTGGTGTAGTTTTGAATGAATAAATTACCTCTATTTATAGGCCAAGAAATATGAATGACAAGGCAAGGTTATCATTTGAGAGAAACTTGCAACTTGCTTAAGTGGTAAGAAGGAATCTTTTGCATTTAATGCAAAAGTTACTTTCTAACCATGGTTAAAAATTTCTCTTTGATTCAATCCTCTTCTCAATCATGTCTAACTGATATTTATCAATTATAATCTATCCAAAACTGATGACAAGGCTTCTAGAAGAGAGATTTGTGAAAAATGACTTATAATTTTGAAGCATGATCTTAGAATTCCATGGTTTTGGAGCTCTATGTTTCAAAATCAAAAGCCTAGCTAGATAAAGTGTTTTTGCAAGTTCTTGAACATTTTGGAAAGCTTGTAACAATACCTACAACTTTCATGTTTTGAGTTTTTTTGAATCCAAATGGATCTAGGTGAAAAATGGCCTAGAAAGTGAGAAAAAACCATGTTTCTTAACACTTGAAAATTTTTCTAAGTGTTAGAAAAAATTCAAATCTTGACTTTTTGTTGACTTTTTCACATTTCTTGATATTTTATGATCATGATGGATTATTTGAAATGTTTTTATGATTGAAAAAGTTTAGTCTTGAAAAAGTTGACCAAAAGTCAAAGTTTGACTTTTTTGAGCAGATGAATTTTCATCAGATGGTTTAGAATTTGTCTGATGAAGAAACATGGATTTTGTAATGTTTTGAACCAAGAAATTAGGTCAAGATGTTGCATTGAAGATTTTAAGATCAATCTCCAAGCAAATAGGTCATCCATTGAGCAGAAAGTCAATGATTCACTATCTTCGATCAAAACCTTAATTGGTCGATTCAAGGTAGATCATGAGAAAAAGTTGGGAATCTAAAGATCAAATGTTGATGATTGATTAAGATAGATAAATTGAAGTGAGTGGAGATCCAAACCCTAATTGATCATATCTTGGACAGATGAAATTTTGATAGAAACCCTAACTTTGACTTCTAGAAGCCACGCATGATCTATTCTATTCTGAAATTGTTAGTGATGTGGTGATGCATATGTGAATGATGTAGGGTGGTATCTTAGGTAAAAAAATGGGGTATGACAAAAGCGAAGTCAGATAATAAGGATGAGAGAATATCGTGAGAGACGAGAGGATGAGGGTTTTGTTTCCTCTGAGTTACGAAATACACAGAGTTTGTTCTTTCATTTTTTATTTTGTTAATTTTTTTTTTAAAAATCTAGGTTAGTATAGGTTTTAGAAAATAATTAGTTTAAGTTTTGTTAGGTTGATGTAGGCGGCGACACTTGTCACCGTCTGTATGGTTATTTCTTGGTCTGGTGCAGGTACATCCATGGTAACAACTTTTCTCCCTTTCTTATAACCGTTAGATCTTTGCAAGTCCAGATCCAATGTCCCAGAATGATGGCCCACGCTATGCTTCCATGGAATCTCCCATACATGATCCAGCAAATGTTATTGGGCTTGGGCTCTGCTTACTTTTCACACCCCCAAATCTGACTACAATTACAGGCCCATTTCTAAATTCACTCTTTTAATTATTTATTTATGCAAGTAATTTTAATTTGATGTATTAAATAATAATTAGCATATGATAGTTTTTATTTGACAATAATCGATTAAATTATAAGTTGATTTTTTTATCAAATAAAGAAAATCTATTCTAATAATTATTTAAATTTTAATTGTATTGTGTGATAATTATTTATACGTCGTTTATCCGCTTGTATGATTTATTCACGATTGTACACTCCACCCACAATTAATTTAAAACGACTCCGATCTCTCATTTTGGTTCCCATACCAAATTCTTTAAGGGTCTCATAGTTGGGGATGTGCATGGCCATCCTCACGAGGTTAATCAAAGCCCTTGTTGCTTTGATTAATCATAACCCGAATAAATATTGGTCCACATGCCAATTATCCATGCACCAGGGTCTCATGGTTGGGGATAGGAGCACCTATCCTCACGAGGTTAATCAAGTCCATATACTTGGTTAGTCATAACCCAAATCATTACTTCTCTTCGTCCATTATCGAAACTCTTAAAACACTTTCCAATTAAAATAATTAATTGAATTTGTTTTTCTAAATCGATTTTCATAAAAAATACTTGGATTAAGTTTGTTTAAATTATTAGATGGTAGCCTAATGATTTAAGCGAACTCTAAGTTTTTAGATTGTTAGATGGTAGGCTAATAAACTAAAAACTTCTGTCCATGTTTTAAAACAAAAAAATAGTGTTATGGAATTCGGTTAAATTGTTGGATGATAGCCCGACGGTTTAATTGAATTTTAAATATTTAGGTCGTTAGGTGATAGCCTAATGATTTAAATACTTTTATTCCACACACTTAATAACGTGAACCTCGTTTCACTTCATAATTTTCTTAATAAAGATTTTGGATGAGAGATGATTGGTCGAGCTCACTCACCAATTTCAACTATTCGAATCGTTAGATGATAGCCTAATAATTTGGTACTTGTCATCCACAACTTAAACATCAATTCAACCCATTCAATTCTTTTTACGCTCATATGCGATCATTAAAAAAATTTCTAATAAACTCAATACAACCAAGTCAAACATTTTCAAGAAGAACTACGGAGTTTTGACTTTTCCATTGCACGAGGGAATACGTAGGCACGCTTTCTCGAGATCGTGTCAAACTCAAAATAATTAAAAAAAAACCCCGTTTCCTTCTTTCTTATATCTCGATCATTAATTAGAAGATAGCATTTTTACTTTAAACACATGAACACGCACGAACTAAATGGGTCCCATCGAGTACGAAGGATGTAAGGGGTGATAATACCTTTCCCTTGCATAACCGACTCCCGAATCCATATCTTTTGGTCATGTAGACCGCCTTATCCGATGTCGTGGATTTTATCTATATTTTCCCGTTCTTTTTTAGAACAAATAAAATTAGGTGGTGACTTCTGTAACACCCTGTTTTAATTAATATTATATTATATTAATATTTTCGAGTTACCGATCGATATTTATTTTGAGACGAGATTAAATATATTAATCGATATGTATGATAATATATTTGGCGACGTTTTGTTCGGTCCGGCTTTTATTCCGTTCGTTTTGGTGAAATATTATTCGGACCCGATATTTAATTCCCCGAAATTATTTGAATTAATTGAATTAATGATATAATTAAGTTAGGGGTGTGGGGAGCAATTAGTGAGGATTGAGTTTTCACCCATGTTGCTAGTAAGAAACACATTATAAAACCATTTTCCTCACTTTCCTTCCATTCAAAAACACAAAACCAAACATAGAACTTGGAAGCTAGTAAGAAACACAAGTTATAAAACCATTTTTCTTTCCCTTTTCCTTCCATTTCCTTCACCAAGCAACATAGAGGCATGGATAGAAAAGAAAGGGTTTTGGGAGAAGAAGAGCTAGAGAAGAACAAGAGGAGAGCAAGAGCTTGAAGATGAAGTCTTCTAAAATCATCCAAGCTAGAGGTAAGGGGTTTGATTCTCCATCTCATATTGTTAGGTTTTGATAGATATATTTTGTATTTGGGGGTAAAATTGATAGTTGATTTATAGAGTTTTGTTGGTTGATTGTCGGAATGGTTTAGAAAAGTTTGATTAGGAGTATGGTTTGTGGGTGTAGTAGGTGCTAGCTTGTAGAAATTAAGAGTATTGAAATGGGAAAGAAACCATGGTAGTAGAATGAGAAAAACTCAAGAAAATGAAGTTTTCACGCAGGTCAATCAACACGGGCCGGGTTGATTAACACGGGTGCTCGTGTTGACCTCTTGTAGAAGAAGTGTTTGCTGTCAAGACAATCAACATGGGCCATGTTGATTCACACGGGTGCCCGTGTTGATTCACTGACTTTGGTGATTTTGTGTTTTCTAGGGGCTTTTTGACACGGGCGTGTTGATGCACACGGGGGCCCGTGTTGATGCATCTGTAGCCTCCAAAATTCTGATTTTTCGCACTTCTTTTGAAACCCGATTGTGTTCCGATTTTCGGATTTCGGAAAATTCGACGATGGAGCAAGTTGCTCCGAATTCAACGAAAATTGACGTGCTAGCTAAGTTCGACGTGTAGAACGTAGTGGTGAGGTTAGTTTTTAGAAATTACGAGTTTTTATGAGATGACCCGAAATAGGCCAACTTACGGTTAAATTGAATCGGATTTCGTTTTAGTGGATTTAAGGCACGTATGGACAATCCGATTTCGATGTTGACGATTATGATTAATGTCGATTATTAGGAATGGCTTTCGTGACGATTATAGGTGTTGGACTATTTTTCCGTTTCTTGGAATTTGGTGAATTAATTGATAATGATGCGGTGTGAATAAACATAATGTTTGCGACGGTGTATTTACTAATGAATACTTGTTGATTTACGATGCAATAATATATGTCTTTGTACATGTTGATTATATTGATGTTGTTAATAAATGCTTCCGATTTGTGAATGCATGATTTTTGATGATGATGAATTATTGGTGATGTTTTGCATAATGCAAATATGATGCGATGATATATTTATCTTGTTTGGATAAATTATGGCGATGTGGGCTTTATGCAAATTTTGATGAGCGATGGTGATGTTTTCGTGTTGTGTTGTTTTATTGTCGAGTCACATACATTGCATTGGCGACGATGGGCTTTTATGTTAAGCGACGAGGCTTTTATGCCAAGCGACGAGGCTTTTATGCCAACCGACGAGGCTTTTATGCCAAGTGTTCCTAATTATGGACAAAGCGACGGGTACCACATGCATAACATAGTCGTGTCTCGTGGAGTCGGTTATGTTTATGTTTTAGTTGTTTGGCGTTGAGTTTTAATTGATGGATGATGTTGAATTGCGATGATATACGATGCTTTGTTTGGTGATGATCTTTGTGATGAACATGAAATGAATATAACTTGATAGTTTCATGATAAATAGGTGATGAGTATAAATAACGAGTTTTGCGATGATTTAACTTTGATGAGATGCTTAATGCAAATATGATGTGATGATGTTTTGTGACGATGGGCTTTTATGCTAAAAGCGACGATGGGCTTTAGCCAATTTGTGATGATTTCATTTATGATGCTTAAGTTATTAGTATTGTTTGATGTAATTGTTTATAATTGCTGCGTTGGTTAGTGACGTATTAACTTGTGATGATTTCGTGGCGATGGAAGTTTATGTGTTGTTGCGATGAAGTATGCCGATGAGGTTATGGCGATATAGTGTAGATTATACACATTAGAATGACGATCGAAGTAAGTGAGGTTTGGATATGTGTTGGAATGCACTTATTAACTTATATCCTTTACAATTCAAAACTATATATATATTTTATCATGCCTTTAATTATATGTTTTGGAGTATCTCACTCTTTACTTGTTTCGCCGTTACCTTTATATTGGTAATGTGCAGGTTATGAAGACGGAGTTTATAGCTGCTGTTAGTCGAGTCGGTGTCGCTCTGATACGTAGCACTCGGGGGAATATTTATGTTGTCATTGTTGTTGTTCTTTTGTTATTATTCATTTATGTATAAGAATCATACTTTATGAAAATATGATTTTACGAGGAAGTTTAATAAAGAAGATATTTTGATTTTTATGAATCAATTTATGATTTCCGACGATGCTATATATCCGAGAGTTATACTTTAAAGCAAACTGTTTAAAGTGATTTGGTTTTGATGGTGTGATGCCTCAGTATTTAATTTATGAAATTTTAAATTACTCTGATTTTTGCATATAAAACCTTGGGTAAATTTGGGGTGTTACATTAGTGGTATTAGAGCAGGTCGGTCTGTCGGCCAGGTTATTAATGTGTTTAATCCTTTTGTATGCGACAGGTGTGTGAAACACTGTCGGTACTTGCTTGTTTCTATTTGTTTGTCTGCAGAGATGAGTTAGAAACAAGTGAGGGAGAAGTTTTACTTCTTGGTGGCGCTTGTAGCTTGAGATGGAGCCTCAAGCAGGGTGACACTTTGGTAACTTGAGGTGTAAGTTGAAGATGCTGTTGTAGTTTGGTAAAGATGGTTTATGTCACCATCATGATTGTCGACGGTCTATTGACAAATTGAGGAACTGATCACCCTTAATCTCTTGTTGATAGTAGTCAGGAATTGTGTTGGTTGGGATGAACTTGTCTTGCCAACTTAATAGTGTATGAAGCAGATGTGTTTGCACAAGATGGTGCATGGTTACTTGAGTTGTGAGCGAATTTGGATTTTGGGGAGAAGCAAGATTTTGGCAAGCGAGCTTCTTGTTGTGATTCTTCCGAAGCTTATTGTGAAGATGTGAGTGAATTGCCGCAGTAGTGCGAAGTGAAGTTTTGATGGATTTAGTTTCTAGAACTAGTTGTGATTCAAAGTATCCTTAAGGGATGTTTGCTTCTGAATTAGAGTTGAAAAGTCAACTTGAGGATTGATTTGAGCAGAGTTTGTTTATTTGAGCGGGTCGCCGTAGAGTGCGTCGGTTGTGTTGTTCGAGAAGAACAAAGGTTGCCTGAGTTGGTATGTCGTTTGTAGTCAAGGAACGAAGAGGATATTGAGGGCAAGTACCTACTTCCGAGGATTGATATTTGGATGAACCAGTCATTTGGAGTTTATGTGTTTAGTGAGATCGATGTGAAGTCTGGCTGTCTACGGATTAGAGTGAGGGTTGAAGATGCTTAGACAATGCTTCTCAAGATAGTGTATGGTCCTGGCGAGTATTTGTTGATGTCATTAGTGTGACTAATGCGTCAGGTATGATTTTGGAATGTTCAGACAGTACTCTCATGAGTAGCTGTAAGAGTTAATTCTTGTTCATGGATATTATTTGGTTCACATCAAGTTAAGGAATTGTGGCAAGCATCCGAGCGTGGCGTTATTAGTAGTGAAGTTAGACCAATGCATATCGAGTATTCTAAACATAGAGTTTTGGAACTGTTGGACGTAAGTGCCTTAAGTAAGCAACTTAGACGGTGATATTTTGGACAGTTTCGTGAAGATTTATTTGGTATCTTATAGGAGACCTCAAGAGGTATTTCAGAGCTTAGAAGTTCCTTTGTTTTGGATGGTTAACTTTGTGAGTTTGATGGAAGATCTTTTTATAAGTTGATATTGATCGTGAGTACTTTGACCCGAGATGGTTGAGTCGCTATTTGGACTTCGCAATATAAAACGAATTTGTTGAACCAATGGAAAGTTTAGCGAATGCTTTGATTTTGGTTTCGTTTTATACTGAAGAACCTTGTGCGGTGTATTATGATATTTTATTTTGGACTTGAGATGTATTTCGACATAGAGTTGGAAAAAAGTGCATTACTACCTTAGAACAATTTGATTTTCATAAGGAAATATTGTCGGACACGTGAGTTAGAGTTTGATGCGGTTGTGCTCTTTTGAAATCTAAAAGGTACAGATGTTAACGACGAGGGGATTGGAATTATTGAAGACAATTCAAGTTTGAGTGCAATCTATAAAGAGACTTCGTCTGGTGGTGAGTTTAGTATGTTGATATCGCGGATAACCCAAGAATATCTAATTTGGGATTTATTATGTTGAAGAATGTCGCATGTTTATTCTGAGACACTTGTTGAGTTTTATCTCAGAAGGTTATTAAGGATTTGTTCACTACTAACATATAGATTTCGTCGGATACTAATGGTCGCGGTGGATTATTAGATTACGACTAAGATAAGTCTTGTAGATAAAGAATTTTGAGACGGTTTGGTAGCCACGGGTACCTTAAGATGATTGTTGTGTTATAAAAGAAAGTATTCTATTTGGGACTTTAGTCGGTCGCGACGGTGTTCTTGTTGGGCTCCATAGAAATTGATGTTATGGTTCTAAGTCTAACCTATGTTGTAATTACAGTGGTATGAGACGACGTTGATGGGTTGAGTTCTAGAGAGAGTGTTTTGGTTTGAATTTCCACTTCGGAAGATTGAAATTTGTGAAAGGTGTTTCAAATAAGAAACCTGTGTATTAATTGTTGCGACGATGCGAGGATGGTGATTACTTAATACCATTTTGGGAATTGAATTGTTACAAGAGGAGACTTCGTTGAAGTCAAGTGTATACGTCGAAGTTCACAAGTGAATATTTGGACAATATTTGAAAAGGTTAAACTATGTCGTGTATTTAGAGGATCAATGGACGTTGATCAATCGAGAATGAAAGAGTGATTCTTCGAGTTAATGAAGCTGATGTTGCAAGGTGTCCTGATGGGTGTACGCTTGAACGTGTCCATTCTGAGTAATTGTGAAGTTGAGGATTAACCAAGTTGTGTTACGGTTAACATCATATGCATAAAAGTGACGCAGCATGGTTTAGATATCGAGCATTGAATTGATTAGCGAGTAAGCGAGGTTGTTGGATTTGGACTAGTGAGTTATAGTCGCAAGTCGTCTGAATAAGCCCTAGAATGAGTGGTGTATCTCAGTTCGATTATGTTTGCGTAGCTTGTTATTGTTCAAGGGTTGTACGTTGGCAATCTACAAGGATGATGTGACCTTGTGATTTTTGGAATGAAAGCGATAACTGCAAGTGTGATTCTTGAGTTCGTGCTTATGCGTAATTGAAGGCATCTCTTTCGCGTTTGCGTAGCACGCGTGGTTTTATCCATTTTCGATTGTTTCAGTTTTGGTTTGTATAACCATTTTGTTGTTTTCGTTTTAGCGATGGTGTCGGTGTGGTGTCGTAGGACTTTATGTTCCTATCTTTGGTGACTCGTTTCCGAGGTGTCAGTTTGAGTGTGTGACTAATTCTATGAGTTGAGGCGTTAGGATATCGATCTTGTTTGTTTAGCTCTCGAGTGAACCGGTGTGTCTGTGACTTGTTTAGTTGTTGGGTGTTAGTTGGTTGTTGAGTGCATTGTATGGGCTTTGCATCTCGGCATGGCTGTTATTGACGGGGCGATGTAGTTAGGGATATTTCCTTGTTTTTGGTGTATTTTGTATGTTGTTTAGTTGACGCGAGGATTGAGTGGACGAATGCGTAGGCAAGTCCCGATTTGTTCGTTTTGGTTGAAGTTTCGAGGACGAAAAGTTTATAAGTGGGGGAGAGTTGTAACGCCCTGTTTTAATTAATATTATATTATATTAATATTTTCGAGTTACCGATCGATATTTATTTTGCGACGAGATTAAATATATTAATCGATATGTATGATAATATATTTGGCGACGTTTTGTTCGGTCCGGCTTTTATTCCGTTCGGTGAAATATTATTCGGACCCGATATTTAATTCCCCGAAATTATTTGAATTAATTGAATTAATGATATAATTAAGTTAGAGTGTGGGGAGAAATTAGTGAGGATTGGGTTTTCACCCTTGTTGCTAGTAAGAAACACATTATAAAACCATTTTCCTCACTTTCCTTCCATTCAAAAACACAAAACCAAACATAGAACTTGGAAGCTAGTAAGAAACATAAGTGATAAAACCATTTTTCTTTCCTTTTTCCTTCCATTTCCTTCACCAAGAAACATAGAGGCATGGAGAGAAAATAAAGGGTTTTGGGAGAAGAAGATCTAGAGAAGAACAAGAGGAGAGCAAGAGCTTGAAGATGAAGTCTTGTAGAATCATCCAAGCTAGAGGTAAGGGGTTTGATTCTCCATCTCATATTGTTAGGTTTTGATAGATATATTTTGGATTTGGGGGTAAAATTGATAGTTGATTTATAGGGTTTTGTTGGTTGATTGTTGGAATGGTTTAGAAAAGTTGGATTAGGAGTATGGTTTGTGGGTGTAGTAGGTGCTAGCTTGTAGAAATTAAGAGTATTGAAATGGGAAAGAAACCATGGTAGTAGAATGAGAAAAACTCAAGAAAATGAAGTTTTCACGCAGGTCAATCAACACGGGCCGTGTTGATTAACACGGGTGCCCGTGTTGACCTCTTGTATAAGAAGTGTTTGCTGCCAGGACAATCAACACGGGCCGTGTTGATTCACACGGGTGCCCGTGTTGATTCACTGACTTTGGTGATTTTGTGTTTTCTAGGGGCTTTTAGACACGGGCCTTATTGATGCATACGGGGGCCCGTGTTGATGCATCTGTAGCCTCCAAAATTCTGATTTTTCACACTTCTTTTGGAACCCGATTGTGTTCCGATTTTTCGATTTCGGCAAATTCGATGACGGAGCAAGTTGCTCCGAATTCAACGAAAGTTGATGTGCTAGCTAAGTTCGACGTGTAAAACGTAGTGGTGAGGTTAGTTTTTAGAAATTACGAGTTTTTACGAGATGACCCGAAATAGGCCAACTTACAGTTAAATTTGGATTTCGTTTTAGTGGATTTAAGGCACGTATGGACAATCCGATTTCTATGTTGACGATTATGATTAATGCCGGTTATTAGGAATGGCTTTCACGATGATTATAGGTGTTTGACTATTTTTCCGTTTTTTAAAATTTGGTGAATTAATTGATAATGATGCGGTGTGAATAAACATAATGTTTGCGATGGTGTATTTACTAATGAATACTTGTTGATTTGCGATGCAATAATATATGTCTTTGTACATGATGATTATATTGATGTTGTTAATAAATGCTTTCGATTTGTGAATGCATGATTTTTGATGATGATGAATTATTGGTGATGTTTTGCATAATGCAAATATGTTGCGATGATATATTTATCTTGTTTGGATAAATTATGGTGATGTGGGCTTTATGCCAATTTTGATGAGCGATGATGATGTTTTTGTGTTGTGTTGTTTTATTGTCGAGTCACATATATTGCATTGGCGACGATGGGCTTTTATGCCAAGTGCCGAGGCTTTTATGCCAAGCGACGAGGCTTTTATGCCAACCGACGAGGCTTTTATGCCAAGTGTTCCTAATTATGGACAAAGCGACGGGTACCACATGCATAACATAGTCGTGTCTCATGGAGTCGGTTATGTTTATGTTTGAGTTGTTTGGCGTTGAGTTTTAATTGATGGATGATGTTGAATTGCGATGATATACGATGCTTTGTTTGGTGATGATCTTTGTGATGAACATGAAATGAATATAACTTGATAGTTTCATGATAAATAGGTGATGAGTGTAAATAACGAGTATTGCGATGATTTAACTTTGATGAGATGCTTAATGCAAATATGATGTGATGATGTTTTGTGACGATGGGTTTTTATGCCAAAAGCGACGATGGGCTTTAGCCAATTTGTGATGATTTCATTTATGATGCTTAAGTTATTAGTATTGTTTGATGTAATTGTTTATAATTGTTGCATTGGTTAGTGACATATTAACTTGTGATGATTTCGTGGCGATGAAAGTTTATATGTTGTTGCGATGAAGTATGTCGATGAGGTTATGGCGATATAGTGTAGATTTTACACATTAGAATGACGATCGCAGTAAGTGAGGTTTGGATATGTGTTAGAATGCACTTATTATCTTATATCCTTTACAATTCCAAAACTATATATATATATATATTATCATGCCTTTAATTATATGTTTTGGAGTATCTCACCCTTTACTTGTTTCGCCGTTACCTTTATATTGGTAATGTGCAGGTTATGAAGACGGAGTTTATAGCTGCTGTTAGTCCAGTCGGTGTCGCTCTGATACGTAGCACTCGGGGGAATATTTATGTTGTCATTGTTGTTGTTCTTTTGTTATTATTCCTTTATGTATAAGAATCATAGTTTATGAAAATATGATTTTATGAGGAAGTTTAATAAAGAAGATGTTTTGATTTTTATGAATCAATTTACGATTTCCGACGATGCTATGTATCCGAGAGTTATACTTTAAAGCAAACTGTTTAAAGTGATTTGGTTTTGATGGTGTGATTCCTCAGTATTTAATTTATGAAATTTTAAATTACTCTGATTTTTGCATATAAAACCTTGGGTAAAGTTGGGGTGTTACAACTTCATTGATTTTTTTGAAAATAAATGATTTTTCAAAAACCAGTTGCTTCAGATGGGAGAACTGACTTGTTTGGTTTGCGTTATATTGCAAATTTTGCGGATAGCAAGAGTCGCCATCAAATTTTCTTTTATCCAATAAAGGGAAGGTGAAAAGAACAGGAAAAGACCTTCGTTAGATTCTGAGTACGGGAGGCAATTATGAAAAGGGAAGATATTAGCACCCTTTCCATCCGTAGTTATCTACGAGCTCTTAGTTTCTTAGCTCACTTTTGAAAAATTGCTTTCTGTGTGTGTGTTTTTGAAAAAGTATTTTTGAAAGACATTTTGCTTTGACTACGTAATGATTCTCGTTGGAATGTATACGAAGTGTTCAGAAATATTTGTTTGGAAAATGTTTTAACTTTGTAATGATTCTCGCTGGAATATATACAAAGTGTTTGAAAAGTTTTTGAAAAGTGTGAGGTGTGAAAGTTATTTTGATTGAGCAAGTAACTAGGAGTCTAATTCCTACTCAGAATGGTCGTTTCCATGTAAATTTCCTTCTCCTTTAGAATAAGGCTATCCGTACCATTAGTTGGTAGGTAACTTTATTCGTTGGATGTGACGGGACAATCGAAGGGTCATTGTTTGGTCATAGAAGGCAACATGTAGGGATACCTTAGCAATTCGTAGGGACGATCATCACTTATTCGTAGGCAACAATCGAGGGACGAGATCATATATTTGTAGGCAACATAGAGGGCCATTGAGGGACTATGATCTTTGTATCGAAGGGACTATGATGATGTTATTCGTAGGCGCCTTTGCTAATGGTATCCCTACGTTCGAGGGACATGACCATTTTATTTCGAAAAGGCAACAAGAGAGGATACCCTAACGGGGTGCAAGTATGAAAGAGTGTGTTAAGTTCAGATATGTTAATCTTTGAATTAGAAGTGATATAAGATTGATTTTGTCTTGCCATACAAACCCTAATTACTAACAGTTAAATATATACAGTTTATAGGGTGTAGAAAATAAAGTGCGGAATGTAAAAGTGCAGAAAGTAAACCCTACGCTATTACATGGCTTTGGGGCAGATACATAATAGAGGTGTGGAAAGTAAAGGCAGAAATGTAAATCTACGTTATTACAGAATAAAACTTTGCGACCTATACATCTTTTATAGTATTGTAAATGCGAAATAGCAGATAAATAATCAGAATGACAAGAAAAATGTTAGTGAAAATATTTTGGAAAATTAGTAAAAAAAAATTTTAGGTTAGTAACCCTAATTACTAGAAAAGAAATTATTTTTCGGAGTTTTTGCGATTAATTTTAATGAATAAAACCTAATTCTATGTTAATTAACATTTAATTAAAAAAATAATTGAAATTTGTGGAAAAAATGTTTTTTTGTGTCAAAAATTAAATAAAGGTTTTTGAAACCTAAATCTAAAATAAAACATTTTTTAGGATTTTAGAAAATAGTTTAAAAATTATTTGAAAGAAAATTAAAATAAGTTAAAAATTAAAAGACATAGAAAAATGCAAAGGAAACAAGTAGTAAAAATTAGGTTGGCCTTGCCGAGGTTTGAACTCGTGACCTTGAGGTCATGGTGTTGACGTTAATCGAAAAAATTCGATTACAATGAAACAATGAAGTCGCCGCCTAACTTTATTTATTCCTAATGAGAAAAGGGAAAATATAGATAAAACCCAAGAAATGAAAATGAAAAATGAAATGATCGTCGGGACCAAGAGATGCAATTTCGGGAGTCGGTTATGCAAGGGGAAGGTATTAGCACCCCTCACGTCCATCGTACTCGATGGGACCCATTTAGTTCTAAGTGTGTTTGTGTGTTTAAAAAGTTAATTTGCAATATTCTTATTATTATGTGTAAAAAGTAAAAAGAAAGGAACCATGTTTTAATTTTTTGAAAGTGTGCTCGCCAAGATGTTAGAATCTCGCGCCTACGTATTCCCCTAGTGCGATGGAAAAGTCAGAGCTTACGTAGTTCTCGGTTGCAAGAACATGTGTTCGTTGGTTGATTTTATTTATGAAAATAGAAGCTTAATCGTACGTGGACGATAAGACATCACTAGTGCAATTCGTGTGTGAGCGAAAGAAGATCGCGTGTGAGCGATGTGAGTTTGAAAAAAGGGACTTGCATGTGGGCAAGGTTTGATGAGTTTGAATTGATTTTAATTGTGGATGACAAGTACCAAAACATTAGGCTATCATCTAATGATTCAAGTACCCGAAACTGGTGCGTAAGCTCAACCAATTATCTCTCATGCCAAAATCTTTATTCTGAAAGCGGTGAAGTGAAATGGGGTTCACGTTTATCAAGTGTGTGAATAAAAGTATTTAAGTCATTAGGCTATCATCTAACGACCTAAATACTTTAAATTCAATTAAACTGTTGGGCTATCATCCAACAATTTAATCGAATGTCAGTACACTAAGTACTTTTTTCCAACATGGATAGAAGTTTTTAGTTTATTAGGCTATCATCTAACAATCTAAAAACTTCAAGTTTCTTTAAATCATTAGGCTACCATCTAACAATTTAAACAAACCCCATCCAAATGTTCTTTTTTGTGAAAACATTTTTGAAAATAACTCGACGTTGGACCGGAGTTTGAGAATTTATTATGAAAGTGCTGAATGGATAATGGGAGGGGGTTCGATTTGGGCTATGATTAACCAAGTATATGGACTTAATTAATCTCGAGAGAATAGACAAGTGTCTACTCCCTACCATGAGGCCCTTATGATGAGAACTTGATATGTGGACCAAGGCGCGATAATGGAATGAAGTGAGTAATTGCGAATATTCATGAAAGCATAGATAAATCGAGTAAATGAATTAAAAGCCCATACAAGGTGGCTTGCACGAATGATAAGAAAATTAGCAATTGTGTAGGTGCATGCGCGAAATAAATTTAATCAACCAATTAAACAAAATTTAATCAAGTAATTAGATTAATAAAATTAATTAGACAGACTAATCAATTTTAAATAACCTAATTAGATAATTAAATAATATTTAACTAATCAATTAAAGTCTCATTGTATGCCCAAGAGCAAGTGTGGTGTGTGCACAAATGTGTGACCGTTGCGACGCTTCTAAGCTTTGTCGACTCAAGGTTAAAAATGCTCGCACGAGTATTAGTTTGAAATATTTGGTTTGTGCACGCGATGAATAATTAAATGATAAAGCGATAATATATTTTCTAACTATTACATCATGTGGGAATGTGGGTACAAATTTACAAATGGGGATTGAGTCGAATAATTACAAGTCCTAACAAATGTAAAAGAAAAAAATGAATTAAATTCATAAGAAAATAATAATGATTAAAAAATTTAAGATCACTTAATTAATCCTAATTAAAAAAAACTAAAGATATTAAACTAATTCTAAACCAACTACAAAATTTAAGGTTATAAAAATAATTTTAAAATTATTAAACAAGATCTAAACTAGATAAAAATTCTAAACCTACTAAATTAAATTTAAAATAAATAAAAATTTTAAAGTGGCTAAACCTAAATTAAATAAAAATTATAAAATGATTAAACTAAATATAAAATATATAAAGACTCTAAAGTTAGTAAATTAAATCTAAATCGAATAAATATTCTATAGTTTAGAAAATTAAATAAAGTGAGGGAGAAGTGGTGGTCCAAAATAATGAAGAAAGGTGAGGTTGGCAGAGAGTGAGAGATTGACGGAATAGATGAAGATGGGTGTGAGGAATAAGGAAAATGGAAGGGAGGAACATGTATTGGAAACGATGGATGTGGTCTAAAGAGGTAGAAAAGAAGGGTGTACTTCGTTTGGAGGGGACGGACGAACAAAGGGAGTATATGGTGGTGGTTCTCCGCAGTGAGGGAGTATTACCTCAGTTTCTTTTCTTGATTTTCTTCTATATATATATATATATATATATATATATATATATATATATATATATATATATATATATATATATATATATATATATCAAAAATTAGGTTTAGGTAATTTTTTATAATACCCAAAATGTCCTTCTGATTAAATGGGACATAAAGTCCAATAGTTTAAAAATTAATCTATCCGAAAACATTTTTGTTTTGATTTTTGGAGATAAAAATTGGACACTTAAAATTGTCAAAAACGATAAAAGTTTAGACAATAAATTATCCGAAAAAAATAAATGAGCACATTAAAATAAATTACGGATCTCAAAGATTAAAGAAAAATTATCAAAATATTTACATTCGAAATAAATTGATAACAAAGAATACCCGACTTTTAAAACACTTACGGTTAAGAACGAGTCTTCAAAATGTATCAAAAAATTAGAGAGAGCACATTTTCATGATCTACGCGACACGTAGATTCATAAAGTAGTGAGTTAAAGGCAAAAACTTGAAATATTTTCCCCGCTAATTTTCCGCACAGTGTCAGATCGCTTTTAACGGTCTGTTTATAAAACCTAAAATTCAATATTATCGACATATGATCAACTTAACACGATGCAATAAATAGGTAGAGAGATAAAAATGAATGAAGTCAAATATCAGGTATTTTACAACTATAAAATGATGCAAATGTCGATTTAAATTGACTTTTGATCAACTTAAATACGATTGCCCAAATGGAAGCATATGCAGATGAATGTGATGCCTAAGCCAGATAACTTAAAAAAATTCGGGCAAAATTTCAAGTGTGACAGCTGCCCCTATTTAATTATCTTCTAGCTTGATAACGTGGATCAATGGCTGAAAGTAATTAAATACAAACAAAACCTGAATTTTGTCCCCAATGCAATGCGATGAAATGATGTGCCATGAATGTATGGATTCTAATTGCTGGGGAAATGAAAATTGAAAGTAAACTATGCGGGAATTAAATAAGATAAGTTCTGAAAGAACTATCATCAACGCATGGGTTAATGAAAGTTGACACGACATCCTCGACCAGTGGATCGAGTTCGGAAACAAGAAAGAAAATCCAATATCAACCAGTGGATTGAAGAAGGTGAGCAACAAAAAACTAACATCAATACATGGACTAATGAAAGTAAACAACAAGAACTAACATCAACGCGTGGGTTAATGAAAGTAAACAACAAGAGCTAACATCAACACGTGGGTCAATGAAAGTAAACAACAAGAACAATCATCAACACATGGGTTAATGAAATTAAACAACAAGAGCTAACATCAACACGCAGATTAATGGAAGTTGATACATCATTCTCAACCAATGGATTGAGTTTGAAAAAACAAGAAAGAAAACCAACATTAACCAATGGATTAATGAAGATGAACACGAACAACTATCATCAATACGTGGATTAATGAAAGTCAACAACAAGAACTAACATTAACACGTGGGTTAATAAAAGTCGACACGACATCTCAACCAATGTGTTAAGTTTGAAAAGTAAGAAAGAAAGCCAACATCGACCAGTGGATTGATGAAGGTGAACTGGAAAACTATTCTCGACCAGTGGGTTGCTCCGGAAAATAAATGATTAATTTCAACCAGTGGGTTGACAAGAAATGAAAGGTTAACCTCAACCAGTGGGTTGATTAAAATTGACAAGGAAATAATGATAAAATCCAACCAGTGAGTTGACCAAGGGGTAATATGATAACAACTCCAATCAATGGGTTGACGCATGTGAAATGATGCATATGATGAGTGATCAATGCATGAAACGGTTTTCTGGATGTGGCCAAAAGGAATTGGATTCTTGTATTGTAGAGCTTGGTTTTCAGTAGAAAATGCCGAGCAAGGTTTTGAGCTTTTTGAATGTTTATGCAATGGGTGGACACCCCATGAATGGTATGCGTGATTTAATGCATGATTAATGAATGCATGCGTGTATGATTGAGAAATTTGATTTGAATGTTTGGATGAGTGCCCCAATTATAGGGTTACAGGTAAAAAAATGAGAAATGCTTTTGAATGTGGTCCTTTGGCAGGATATTGCAAGCATGACTTCCCGACACTTCTTGTGAGTTCGGAAGTTGCTGATGATTATGAATTGATATACTTGTGAGCAACTTTGAAAATGGAGAGGTCTTGGCTCTGAGTGTCCCAGAATGCTGAGTTCTTGAAAAGTTGGATCCACAGGAGCTTCGCACTAACTGCTGATCTTGAAGATGACATGCCCCAATGTTTGGAACTCTGAAAATGGAATGCCTCTGATTGTGATCAGCTCTTGAAGATATGGCTTGCCCCTAGTGGGATAACTTCGCAGATGATGATGAAATTCTTCAAGTGATGTCACATAGATGAAATTATCTTGATGTGAAGTGATAAACTTGCAAATGAAATTGTTTTCTTACAATGGTAATTTTAATGCGATGATTATGCAAATTTTAAAAGTAAATCATTTATTGAAATGAAGTTGCGGTAAACAAACGGATAAATCCTGATGACGATGCAATGACAATTTTGAAATTCAAGATGCAAAAAAGCAATGTGATAACGTGGTATCAGCACCAATGAATTTAGCAAACACTGAGGAGTCAAGTTAACGCAATTTTGTTGTAGTACGCTTTCAAAAGAAACCTTGCTTCAATTAGGTTTTTTGAATGTTGTAACGTGGTCTGGATCACGGTTTATGAAACAAAGGATAGAAGCCTCCAATTTTGATTTGTACCCAACCCACTCTTCGTGATGTTCTCTAGTTCCTACACTCAGTTAATTGATTGATTCAACTTCCAAGAGGAATTTCAAATGACGACGTGGTGTCTTGAGAACCAATGCTCTTTGAGGTGGCGATCACCTATTCATCTTTGGAAGTCACTCAAGCTTGTTCTTGCTTTGCATTTATTGAGATCTTTGGTGATCTTTCTTTTTTTGTATTCTTTTTTTTCTTTTTTTTTATTCGTCACTTTTGTGTTTAAACAACTTGTGCGATAATTGTTTGATTGGTGTGAGAATTTGATGGTTGTAACTGCCATATTGATGGTTCTTTGAGGAACTACCGCTGTAAGCTTTGAATTCTTCACTTCTTCGCCTTTGTGAAGGCATCGGGAATGATCCATGATAACATGATTCTCTTGGAAATCGAATGTATCAAATGCTTTAACTGAACAACTACCCTACCCCAGGTTAAGATTGAGGGTTTTAACTGTATGCAGAAAGAAACTCCTCCTTCTAGGCTCGAAGGGGTTAATGAGGGATTATCTTCTTTATATCTCCATTGTTTGGGGGATTTGAAGCAACACCTGTACATCATCAACAAAGTCTTATTTGAAAGCATACTATTGCAAATTGGGTATTTGTTTATCATCATCCTCCCTCCAATGTTTGCTTAAATAGAAAGAAAGTGAGGTGGAAGAAATATTGTTGTGTTTTGTAATTTTTGAGTGATAGCAAGAAAGTAAAAACAAGAAAATGACATGATTAATTCAAAATATGCAATGCTCATTTCATTAAAATTACGATTTTAGGAATAACAAAGTTCAAATGCAGAATAACACATTACAAACAAGAAAATTGCAAGATGAAATAATAAAGGGCCTTGGGACCATCAGCTGCAGGGATGAGCTTTCTCGTCTGATAATTGTCTTTTTGGAATATCCCTTGTGTCTTGGCACTTGTCAAGGCATGGGTTTATTGAAGCATCTTCATGAACTTGGGCATGAATCTTGGGAGCTCACTTGACAAGCTCTTGTTCGAAGTTCTCCATCTTTCTTCAGATGTCGGGAATCAACTTGCTTTGTTGACCGTTTGAACGGAAAAGGTGAAATAAGTATTTGGATGATGAAATTCATGCATGATGATGTAATACAAATGCATGATTTTGTTTTTGTTTTTGATATGAAATAATGATGTTCATGGGATGAAATGTCACATGTGGAATGCAACACAACGATGAAACATGTACATCGAAATGTGAAATAGGAATGCCATAGGTAATGGATACCAAAATAACCTATTTAGGTAGGCTTCCTAAGATTGGATGGCTCTAAGTTTTCTACCCAATAACCCCATACACATGATTGTACTAGGTTTTTGCTATGTTTCTCAGAGTCTCAGATCCTCTTTTGACAAACATTATCATCAAGCGAGAGACCTACATGGTGATAGTACTTGTAAAAGTATACTCCAAGAAACAGCTCTTAAAGGGATACTCAAAATATTTAATTTTAGTGGTCGGTCCAAGTTTGGATATCTTAAAGAAAAACTTAGAGTTATAGGCCATTTGTCTAGAAATTGATGTCCTGCACTATCATGCGGCGAAACAACCAACTCTAAGCTGGAGTCTTTACTTCGGTCCACAAGACATTGGAGTCAGGGGGATCTAGGCTACACAACCCCTCTATCCTAAATGTTACCTAGAAGCCTGGGTAGTGGGCTTATCTATGAATCAATGATCCCATTCAAAACTCCCACACAATGAATATATCAATAGGATAATAAACAAAGCATAAGGAATTAAATGACGGAAACATAAATATAATAAATAAAGCACCAAGAAAGCAAAGTAAAACCATAAACACACAAACATAAAAATAACTAAATTAGGGTTGACTCGCTTGAGAAAATAGTCCCCAGTAGAGTCGCCAAACTGTTGACGCTAATAAAAAAAATCGATTACAATGAAACAATGAAGTCACCAGCTAACTTTATTTATTCCTAATGAGGAAAGGGAAAATATAGATAAAACCCAAGAAATGAAAATGAAAAATGAAATGGTCGTCGGGACCAAGAGATGTAGGTTCGGGAGTCAGTTATGAAAGGGAAAGGTATTAGCACCCCTCACATCCATCGTACTCGATGGGACCCGTTTAGTTCTAAGTGTGTTTGTGTGTTTAAAAAGTTAATATGCAATATTCTTATTATTATGTGTAAAAAGTGAAAAGAAAGGAACCATGTTTTAATTTTTTGAAAGTGTGCTCGCCAAGATGTTAGAATCTTGTGCCTACGTATTCCCCAAGTGCGATGGGAAAGTCAGAGCTTACATAGTTCTCGGTTGCGAGAACATGTGTTGGTTGGTTGATTTTATTTATGAAAATATAAGCTTAATCGCACGTGGACGATAAGACATCACAAGTGCAATTCACGTGTGAGTGAAAGAAGATCGCGTGTGAGTGGTGTGAGTTTGAAAAAAAGGACTTGCACGTGGGCAAGGTTTGATGAGTTTGAATTTATTTTAATTATGGATGAAAAATATTGAAACATTAGGCTATCATCTAATGATTCAAGTACTCGAAACTGGTGAGTGAGCTCGACCAATCATCTCTCATGCCAAATTCTTTATTATGAAAACGGTAAAGTGAAACGGGGTTTACGTTTATCAAGTGTGTGAATAAAAGTATTTAAGTCATTATGCTATCATCTAATGACCCAAAGAATTTAAATTCAATTAAAGCGTTGGGCTATCATCCAACAATTTAATCGAATGTCACTACACTAAGTACTTTTTTCTAACATGGATAAAAGTTTTTAGCTTATTAGTTTGAAATATTTGGTTTGTGCATGCGATGAATAATTAATTGATAAAGCGATAAAATATTTAGTAACTATTACATCATGTGGGAATGGGGGTACAAATTTACAAATGAGGATTGAATCGAATAATTACAAGTCCTAACAAATGTAAAAGAAAAAAATGAATTAAATTCATAAGAAAATAATAATGATTAAAAAATTTAAGATCACTAAATTAATCCTAATTTTAAAAAATCTAAAGATATTAAAGTAATTCTAAACCAACTACAAAGTTTAATGTTATAAAAATAATTTTAAAATTATTAAACAAGATCTAAACTACATAAAAATTCTAAACCTACTAAATTAAATTTAAAATAAATAAAAATTCTAAAGTGGCGTAACCTAAATCAAATAAAAATTATAAAATGATTAAACTAAAAATAAAATATATAAAGACTCTAAAGTTAGTAAGTTAAATCTAAATCGAATAAATATTCTATAGTTTACTAAATTAAATAAAGTGAGGGAGAAGTTGTGGTCCAAAATAATGAAGAAAGGTGAGGTTGGCAGAGAATGAGAGATTGACGGAATAGATGAAGATGGGTGCGAGGAATAAGGAAAATGGAAGGGAGGAACATGTATTGGAAATGATGGACGTGGTCTAAAGAGGTAGAAAAGAAGGGTGTGCTTCATTTGGAGGGGATGGACGAACAAAGAGAGTATATGGTGGTGGTTCTCTGCAGTGAGGAAGTATTACCTCAGTTTCTTTTCTTGATTTTCTTCTGCTCTCCGCCTCCTTGCATGTAAACAATGATAACATATATATATATATACCCAAAAAATTAGGTTTAGGTAATTTTTTATAATACCCAAACTGCACGTGGTGTCATGATAGCGCCTTTGGAAATATATGTGTGATACATGCGTCAAAAAAGAAATTGTGAAAAAATAGCAAAAGGCAGGGATCGAACCCACGCCTTGAGAGATAAAGGGACATAGCGCGTGCATGGTTAACCACTAGGGTGGTGATACATCCATGTATCAAATTGAAACATTAAATATATGTGTGAAAGTTAATTCTGAAAATTAAACTTATAACAAAACGCGCCAAGATGGGTCACCTGGTTTCAAATCGTCCAATGATTCTCTGCCACGCCTGCCCTGGTTCAATCTTCGTCGGTTAGCCACCTGAGGACGGTGGTTCTGGTTACCATCTCCAGCCACTCAAATAGATAAACCTACAAAATCGAAGCAAAAACAAAAGAGAAAAACCCAGATCGACATGAAATCATCCCCTGAATTCGAATCTGGGGTTATTTTGGCCTGAAATGTCCTATAACTATGAATACAAAAGCTTAGAAGCTCCGTGCCCTAGCCATAGTATTTTATTTTTCATGCGTGTAAACTCACAACCAATGCATCAAATTGATTCAAAACAACCTAATGAACATGAATGAATGCATAAACACAGTTTATATCGTGTAAATAAAGAGTTAGAAATCCAACACTTTACCAAACCGGTGCAACTTCGTGGGGATTGTTTTGGGCACGATTTTGATTGCTTAAGGACTTGAATCTATTGTTGGACACCTCACGAGAATGAATGAATGATTGGTTTCGATTGAAAGTGCCTGGAAATTGGAATATGAATTTGCAAGTTTCTAGAGAATTTTTGTGAATTTTAGGGTTGCTTGTGGAGTCAAGGATTCGTGTACTTTGCATCTGAGGTTGTTGTGCACTTGTAGAGCAAGAGATTAGGTTAAGAATGATGAGAAAATATATTTCCTTGAATGCAAAAATATTTCATTGGAAATCTTATCAAATCTTTCCAAAAAATGGCTCAATCTTGCCTTATAGCTTTGTGCACGAAATTTCTAGCTAGCATGGGCTTCCTTGGTCCTCAAGACAAGTAGAAATCAAGCCCAACTCATTTTATCTTTTGTTTTTATATTTTATTTAATTAAATTTGAATTTTGGACATTTAATTCAAAAAAAATTAAATAAATAAGGAGGAGGCGTGGCAATGAGTGTAGAGGTCATGGATAATCTCAAGAACAAGTTTGGATCATGAAAACTTAGGCCCATTTAGAAAAAACTTGAATTTGCTAAGTATTTTTCTTCATGCACCTTTTCAAAAATGTCAAACTTGCACAAGTTGTATCTTGCTCAATTTTCAAAAATTTTAGATGCTCTTGAACTTTTTAGAAATATCAAGATGTCCTCTAAACACTCCTTTTGGTTTCATCTTCATTTAAGTTTCCATGTTCATGTACACTTCTTTGCATAAATATGACTTTTGTTGACTTTTAGAAGGACCTATAATGTTTTGATCCATAAATCTTAAATGATGCATTTTTGGCCAAAGCTTATGAAGTTGTAGAGAATTGAATTCTATTAAAAATTAGCTTTGGTGGAAAAATTTCTGATAAAGTATGTGAAGGTTATGCCTGGACAAAGTTCTGTTGACTTTTTGTCCAAAAACCCTAATTTGGAAACTTTGACCTTTGTTCAAACCTTGACCTTTCTTGATGAATCATGATCAACCCTTGATCATATGATGAATATGACTTCAAAATATTGATGTTGACAAAAAAATGATGTTGTTTGACTGTATGTTGACCACAGTTGACTTTTTATCCAATACAACTGATTTTCAACCATGTGAGCAATGACTGAGCAAACTTGAGCTGTAAGGCTTGAAACTTGACATAGTGATCCCTTGAGACATATGAGGAGGTATAATGACCACTTGAAGCACTAGAACTAGATTTTGTCTTGAGAGAAGCAAAATCCTAGTTGTGGGTTGATTGCTTAAGAGAGGGTTCATCTGGTCAACCCTTGAGAACTTCTTGAATATGCAGTTGTGGATTGTCTTGAGAAGTAGGAGGGAAAATTTTGGGGTATAACAGTTTCCCATGTTCAATCTTCTTGTACCTGAAGGGTTAGATTGGCATGCGTGCCTTTCGTGACCTAAAGGTAGAAGATGATTGGACAGGGATTGGGATTGTCAGTTGAGGATATGCTGGAATGGGCTTAAAGATGCCATCTGGAGTGATGAGAACGTGTAGTCGGAGACGGGCTTAAAGATGCCATCTTGAGTGATGTGAGATTCAGAATAAACCTTCGTTTCGGCTATATCTGAAATGAGTATTCGTCAGGCTGTAGAAAGCTTTCTCATCTTGTTTCGGGTATTAATCTGTGTCCTGGTGTCTGTTGATAACTTTTTTGGTCGTTCAAATAGTTTTCCCGTCTTTTTTTGGGTATTAATCTTTGACCTTCTGTTTGGAAAGTAATTTTCACCTGCTGGGGAAATTTAACTTGAAAATATATGATTAGTTCTATAGAGATCATGATGCATGTGAGTATTTGATAATGCACATGTTATGACTTTTATGAATGATGTATGAATGTATATGTTGTGATATATATCTTAAAGAAGATAGAAACATTTTGCTGGGGATCTTTGAGTTCTTCTTGGGGATGTAGTGGTTGGCGACCCGGTCCAGGGAATGATAGGAATGTGAATTTCCCTGATGCACTAACTGACCAAGTTTCACGTCTGGATATTAACGCTATTGGGGGATGATAATCTTGAAAGGTACTCAGCTGGGGATGAATATCTTGTATATAAACCTTGCTGGGGAATGATGTGATATTGAATAACCTATTACAGCATGAAGACTGCCATAATAAGTTTATTGATGATTTGTTACTGCTTAGGGACCAATGTAACAAAGTTGACGTTCACTGCCCGGGGACTGACATGACAATATAGATGATCACTGTTTGGGGACTAATGTGATAATGTAGATGATCTCTGCTCGGGGTATAATGTGATAACTTGAGAGTGTAGATAAAGTTGATAAGATCACTACTCGAGGACTAATGTGATTATATGATCTCTGCTCGGAGACTAACATGATGAAGTTGATAAGATCACTGCTCGGGGACTAACATGACGGTGTTGATAGGATGACTGCTCGGGGACTAACGTGATGATGTTGATAGGATTTAGAGTGTAGATAATCACTACGCGGGGACTAACATAAAGATGTGATGAACAAAAGTGTTGGACACTGCTGATAGGAGATGATAGAGTAGTAATTTTGTTGGAGAGATCCGTTTCTATTGGGAGTGATGGCTCTATGGGGATTCTTTTGGCATAAATGACTTTGTGGGGATGTATTGGTGACTTTAGTTGTCATCTCAATTCCTAGAGTCTTTAGTAATTACTGTTTTCTGTTCGCTTTTCGTATGTTTGTGAAAAGATTTTTATTGTCAGATGCATATAATCATTCAAAGAAATCATTGGACTTTGCGCAAACAAAACAGATAAAAGTAAAATTGGAACTATAAAAGAGAAATTGTATTAATTTTGAAAAGTGGGCCTA
Organism: Vicia sativa; assembly: GCA_021764765.1. Taxonomy (NCBI): domain Eukaryota; kingdom Viridiplantae; phylum Streptophyta; class Magnoliopsida; order Fabales; family Fabaceae; genus Vicia; species Vicia sativa. The sequence continues at coordinate 139,520,415 of CM038794.1, forward strand.
TAGATAGGCAGTTCATGTACAAAGAGACAAATATCCTAGTAAGAGGAAATTGTCGGAAGCATTTTGGAAAATAGTAAAAGCTATGTGGAAACAATCTCATCGAGTTTCAACTATGCTATTGCTCATATATTCTTGACTATCTCATCTCCTTGCTGCTATAAGAAGGTGATTGAACTGATCTCCACCATTTGAACTTGATAGTAGTGTAGTTTGTAAGTAGATGATCTTGATGAGACATAGTCGTACGCTTTAATCCCTAACTTTTGCCTAGACCGCCCTTTTGGGTTTTCAGTCTACCAGGATACCCTTTTTTGCCCAACCCACCTTTGCAGGTTTTCGACTTGCCGGGTGTACAGTTTTTGTATATATGTCCTTAACTTTTGCCCAAAACCTTTTGGTTCGCCAGGACGCCCTTATTTTTTCCTAGGCCAGTCGACCTAGTGGGTCTCGTTTATGCGTAATATTTGTTGACTATGTATGCGTTCACAGGGTACGAGAAATCTTCTCCGTCCATAGTGCTCAGTATCATGGCTCCACCAAAAAATACCGTCTTGACTACAAATGGACCTTCATAGGTGGGAGTCCATTTTCCCCTGGGATGACCTTGTGGTAGGATGATACGCTTGACTACTAAATCACCGACTTGGTAGACTTGGTGCTTGACTTTCTTATTGAAGGCTTTGATCATTCGTTTCTGATATATCTGTCCATGGTAGATGGTTGCGAGCCGCTTTTTCTCGATCAACTTAATCTAGTTGAGTCGAGCTTGGACCCATTTGTCTTCGTCCAACTCTACATCCTTTAGTACTCTAAGCTAGGGTATCTGAACCTCGATAGATAGAATTGCTTCCATACCATATACGAGAGAGAATGGGATTGCCCCTATAGATGTTCGTACCGAAGTGCGATAACCGTGGAGAGAAAATGGCAACATCTCATGCCAATCTTTATAAGTCACTGTCATCTTGTTGTTGATATTAATACCATTGTCTATAATAATCCTTTCGTGGACACCATACCGACATATGAAATTATGTTTGATGAATCGAGCCACGACATTCTTGGTAACAGATGCGAATAAAGTTGCTTCTATCCACTTGGTAAAGTTATCGATAACGATGAGGATGAAACAGTGTCCATTAGAAGTGGTAGGTTTGATATCTCCAATCATGTCAATGCACCACATCACGAAAGGCCAAGGAGCGGTCAGAATATTCAATGGAACTGGAGGTACATGCACTTTGTCTACGTATATTTGGCATTTGTGACAAGATCGAGCATAGCGATAACAATCACCTTCCATAGTGAACCAATAGTAACCTGCTCTCAGAATCTTCCTAGCCATTGTATATCCACCGGAATGAGTACCAAATGTGCCTTCATATAACTCTTCCATAATTCGTCCGAGTGTCTTCTGATCTATACATCGGAGTACGGCCAAGTCATGGTTGCGTTTGTATAAGACGTCGTTACTGAGAAAGAACTTGTCTGCGAGTATTCTTAGGAACTTCTTATCATTGACCGATTCCCCTTAAGGGTATTCTTGAGACTCGAGATACCTTTTCACTTTGTAGAACCAAGGTTTCTCCTCTACTCCTTCAACATCAAGTTTGCAACAGTATGCTAGTTCGTCTAGTCTTTCAATAGTGATTTGAGGAGCTTCGTTGTCCCATCTGACTTTAAACATAGATGACATGGCAGCTAACACATCTGCCAACTGATTTTCTTCTCGCAGGATGTGCTCGAAAGTGATTTCTTTAAAGTAGGGGATTAGTTTCAACACATGTTTTTGATATGGAATACGATTTGGATGCTTTGTATCCCATTCTCCATTGATCTGACTGATCACCAAAGCTGAGTCTCCATATACTTGCAAGAGTTTGATCCTCAACTCAATAGCAGCCTTGATACCCATGATGCACACTTCGTATTCATCCATATTGTTGGTGCATTTGAAACATAGTCTGGCGGTGAAAGGTGTATGACCGCCATTGGGAGACGTAATTATGGCGCCATCAAAGACCATAGTCCACCGGGATCCTGGATCAGGTCCTTCATTTGGTCCAGGCACTTCGTAATCGATAACTAACATAATATCCTCGTCTAGGAATTCGAAATGCATAGACCGGCAGTCATCTACGACTTGATAAGCCAAATGATCGGCTACTACACTTCATTTGATCGCTTTCTGAGTAGTATACTGGATGTCGTATTCGGTCAAGATCATTTACCATATTGCTATTCTTCTGGAGATAGTAGGTTTCTCGAATATATATTTTATAGGATTTATTTTAGAGATCAACAAGGTAGTGTGAGTCAACATATACTGTCTTAGTCGGCGAGCAGCCCAAGCCAAAGCGTTGTAGGTTTTCTCGAGCTGTGAGTATCTTGTTTCACAGTCGGTAAACTTTTTGCTAAGGTAGTATATTGCATACTCTTTTCGACCAGACTCGTGATGTTTCCCCAACACACACCTCATTGAGTTCTCTAATAATGTTAAGTACATGATAAGCGGTCTTTCTTTGACTGGTGGCATCAGGATAGGAGGTGCTTGTAGGTACTCCTTGATTTTGTCAAAAGCTATTTGGAAATCGTCGTTCCATTTTACTACTTGATCTTTCTTCAGTAATTTGAAGATTGGATCACAAGTAGCAGTTAGATGTGCAATGAATCTGGAAATGTAATTCAGTCGTCCTAAGAAACCTCTGACTTCCTTATCATTGGGAGGAGCTGGAATTTCTTGAATAGCTTTGACCTTGGCAGGGTCAACCTCGATACCTTTACCACTGACAACGAATCCCAAGAGCTTGCTGAATCTGACTCCAAATGTGCATTTGCTCTAATTCAGTCTTAACCTATATTTCCTCAGTCTATCAAACAGCTTACGCAAATGATCAAGATGTTCTTCTTCAGTTTGTGATCGAGCTATCATGTTGTCGACGTAGACCTCTATCTCATGATGGCTCATGTCATGGAATAAAGACACCATAGCACACTGATATGTGGCGTCAACATTATTCAACCCAAACGATATGACCTTGTAACAGAAAGTGCCTCACTGTGTAACGAAAGTAGTCTTTTCCATATCTTCGGGAGGCATCTTGATCTGATTGTAACCAGAGAAACCATTCATGAAAGAGAAAACTTTATGATGGGCGATATTGTCAACCAGGACATCAATATGTGGAAGCGGAAAATCATCTTTCGGGCTCGCTTTATTCAGGTCTCTATAATCTACACACATGCACACTTTTCCATCCTTCTTAGGTACGGGAACCACGTTCGCAACCCACTGTGGATAAGAAGTAACGACTAAGAAACCAACATTGAGCTGTTTCATAACTTCGGCTTTAATTTTCTCAGACATCTTAAGACGCATACGACAAACCTTCTGCTTCATAGGGAGAAAACCTTCCTCCGTTGGTAGTCGGTGTACCACAATATCGATATCTAGACCTGGCATGTCTTCGTAGGACCAAGCAAAAATCTCGATATAGACTCGCAGCATCTGGACCAATCTTTCTTTAACACTATTCTCAAGACTCGCTCCTATCTTGATTTCTTTTCTGTCTTTGCCGGTGCCTAGATTCACAACCTCGACCAGTTCTTCGTGTGGCTGTATAGCCCTTTCCTCTTGTTGTAGTAGTCTGGCAAGTTCTCATGGCACTTCACAATCATCCTCACATTTCTATTTGGCTTGGTAGATTGGATTATCAAAGTCATATTTAGCAATAGCAGAGTCGTTATCGACGAGATCCGAAGTGAATGTGGATCTGCAATTTATTACGTGGGTGTGTGTAAGAACACATAGCTTTTGAAAGAGTGATAAAGTAAAAAGAAAGACAGAGAGCATAATATTTGAATGCAAAAGTCCAATGATTTACTGAATGAAAATATGCGAATGACAAATAATAACCCTCACAAATGAGCCGTGGTGCCCCGGGAAAGGCACTAGGCTTAAATTTTTATTGTTCAAAGCGTCGAAAGCGTGAAAGCATAAAATAGAAAAAGCAATTCCTCCTGTCTAAAGGAGATTGGTATAACATCTCTAGTCTTCCAATTGTTTGGTCCATCGTCAGGAGTCGGGAAGATTCAATTGTTGATGTCGAAGTCACCATCATCGTCTTCTTCTATAGCATGAACTTCGTCTTTGTTGATGTGGAATGGAGGTCCGCCGGCACGTTCGCGGCATATCATCTTCTGACCTTCGGAGGTGAAGCCCAAACTAGTCTCGTCATATTTGAATGGAAAATCGGGTAGCTAGCCCCAAATAGTACAACCTCCTTCTTCAACTACAGCTCTGGCATCTTTTAGTGAGGCCATCTTTGGTGGAACTCTAGTAACTTTAGGAGTGACAGGAGAGTCGACAGGCATGACTCATGGAATTACTTCGAAAGCTTGACAGGGGGTTTCAACAAATTCACCTTCCATTTTGATGTATCAGAATGATTGCAGATGGCTCACCATGTATTCTTCTTCTCTGCATACTGTAATAATTTTCCCCTTCACTGGATACTTTAGCTTGTGATGTAGAGTAGAGGTAACGACGCCTCCCCCATGTATCCACGGGCGTCCGAGTAGGCAAGAATAAGATGGATGAATGTCCATCACAAAGAAAGAAGAATCAAAGGTATGGGAACCTACTTTGATTGGCAGGGTAAGCTTTCCAAGTATTGTTCTTTTTGAACCATTAAAATATCTTACGGTTATGTCGCTGGGTTTCATGATCACTTCTTCAATATTAAGTCGGTTGAGAGTGATCTTCGGAAAAACTTTCAGATCAGAGCCAGTATCTACCAATAGGTGAGACAAAGTGACGCCCTTGCATTCAAATGAGATGTGCAAGGCTTTGTTGTGTTTTCTTCCGGCATGAGTCAGATCAGCATCAGAAAAGCCTAAGCCATTGTCAGCGGTCAGGCTAGCAATACAACTTTCGAATTGGTCAGCAGAAGTGTCTTGCGGTATGTGAGCATTCTTCAGAAACTCCACCAAGGCTTTTTCATGAGCCTCGTAGCACAACAGCAGAGCTAGCATGGAAATCTTAGACGGGGTTTGTCCTAATTGCTCCACAACATTGTAGTCACTCTTTTTAATGATCTTCAGAGTTTCCTCCATTTATTGCTTGGAGGTATCTTCAGCAACTTCCTTTGGTACTTCTGTCTGAGTAGGTTGAGTCACTTTCACTTTCCCCCGAGCATCGGGAGTTGGTTTAGTAGCAGGAATGCGAACTGGTGCAGCAATGTCTTTTGGAGGAGAGATATCTGGAGAAAACACTCTTCTGATTTTAGCTACTTTGCTTGACCCAATGATATTGTCAATGTCAAGACTTGTAGCTTTAACTATGTTGTGTTCAATGGTCAATGGCTCTTGCTTGGCGCCATGATAGTAGACTCCGGCTCCATAATTCCAAGGTATATCTCTATTAGAGGAATATGGAATTGTTCTGGGCGGCGTAATAATCAGAGGTGCCACTCTAGGTGCAGGATCGTTAGAGGTGATCCTTATTGTGTTCACATCAACATATTCTTTGTCGTCTCCCTATTCAGTAGCCTTGATGTCTTCAAGTGGAACTTTGTAGCTTTCAGGAACGGTATACTTCACCATGAAATCATACTTTCCACTTGGTTACCCCAAGGTATCCTAGACTTCTGGTACGACTTCTCTTACGTCTTTGATCTTTAGATTTTAAGCAACATCTTCGCACAGACTCCCTACAGACGGAGGTTTTAGGAATGACACTTCTTGGTTTTCCACCATGCATTGAACACGTCTCTTCAACCAAGAACATCCATCTATTTCAGATGCACACCAACGACATTCGTCAGGACATCTTGGAAATAAACTGACTTGCAACAAATATTTCTTGGCAGTCATCTGGGGAATGGTAAGCTCATTCACATAAAAAACATAGGAGTCATTGTCAATGGCGTTGGCACTTTTACCATTTCCAGGCATTGGTGAGTTAACCATATTCGGAGTTTCGACAGGAGGGTTGAATTCAATTTCCCGAGCTTCAATCATGTTGGAGTAGTATGCACACCTGGTATCAACTCTTCTTTCAGCATGGGTTGTAGTGCTTAAGATAATGACATGTTGATCTTTGTAAACTATCTTCTTGAGGTTGTACTAGCATGGGATTGGAGATCAGGACTGCCCCCACAGAGTGATTGCGGTTAGTTTTGTCACAGCTCTTCGGACCATACACAACATTGGCTTCTTTCTTCCCACCAAAATATCTCTTTACAACATTTGAAGATGTTTCGACTTGAATCTTTCCGCTCTTGATTCCAGCTTCAATATGTTCTCCTGTCAATATCAACTCGGTGAATTGGGCTAAAGAGTTTCTAATCATATGGTTGAAGAATGGGCCTGTCAGTATTCCCATGAACATATTAACCAATTCCCTTTTAGATAAAGGTGGTTGAACTCTTCCTGCTAGATCTCTCCATTTCTGGGCGTACTCTTTGAATTTCTCATCACGGCCCATAGATATGCTCTGTAGTTGCATGCGGGTTGGTGCCAATTCAGTATTGTACTGGTACTATTTATAGAAATCATCAGCTAAATCATTCCAGGTATGAATGTGGGTATTCTCTAGCTGATAATACCACTCTAACTGTGCTCTGGAAAAACTCTCTTGAAAGAAATGTATCCACAGCTTCATGTCTTCAGTATGAGGATGGATCTTCTAAACATAGGACTTAAGATGCAGCTTCGGGAAAGAAATGCTATCATACTTAGAAAAGGTAGGGACATTGAACTTCCGGGGAATGACCACTCCAGGAACCAGGCTTAAATCGTCAAAGTTCAACCCTAACATTTTCAAATTCTCCACAGCATTCAGGCGGTCTTCAAGTGGCTTGTACTTTTCTTTGTTAGGATACTGCTCGCTCATATAGTCTTCCTCTTTGTTTTCAGACTCATGATGGATTCCTTCATTATTTTTGATGCTTCATTCAGTTTCTCCGCTCTTGTCTAAGAACTCAAGCTGTTTGACCACCTTGATTGGACCTCTGTGCTTTCTTCCCAGTTTGATGAGGCCAACATTCTTCTTCTTTCTGGGATGAGCTTCTTCAAATCTTTCTGCCCTTGAGCTAAGCTGTTAAACATTTCCTGGAGCTGAGCATTCTGAGCCTGGAGATCTTTGACAGTTTGTTCGAGAGCCATTTCTGCTGAAATAAACAATGAGAGAATGAGAAAACCAGTCTTCAGTGTACCTGTTATGAAATGTTATGCTATGATATGCAATGCAATGTTTTCAAGGACCTTAGGAATTTAAATTTGGTAAACAAGCAAGAACAAACTTTTATTAGTTGAATTAGTGAGTACAAGTAAAAGTTCAGACAGTAAAATGAAATTCCTAGAGCTTAGGTCTCCCATGGACGCTTCCTCTTTGTGTTGAAATGGGTGTTGATGCCTTGCTCCTTGTGAAGTAGCTTTGTCAACTTCAATACTCTTTTCTCGCTTGCATAGCACTAGGCTTCGAATGTATCTCTTTCTTCTTTGAGTTGAATCCAGGATCTCTTCAATTCTTCAAAATCAGTAGGTATGTCTGGATGAAGAATGGTATAGGGTTCGTCACCTATAGCAACAAGTTCCATGATCACTGGCAGGATAGTAGTATATGGCATCACAAGGTTTTGAGCGCAAGCTTGCACCCATTTAAGGTAAGGTTCCCAAGGAATGGAATTTTTATGCCCCAAGATTTTGGTATCAATTTTCTTCACCATTCCCCAAGCGTGCACAAATCTTCGGCGATAACGATGGAGATCATTGTCGTAGTCAAACATAATTTCTTGGAGAAGCATATCATGAGGACCATCTCTTCGAGCATAGCCAAACAATCGTAGTGATAGAGAAGGGTTGTAAGTGATACCTCCCCTTATGAAAGGAATGGTACATTAGGGAATTCTCCATAACATTCAATGAAAGTGAAGTCCTTTTGAGAGTAAAGACACTAACGGATATCTGGGTGAGAGAGTGACATCAACCTTTGAGACCACCTCAACCTTTGTTCGTTATTACTGATTGAGGAAGGTGCGAAATAAACCACCTGGATAATAACAGTATGCAACACATAAGAGTTCCTTGTCTTCTCATAGTATGAGTATGGAGAGAATGTATAATGTCTCCAAGTAAGGTAGGCACAGGATTATGAGTGAGGAATATCTTGATGGCATTTACATCTATGAATTGATCTTGATTATGAAATAGCACTAATCCATAGATGAGAAAAGCCACAATGTCTTCGAAAGCATGGAAACTTATAGCCTTTAGGGATTCCTGAGCTTTCTTTATCAGAAATTTAGCAAGCAAACCCTTAACTCCACTTCTTGTTTCCCAATTGTCTTCAATGTTTGATCGCTTTAGATGTAACGCTGATGCATTGTCTTTAAACCTCAGTACTTTTTCTAAACCGGTGAATGGTATCTGATCAAGAATGGTTATCCCAAGTAGTTTAGAGAACTCTTAGAATGTAGGTACCAACTAATAATCTGGGAAAGTAAAGCAATGATGCTTCAGGTCAAAGAATTGGAATACGAAGCTCATCATATCTTGTTCAAAACCCGAGGTAATCAAGTCGAGTAGATAACCATGTCTTTCTTCTTTTACTTTTGAGTTTATACTTGTTTAATTTTAGTCGTATTTCAATTTTAGTATATATATATATATATATATATATATATATATATATATATATATATATATATATATTATTTTTGTAAGAATACTACATATTATATTGTAATTTCTCTATTAATACTTTTGTGTATTAAGTTTGGTATGAAAACTAATAGATATTAAAAAAAAAAGTTAAATTTTAAAAAAATTTAAATAAGTTCTTATAAAAAAGCATTTTGTCATAATATTTTACTACTTGTTATTTTAAAATTCGAATGTACTCAAAATATTTTGTCATAAAATTCTTGTTTAAAACAAGTTATTCAAAAAAAATATACGATTTTATCATGTTTAAAATCGAATATCAAATATTTAAATTTTTGAATGTCAAAGTTACTCTTTTAATTTATAATGAATTGAGTTTGAATAATATATATATATATATATATATATATATATATATATATATATAGAATAACAAAAGAATAAAATGGTACTAATGATTCTTCATCAAATCTACAATATAAGAAATATGGGTTCAAAATTATTTCATATTATTTAAATTGCTACCCACTTTCGATTTAATTATTAATCAAACATAGATAAAATTTAAATAATTCATTTACACTTCTGTAATAATCATCTTTTTTCTTTCAATTGTATAATTGTATAATTTATTCTTATATTTTATTAATTTAGTAACAATGAGTGGAGAATACATATGCGATGTACAAGGGTGTATCAGGTCCTTCAGTTCTGCTTCGGGTTTAAATGCGCATAAAAGAGTGCACAATATTAATAGGAAAGAAAAAAGCCAATACAATGTCCACAATATCGTCAAATATTTCCTACAAAAGTCGATTGTCAGAGGCATATATCGCTGAAACATGGCGGATGGTCCTATCAACCACCAACTACATCAACTTCGAGGATTAATGTGTAACCGGTTCTATGTTCAATATGTGGAATGATTATTATGTCTAATGACCTTGAAAGTCACAAGATTAATTATCACCCTACGAAAAATGATGTTAACTTCTTTCCTTAAGATATATATATATATATTAGAGTAAGGTATTATATTTATGAGTAATTAGGGTTTTTATTTATTGAAGTTTATGATTTTAATTTTATGGTATAATTTATATGATTAGGTTTTGTTTTTTCCATTTTAATTTGTAGCACATTTATATATGAACAATTAATTATTAGCAATTTGAATTTCTGAAATTTATATATTCTTGTTGAAAATAAACATTTTAAATTCACTTAGATCTTTTTCTCTATTATGTTTGATGTTGAGTCCTTACTAATCTAAAATGTACCTAAATAATATCTACATATTTATATTTTTTAAGATTACATTAGATATTAAGTATAAATAAATATTATACTAAGATGACAATAAATTAGTGGTAATAAATAATTGTATGACAATATTCAATATTTGCATTAATTAAGAGTTTTAGGTATTACTTTATGTGCAACTTAGTGATCAATATATGTATAAAATCACTGGTGACAAAGGAAAATTACACACATATCACTTTAGTTCTATAACAAATGTGAAAGAAAGATAATGTTCAATACTTTTTATTTGAGTTCGCTTTAATCCAAGAATGTATTGTGTATAGTATAAATTCCTTAATCACTCGGAAACTCGAGGTATACCAAATTTTAAATGACACCTAATTTTTCCCACAAACTTTTTTATATCTATTTTTAAATTAAAATAGTTACAAGAAATTATATGTTGGTACGGTCTCTTTAATTAAGTATGTTTTGTTTGAGATAAATGGAGCGAAGGAAAGAAATATTCTACGATAAAGAGGGGGAGAGGATGGAAAAAGGAAACAATGGAGATGCTTTGTTGTAATTATAATTGTTGGAAATAATTACCCCTCCTTAAATATTTAAATCTAACTCACCTTATTAAAACATTCGAAATTCTATTTTGGACTAATACAGTCTTACATTTATATTTCTTTCATATTTTTATCCTCATTTATATTATTCTAGGAATCTATTTAAAATCTACTTTCAATTATATTGTTAAATTTTTTATAAGATAGTATTCTTAAATTCTATAATAGTATCAATACGCTTTTTTATGTCATTTATATATACTCTTATATTTAATTTTTTTCTCAATTCTTAAGATATATATATATTTATATTATTCATCGAATCTATTTAAAATCTACTTTCAATTATATTGTTAAATTTTTTATTAGTTAGTATTCTTAAATTCTATAATAGTATCAATACGCTTTTTTATGTCATTTATATATACTCTCATATTTAATTTGTTTCTCAATTCTTAAGATATATATATACATACATATATCTATATATATATATATATATATATATATTATATATATATATATATATATATATATATATATATATATATATATATATATATATTATATATATTTTGAGAACATCAGAAATATCATTTGTAAATATACACTCCACCTATTTCTTTATATAATGTTCTGGAATAACAAACAATCATTAATATTATATTTTCTATTATAGTCTAATATATCTAATATCAAATCTTCTTTCAATTATTTAAATTTGCTTTTTCAAACAAATAATGAAGGACAATATTGTAAAGTCTTCCTAACTTTCTTTTTCCTATACAATAATAATTATTTTCTTAATAGGTATAAAAAAGCACAACTGATATAAAATGGAGGGAGTAAATAATTTGGTTTTATAAATATTTTACTGATATACTTGATTTGTAAGGAAAAAAATAAAATTAATGTCTATAGACAATTTGATATTTATATCAATAATGATTCAAATATAAAGAAATAGGTGGAGTGTATATTTTTTATTTTTACATGATTACTCTTTCTTCTTTTACTTTTGAGTTTATACTTGTTTAATTTTAGTCGTTTTTCAATTTTAATATATATATATATATATATATATATATATATATATATATATATATATATATATATATATATATATATATATATATATATATATATATATATTATTTTGTAAGAATGCTATATATTTTATTGTAATTTCTCTATTAATACTTTTTGTGTATTAAGTTTGGTATGAAAATTAATAGATATTAAAAAAAAGTTAAATTTAAAAAAAATTTAAATAAGTTCTTATAAAAAAGCATTTTGTCATAATATTTTACTACTTGTTATTTTAAAATTAGAATGTACTCAAAATATTTTGTCATAAAATTCTTGTTTAAAACAAGTTATTTCAAAAAAATATACGATTTTATGATGTTTAAAATCGAATATCAAATATTTAAATTTTTGAATGTCAAAGTTACTCTTATAATTTATAATAAATTGAGTTTGAATAATATAATAATATATATATATATATATATTAACAAAAGAATAAAATGGTACTAATGATTCTTCTTCAAATCTACAATATAAGAAATATGGGTTCAAAATTATTTCATATTATTTAAATTGCTACCCACTTTCGATTTAATTATTAATCAAACATAGATAAAATTTAAATAATTCATTTATACTTCTGTAATAATCATCTTTTTTCTTTCAATTGTATAATTGTATAATTTATTTTTATATTTTATTAATTTAGTAGCAATGAGTGGAGAATACATATGCTATGTACAAGGGTGTATCAGGTCCTTCTGCTTCGGGTTTAAATGCGCATAAAAGAGTGCACAATATTAATAGAAAAGAAAAAAAGCCAACACAATGTCCACAATGTCGTCAAATATTTCCTACAAAACTCGATTGTCAGATTCATATATCCATGAAACATGGCGGATGGTCCTATCAACCACCAACTACATCAACTTCAAGGATTAATGTGCAACCGGTTCTATGTCCAATATGTGGAATGATTATTATGTCTAATGACCTTGAAACTCACAAGATTAATTATCACCCTACGGAAAATGATTTTAACTTCTTTCCTTAAGATATATATATATATATATATATATATATATATATATATATATATATATTAGAGTAAGGTATTATATTTATGAGTAATTAGGGTTTTTATTTATTGAGGTTTATGATTTTAATTTTATGGTATAATTTATATGATTAGGTTTTGTTTTTTCCATTTTAATTTGTAGCACATTTATATATGAACAATTAATTATTAGCAATTTGAATTTCTGAAATTTATATATTCTTGTTGAAAATAAACATTTTAAATTCACTTAGATCTTTTTCTCTATTATGTTTGATGTTGAGTCCTTACTAATCTAAAATGTACCTAAATAATATCTACATATTTATATTTTTTAAGATTACATTAGATATTAAATATAAATAAATATTATACTAAGATGACAATAAATTAGTGGTAATAGATAATTGTATGACAATATCCCATATTTGCATTAATTAAGAGTTTTAGATATTACTTTGTGTGCAACTTGATCAATATATGTATAAAATCACTGGTGACAAAGGAAAATTACACACGAATCACTTTAGTTCTATAACAAATGTGAAAGAAAGATAATGTTCAATACTTTTTATTTGAGTTCACTTTAATCCAAGAATGTATTGTGTATAGTATAAATTCCTTAATCACTCGGAAACTCGAGGTATACCAAATTTTAAATGACACCTAATTTTTCCCACAAACTTTTTATATCTATTTTTAAATTAAAATAGTTACAAGAAATTATATGTTGGTACGGTCTCTTTAATTAGGTATGTTTTGTTTGAGATAAATGGAGCGGAAGGAAAGAAATATTCTACGATAAAGAGGGGGAGAGGATGGAAAAAGGAAACATTGGAGATGCTTTGTTGTAATTATAATTGTTGGAAATAATTACCCCTCCTTAAATATTTAAATCTAACTCACCTTATTAGAACATTTGAAATTCTATTTTGGACTAACTAATATAGTCTTACATTTATATTTCTTTCATATTTTTATCCTCATTTATATTATTCTAGGAATCTATTTAAAATCTACTTTCAATTATATTGTTAAATTTTTTATTAGATAGTATTCTTAAATTCTATAATAGTATCAATACGCTTTTTTATGTCATTTATATATACTCTTATATTTAATTTTTTTCTCAATTCTTAAGATATATATATATTTAAATTATTCATCGAATCTATTTAAAATCTACTTTTAATTATATTGTTAAATTTTTTATTAGTTAGTATTCTTAAATTCTATAATAGTATCAATACGCTTTTTTATGTCATTTATATATACTCTCATATTTAATTTGTTTCTCAATTCTTAAGATATATATATACATATATATATATATATATATATATATATATATATATATATATATATATATATATATATTTATATATATATATATATTTATATATATTTTGACAACATCAGAAATATCATTTGTAAATATACACTCCACCTATTTCTTTATATAATGTTCTGCAATAACAAACAATCATTAATATTATATTTTCTATTATAGTCTAATATATCTAATATCAAATCTTCTTTCAATTATTTAAATTTACTTTTTCAAACAAATAATGAAGGACAATATTGTAAAGTCTTCCTAACTTTCTTTTTCCTATACAATAATAATTATTTTCTTAATAGGTATAAAAAAGCACAACTGATATAAAATGGAGGGAGTAAATAAATTGGTTTTATAAATATTTTACTGATATACTTGATATGTAAGGAAAAAAATAAAATTAATGTCTATAGACAATTTGATATTTATATCAATAATGATTCACCTTGAATCACAAAATCAATGGATTGCATGATTGGATTTTCTTTGATCTCCTGAAGATAAGTTTGAATTTTAATTTTTTACAGTAATATTGATGTAAATTTTTTTAAATACATATTTTATACATTTATAAAAAAAATTGTAACTATAAAATAATAAGCTTAATTTGTGGGAGGCATCTTTTTTATTTAATTTAAAACCCATTATTTTATAATAAAATATTTTAAAAAATGAAAACAAAAAATAAACTAATTTGAAAAAAAATAAGAATATATTTGATTTGATAGAATTGGTTATTCATTGGTTTAATTTGATTTTTTTTATAGTATTTGAATATTTGATTTTTGAATTAATTTTTTTTGGTAATTGAATTAATTGGATTTTTATTCTTTTAATCTTTTAAATTATTATATATAGGATATAGGATACCTTCATCTTAAAACAGGGACATCAAAAAACATATTGTGAAGAATAAATATTTCTGAAAGAAGGAAGTTAGGGAGCCGGTATGCCTTTATTTCCTTCTTTTTTTTCATGGTTTCATATTTTTTATTTTTACATGATTACTCTTTCTTCTTTTACTTTTGAGTTTATACTTGTTTAATTTTAGTCGTTTTTCAATTTTATATATATATATATATATATATATATATATATATATATATATATATATTATTTTTGTAAGAATGCTATATATTTTATTGTAATTTCTCTATTAATACTTTTTGTGTATTAAATTTGGTATGAAAATTAATAGATATTAAAAAAAAGTTAAATTTTAAAAAAATTTAAATAAGTTCTTATAAAAAAGCATTTTGTCATAATATTTTACTACTTGTTATTTTAAAATTAGAATGTACTCAAAATATTTTGTCATAAAATTCTTGTTTAAAACAAGTTATTTCAAAAAAATATACGATTTTATGATGTTTAAAATCGAATATCAAATATTTAAATTTTTGAATGTCAAAGTTACTCATATAATTTATAATAAATTGAGTTTGAATAATATATATATATATATATATATATATATATATATATATATATATATATATATATATATATATATATATATATATATATATATATATATATATATATTAACAAAAGAATAAAATGGTACTAATGATTCTTCTTCAAATCTACAATATAAGAAATATGGGTTCAAAATTATTTCATATTATTTAAATTGCTACCCACTTTCGATTTAATTATTAATCAAACATAGATAAAATTTAAATAATTCATTTATACTGTAATAATCATCTTTTTTCTTTCAATTGTATAATTGTATAATTTATTTTTATATTTTATTAATTTAGTAGCAATGAGTGGAGAATACATATGCTATGTACAAGGGTGTATCAGGTCCTTCTGCTTCGGGTTTAAATGCGCATAAAAGAGTGCACAATATTAATAGAAAAGAAAAAAAGCCAACACAATGTCCACAATGTCGTCAAATATTTCCTACAAAACTCGATTGTCAGATTCATATATCCATGAAACATGGTGGATGGTCCTATCAACCACCAACTACATCAACTTCAAGGATTAATGTGCAACCGGTTCTATGTCCAATATGTGGAATGATTATTATGTCTAATGACCTTGAAACTCACAAGATTAATTATCACCCTACGGAAAATGATTTTAACTTCTTTCCTTAAGATATATATATATATATATATATATATATATATATATATATTAGAGTAAGGTATTATATTTATGAGTAATTAGGGTTTTTATTTATTGAAGTTTATGATTTTAATTTTATGGTATAATTTATATGATTAGGTTTTGTTTTTTCCATTTTAATTTGTAGCACATTTATATATGAACAATTAATTATTAGCAATTTGAATTTCTGAAATTTATATATTCTTGTTGAAAATAAACATTTTAAATTCACTTAGATCTTTTTCTCTATTATGTTTGATGTTGAGTCCTTACTAATCTAAAATGTACCTAAATAATATCTACATATTTATATTTTTTAAGATTACATTAGATATTAAATATAAATAAATATTATACTAAGATGACAATAAATTAGTGGTAATAGATAATTGTATGACAATATCCCATATTTGCATTAATTAAGAGTTTTAGATATTACTTTGTGTGCAACTTGATCAATATATGTATAAAATCACTGGTGACAAAGGAAAATTACACACGAATCACTTTAGTTCTATAACAAATGTGAAAGAAAGATAATGTTCAATACTTTTTATTTGAGTTCACTTTAATCCAAGAATGTATTGTGTATAGTATAAATTCCTTAATCACTCGGAAACTCGAGGTATACCAAATTTTAAATGACACCTAATTTTTCCCACAAACTTTTTATATCTATTTTTAAATTAAAATAGTTACAAGAAATTATATGTTGGTACGGTCTCTTTAATTAGGTATGTTTTGTTTGAGATAAATGGAGCGGAAGGAAAGAAATATTCTACGATAAAGAGGGGGAGAGGATGGAAAAAGGAAACAATGGAGATGCTTTGTTGTAATTATAATTGTTGGAAATAATTATCCCTCCTTAAATATTTAAATCTAACTCACCTTATTAGAACATTCGAAATTCTATTTTGGACTAACTAATATAGTCTTACATTTATATTTCTTTCATATTTTTATCCTCATTTATATTATTCTAGGAATCTATTTAAAATCTACTTTCAATTATATTGTTAAATTTTTTATTAGATAGTATTCTTAAATTCTATAATAGTATCAATACGCTTTTTTATGTCATTTATATATACTCTTATATTTAATTTTTTTCTCAATTCTTAAGATATATATATATATATTTAAATTATTCATCGAATCTATTTAAAATCTACTTTTAATTATATTGTTAAATTTTTTATTAGTTAGTATTCTTAAATTCTATAATAGTATCAATACGCTTTTTTATGTCATTTATATATACTCTCATATTTAATTTGTTTCTCAATTCTTAAGATATATATGTACATATATATATATATATATATATATATATATATATATATATATATATATATTTATCTATATATATATATATTTATATATATTTTGACAACATCAGAAATATCATTTGTAAATATACACTCCACCTATTTCTTTATATAATGTTCTGCAATAACAAACAATCATTAATATTATATTTTCTATTATAGTCTAATATATCTAATATCAAATCTTCTTTCAATTATTTAAATTTACTTTTTCAAACAAATAATGAAGGACAATATTGTAAAGTCTTCCTAACTTTCTTTTTCCTATACAATAATAATTATTTTCTTAATAGGTATAAAAAAGCACAACTGATATAAAATGGAGGGAGTAAATAAATTGGTTTTATAAATATTTTACTGATATACTTGATATGTAAGGAAAAAAATAAAATTAATGTCTATAGACAATTTGATATTTATATCAATAATGATTCACCTTGAATCACAAAATCAATGGATTGCATGATTGGATTTTCTTTGATCTCCTGAAGATAAGTTTGAATTTTAATTTTTTACAGTAATATTGATGTAAATTTTTTTAAATACATATTTTATACATTTATAAAAAAAATTGTAACTATAAAATAATAAGCTTAATTTGTGGGAGGCATCTTTTTTATTTAATTTAAAACCCATTATTTTATAATAAAATATTTTAAAAAATGAAAACAAAAAATAAACTAATTTGAAAAAAAATAAGAATATATTTGATTTGATAGAATTGGTTATTCATTGGTTTAATTTGATTTTTTTTATAGTATTTGAATATTTGATTTTTGAATTAATTTTTTTTGGTAATTGAATTAATTGGATTTTTATTCTTTTAATCTTTTAAATTATTATATATAGGATATAGGATACCTTCATCTTAAAACAGGGACATCAAAAAACATATTGTGAAGAATAAATATTTCTGAAAGAAGGAAGTTAGGGAGCCGGTATGCCTTTATTTACTTTTTTTTTTTCATGGTTTCATATTTTTTATTTTTACATGATTACTCTTTCTTCTTTTACTTTTGAGTTTATACTTGTTTAATTTTAGTCGTTTTCAATTTTAATATATATATATATATATATATATATATATATATATATATATATATATATATATATATATATATATATATATATATATATTTTGTAAGAATGCTATATATTTTATTGTAATTTCTCTATTAATACTTTTGTGTATTAAATTTGGTATGAAAATTAATAGATATTAAAAAGTTAAATTTTAAAAAATTTAAATAAGTTCTTATAAAAAGCATTTTGTCATAATATTTTACTACTTGTTATTTTAAAATTAGAATGTACTCAAAATATTTTGTCATAAAATTCTTGTTTAAAACAAGTTATTTCAAAAAAATACGATTTTATGATGTTTAAAATCGAATATCAAATATTTAAATTTTGAATGTCAAAGTTACTCATATAATTTATAATAAATTGAGTTTGAATATATATATATATATATATATATATATATATATATATATATATATATATATATATATATATATTAACAAAAGAATAAAATGGTACTAATGATTCTTCTTCAAATCTACAATATAAGAAATATGGGTTCAAAATTATTTCATATTATTTAAATTGCTACCCACTTTCGATTTAATTATTAATCAAACATAGATAAAATTTAAATAATTCATTTATACTTCTGTAATAATCATCTTTTTTCTTTCAATTGTATAATTGTATAATTTATTTTTATATTTTATTAATTTAGTAACAATGAGTGGAGAATACATATGCGATGTACAAGGGTGTATCAGGTCCTTCAGTTCTGCTTCGGGTTTAAATGCGCATAAAAGAGTGCACAATATTAATAGGAAAGAAAAAAAGCCAACACAATGTCCACAATGTCGTCAAATATTTCCTATAAAAGTCGATTGTCAGAGGCATATATCCATGAAACATGGCGGATGGTCCTATCAACCACCAACTACATCAACTTCAAGGATTAATGTGCAACCGGTTCTATGTCCAATATGTGGAATGATTATTATGTCTAATGACCTTGAAAGTCACAAGATTAATTATCACCCTACGGAAAATGATGTTAACTTCTTTCCTTAAGATATATATTAGAGTAAGGTATTATATTTATGAGTAATTAGGGTTTTTATTTATTGAAGTTTATGATTTTAATTTTAAGGTATAATTTATATGATTAGGTTTTGTTTTTTCCATTTTAATTAGTAGCACATTTATATATGAACAATTAATTATTAGCAATTTGAATTTCTGAAATTTATATATTCTTGTTGAAAATAAACATTTTAAATTCACTTAGATCTTTTTCTCAATTATGTTTGATGTTGAGTCCTTACTAATCTAAAATATACCTAAATAATATCTACATATTTATATTTTTTATGATCACATTAGATATTAAGTATAAATAAATATTATACTAAGATGACAATAAATTAGTGATAATAGATAATTGTATGACAATATTCAATATTTGCATTAATTAAGAGTTTTAGGTATTACTTTGTGTGCAACTTAGTGATCAATATATGTATAAAATCACTGGTGACAAAGGAAAATTACACACTTATCACTTTAGTTCTATAACAGATGTGAAAGAAAGATAATGTTCAATACTTCTTATTTGAGTTCACTTTAATCCAAGAATGTATTGCGTATAGTATAAATTCCATAATCACTCGGAAACTCGAGGTATACCAAATTTTAAATGACACCTAATTTTTTCCACAAACTTTTTAATATATATTTTTAAATTAAAATAGTTACAAGAAATTATATGTTGGTACGGTCTCTAGAGGATGGAAAAAGGAAACAATGGAGATGCTTTGTTGTAATTATAATTGTTGGAAATAATTACCCCTCCTTAAATATTTAAATCTAACCCACCTTATTAGAACATTCGAAATTCTATTTTGGATTAATATAGTCTTACATTTATATTTCTTTCATATTTTTATCCTAATTTATATTATTCAAGGAATCTATTTAAAATCTACTTTCAATTATATTGTTAAATTTTTTATTAGATACTATTCTTAAATTCTATAATAGTATCAATACGCTTTTTTATGTCATTTATATATACTCTCATATTTAATTTTTCTCAATTCTTAAGATATATATATATATATATATATATATATATATATATATATATATATATATATATATATATATATATATATATATATATATATATATATATATATATATATATATATATATATATATATACAACATCAGAAATATTATTTGTAAATGTACACTCCACCTATTTCTTTTTATAATGTTCTGCAATAACAAACAATCATTAATATTATGTTTTCTATTATAGTCTAATATATCTAATATCAAATCTTCTTTCAATTATTTAAATTTACTTTTTCAAACAAATAATGAAGGATAATATTGTAAAGTCTTCCTAACTTTCTTTTTCCTATACAATAATGATTATTTTCTTAATAGGTATAAAAAAACACAACTGATATAAAATGGAGGGAGTAAATAATTTGGTTTTATAAATATTTTACTGATATACTTGATTTGTAAGGAAAAAAATAAAATTAATGTCTATAGAACATTTGATATTTATATCAATAATGGTTCACCTTGAATCACAAAATCAATGGATTGCATGATTTGATTTTCTTTGATCTCCTGAAGATAAGTTTGAATTATAATTTTTTACAGTAATATTGATGTAAATTTTTTTAAATACATATTTTATACTTTTATAAAAAAAATTGTAACTATAAAATAATAAGCTTAATTTATGGGAGGCATCTTTTTTATTTAATTTAAAACCCATTATTTTATAATAAAATATTTTAAAAAATGAAAACAAAAAATAAACTAATTTGAAAAAAAATAAGAATATATTTGATTTGATAGAATTGGTTATTCATTGGTTTAATTTGATTTTTGTTATAGTATTTGAATATTTGATTTTTGAATTAATTGTTTTTGGTAATTGAATTAATTGGATTTTTATTTTTTTAATCTTTTAAAGTATTATATATAGGATATAGGATACCTTCATCTTAAAATAGGGACACCAAAAAACATATTGTGAAGAATAAATATTTGTGAAAGAACGAAGTTAGAGAGCCGGTATGCCTTTATTTCCTTTTTTTTCATGGTTTCATATTTTTTATTTTTACATGATTACTCTTTCTTCTTTTACTTTTGAGTTTATACTTGTTTAATTTTAGTCGTATTTCAATTTTATATATATATATATATATATATATATATATATATATATATATATATATTAACAAAAGAATAAAATGGTACTGATGATTCTTCATCAAATCTACAATATAAGAAATATGGGTTCAAAATTATTTCATATTATTTAAATTGCTACCCACTTTCGATTTAATTATTAATCAAACATAGATAAAATTTAAATAATTTATTTATACTTCTGTAATAATCATCTTTTTTCTTTCAATTGTATAATTTATTCTTATATTTTATTAATTTAGTAACAATGAGTGGAGAATACATATGCGATGTACAAGGGTGTATCAGGTCCTTCAGTTCTGCTTCGGGTTTAAATGCGCATAAAAGAGTGCACAATATTAATAGGAAAGAAAAAAAGCCAACACAATGTCCATAATGTCGTCAAATATTTCTTACAAAAGTCGATTGTCAGATTCATATATCCATGAAACATAGCGGATGGTCCTATCAACCACAAACTACATCAACTTCAAGGATTAATGTGCAACCGGTTCTATGTTCAATATGTGGAATGATTATTATGTCTAATGACCTTGAAAGTCACAAGATTAATTATCACCCTACGGAAAATGATGTTAACTTCTTTCCTTAAGATATATATTAGAGTAAGGTATAATATTTATGAGTAATTAGGATTTTTATTTATTGAAGTTTATGATTTTAATTTTATGGTATAATTTATATGATTAGGTTTTGTTTTTTCCATTTTAATTTGTATCACATTTATATATGAACAATTAATTATTAGCAATTTGAATTTCTGAAATTTATATATTCTTGTTGAAAATAAACATTTTAAATTCACTTATATCTTTTTCTCTATTATGTTTGATGTTGAGTCCTTACTAATCTAAAATGTACCTAAATAATATCTACATATTTATATTTTTTAAGATCACATTAGATATGAAGTATAAATAAATATTATACTAAGATGACAATAATTAGTGATAATAGATAATTGTATGACAATATTCAATATTTGCATTAATTAAGAGTTTTAGGTATTACTTTGTGTGCAACTTAGTGATCAATATATGTATAAAATCACTCGTGACAAAGGAAAATTACACACTTATTACTTTAGTTCTATAACAAATGTGAAAGAAAGATAATGTTCAATACTTCTTATTTGAGTTCACTTTAATCCAAGAATGTATTGCGAATAGTATAAATTCTTAATCACCCGGGAACTCGAGGTATACCAAGTTTTAAATGACACCTAATTTTTCCCACAAACTTTTTTATATATATTTTTAAATTAAAATAGTTACAAGAAATTATATGTTGGTACGGTCTCTAGAGGATGGAAAAAGGAAACAATGGAGATGCTTTGTTGTAATTATAATTGTTGGAAATAATTACCCCTCCTTAAATATTTAAATCTAACTCACCTTATTAGAACATTCGAAATTCTATTTTGGACTAATATAGTCTTACATTTATATTTCTTTCATATTTTTATCCTCATTTATATTATTCAAGGAATCTATTTAAAATCTAATTTCAATTATATTGTTAAATTTTTTATTAAATACTATTCTTAAATTCTATAATAGTATCAATACGCTTTTTATGTCATTTATATATACTCTCATATTTAATTTTTTGTCAATTCTTATATATATATATATATATATATATATATATATATATATATATATATATATATATATATATATATATATATATATATTTTGACAACATCAGAAATATTATTTGTAAATGTACACTCCACCTATTTGTTTATATAATGTTTTGCAATAACAAACAATCATTAATATTATATGTTTTCTATTATAGTCTAATATATCTAATATCAAATCTTCTTTCAATTATTTAAATTTATTTTTTCAAACAAATAATGTAGGACAATATTGTAAAGTCTTCCTAACTTTTTTTTTCCTATACAATAATGATTATTTTCTTAATAGGTATAAAAAAACACAGCTGATATAAAATGGAGGGAGTAAATAATTTGGTTGTATAAGTATTTTACTGATATACTTTGATTTGTAAGGAAAAAAATAAAATTAATGTCTATAGACAATTTGATATTTATATCAATAATGATTCACCTTGAATCACAAAATCAATGGATTGCATGATTTGATTTTCTTTGATCTCCTGAAGATAAGTTTGAAGTATAATTTTTTACGGTAATATTGATGTAAATTTTTTTAAATACATATTTTATACTTTTATAAAAAAATTGTAACTATAAAATAATAAGCTTAATTTGTGGGAGGCATCTTTTTTATTTAATTTAAAATCCATTATTTTATAATAAAATATTTTAAAAAATGAAAATAAAAAATAAACTAATTTGAAAAAAAATAAGAATATATTTGATTTGATAGAATTGGTTATTCATTGGTTTAATTTGATTTTTTTTATAGTATTTGAATATTTGATTTTTGAATTAATTGTTTTTGGTAATTGAATTAATTGAATTTTTATTTTTTTAAAACAGGATACCTTCATCTTAAAACAGGGATACCAAAAAAAATATTGCGAAGAATAAATATTTGTGAAAGTAGGAAGTTAGTGAGCCGTTATGCCTTTATTTCCTTTTTTTTCATGGTTTTATATTTTTTAATTGTACATGATTACTCTTTCTTGTTTTTTTACTTTTGAGTTTATATTTGTTTAATTTTAGTCGTATTTCAAATATTTTATTGTAATTTCACTATTAATACTTTTTGTGTATTAAGTTTTGTATGAAAATTAAAAGATATTAAAAAAATTTAAATTTTAAAATAATTTAAAGAAGTTCTTATAAAAAAAGCATTTTAAGTATTTTATCTATTTTTTACTACTTATTTTAAAATAAGAATGTAGTCAAAATATTTTATCATTAAAATCTTATTTAAAACATGTTATTCCAACAAAATATACGATTTTATCATGTTGAAAATCGAATATCAAGTATTTAAATTTTTGAATGTCAAAGTTAATCTTTGAATTTATAATAAATTGAGTTTGAATAATATATATATATATATATATATATATATATATATATATATATATATATATATATAACAAAAGAATAAAATAGTACTAATAATTCTTCATCAAACTTACAATATAAGAAATATGGGTTCAAAATTATTTCATATTATTTAAATTGCTACCAACTTTCGATTTAATTATTAATCAAACATAGATAAAATTTAAATAATTTATTTATACTTCTGTAATAATCGTGTTTTTTCTTTCAATTTCATATCGTTTTGTTATATATATATATATATATATATATATATATATATATATATATATATATATATATATATATATATATATATATATATATATATTATTTTGTAAGAATAGTAAATATTTTATTGTAATTTCTCTATTAATACTTTTTGTGTATTAAGTTTTGTATGAAAATTAATAGATATTAAAAGAAAGTTAAATTTTAAAATAATTTAAATAAGTTCTTATAAAAAAGCATTTTATCTATTTTTACTACTTCTTATTTTAAAATTAGATTGTACTCAAAATATTTTATCATAAAATTCTTATTTAAAACATGTTATTCCAAAAAATTATACGATTTTATCATGTTTAAAATCGAATATCAAATTTTCAAATTTTTGAATGTCAAAGTTACTCTTTGAATTTATAATGAATTGAGTTTGAATAATATAAGAAAAAAAATAAAATGGTACTAATGATTCTTCATCAAACCTACGATATAAGAAATATGGGTTCAAAAATATTTCATATTATTTAAATTGCTACCCACTTTCGATTTAATTATTAATCAAACATAGATAAAATTTAAATAATTCATTTAAACTTCTGTAACAATCATCTTTTTTCTTTCAATTGTTTAATTTATTCTTATTTTTCATTAATTTAGTAACAACGAGTGGAGAATACATATGCAATGTACAAGGGTGTAACAGGTAATTCAGTTCCGTTGTGGGTTTATATGGGCATAAAAGAGTGCACAATATAAATTGGAAAGAAAAATAAATAGCCAACACAATCTCCACAATGAGGTCAAATATTTCCTACAAAAGTCGGTTGTAAGAAGCATATAACATTGAAACATGGCGGATGGTCCTGTCAACACCAACTACATCAACATCAAGGATTAATGTGCAACCGATTCTATGTCCAATATGTGGAATGATTATTATGTCTAATGACCTTGAAAGTCACAACATTAATTATCACCCTACGAAAAATGATATTAACTTCTTTCCTTAAGATATATATTAGAGGAAGGTATTATATTATTGAGCAACTAGGGTTTTTATTTATTGAAGATTATGATTTTAATTTTAACGTATGATTTATATGATTAGGTTTTGTTTTCTCCATTTTAATTAGTAGCACATTTATATATGAACAATTAATTATTAGCAATTTTATTTTGAATTTCTTAAATTTATATATTCTTGTTGAAAATAAACATTTTAAATTCATTTATATCTTTTTTTCTATTATGATTGATGTTGAGTCCTTACTAATGTAAAATGTACCTAAATCATATCTATATATATATATATATATATATATATATATATATATATATATATATATATATATATATATATTTTATGATCACGTTAGATATTAAGTATAAATAAATATTATATTAAGATGACAATAAATTAGTGGTAATAGATAATTGTATGACAATATTCAATATTTGCATAAATTAAGAGTTTTAGGTGTTACTTTGTGTGCAAAATAGTGATCAATATATGTATATAATCACTAGTGACAAATGATGTTAAAGAAAGATAATATTCAATACTTCTCATTTGAATTCACTTTAATCCAAAAATGTATTGTGTATAGCATAGGTTCCTTAATCACTTGGGAACTCGAAGTATACCATATTTTAAACAACACCTAATTTTTCCCACACACTTTTTTAAAAAAATATTTTTAAATTAAAATAGTTACAAGAAATTTTATGTTGGTACGGTCTCTTTAATTAGATATGTTTTGTTTGAGATTAATGGAGCGGAAGGAGGATGGAAAAAGTAAACAATGGAGATACGTTGTAATTATAATCGTTAGAAATAATTACTATCACTTTAATATTTAAATCTAACTCACCTTATTAGAACATTCAAAATTCTATTTTGGACACATTTAGTCCTACATTTATATTTCTTTCATATTTTTGTCCTTATTTATATTATTCATCAAATCTATTTAAAATATATTTTCATTTATATTATTATATTTTTTATTAGACAGTATTATTAAATTCTATAATAGTATCAATACGTTTTTATATCATTAAATATCATATATATATATATATATATATATATATATATATATATATATATATATATATATATATATATATATATATATATATATATATATATATATATATATATATATATATATATATATATATTGACAACATCATAAATATTATTTGTAAATTTACACTCCACCTATTTCCTTATATGATGTTTTGCAATAACAAACAATCGTTAATATTATGTTTTCTATTATATTCTAAAATATATGATATCAAATTTTCTTTCAATTATTTAAATTTATTTCTCTCATGCGAATAATGAAGGACAATATTATAAAGTCTTCCAAACTTTCTTTTTCCTTTACAATAATGATTATTTTTCTTAACAGATATAAAAAAAACACAACTGATATAAAATGGAAGGAGTAAATAATTGGTTTTATAAATATTTTACTGATATACTTAATTTGTAAGGAAAAAACAAAGTTAATGTCAATAGACAATTTGATTTCTATATCAATAATGATCCACCTTGAATCACAAAATCAATGGATCGCATGATTTGATTTTCTTTGATCTCCTGAAGATATGTTTGAATTATAATTTACTACTGTAATATTGATGTAATTTTTTTTTAATACATATTTTGTACTTTTATAAAAACAATTGTAACTATAAAATAATAAGCTTAATTTGTGGGAGGCATCTTTTTTATTTATTTTGAAATCCATTATTTTATAGTAAAATATAATGAGGAGAAAGTAATATTTTAAAAAATGATAACAAACAAGAAACTAATTTGAAAAAAAATGAGAATATATTTGATTTTATTGAATTGGTTATTCATTGGTTTAATTTGATTTTTTTTTATAGTATTTGAATATTTGATTTTTAAATTAAATTTTTTTGGTACCTAGTATAATTGAGTTAATTGGATTTTTATTTTTTTAATTTTTTAAACTATTATATATAGGATCCCTTCATGTTAAAATAGGGACACCAAAAAACATATTGTGAAAAATAAATATTTTTTAAAGAAGGAAGTTAGAGAGCCGGTATGCCTTTATTTCCGTCTTTTTTTCATGGTTTTATATTTTTTAATTGTACATGGTTACTCTTTTTTTTTTTTTTTTACTTTTGAGTTTATACTTTCTTAATTGTAGTCGTATTTCAATTTTAATATATATATATATATATATATATATATATATATATATATATATATATATATATATATATATATATATATATATATATATATATATATATATAAATTTTGTAAGAAAACTAAATATTTTATTGTAATTTCTCTATTAATACTTTTTATGTATTAAATTTTGTATGAAAATTAATAGATATTAAAAGAAAGTTAAATTATAAAATAACTTAAGTAAGTTCTTATAAAAAAGCATTCCCGTCTTGGCTGTATTTGAAATGAGTATTCGTCAGGCAGTAGATAGCTTTCCAGTCTTGTTTCGGATATTAATTTGTGTCCTGCTGTCTGTTGAAAAACATGTTTGGTCGTTCAGATAGTTTTCTCGTCCTGTTTCGGGTATTAATCCTTGACCTTCTTTCTAGGAGATAACTTTCACCCGTAGGGGAAATTTAACTTGAAACGATATGATTAGTTCTATGTAGATTATGATGCATGCGAGTATATGGTAATGCTCGTTAATGATATATGCACATGTTATGACTTTTATGGATAATGTATGAATGTAGATGTTGTGGTATTTCAAAAAATATCCATCTTGAAGGAGATAGGAACGTTCTGCTGGGGATCTTAATTTCTGCTTGGGGATGTAGTTGTTGGCAACCCAGGTTGGGGAATAATAGGGATGTGAATTCCTCCGATGCACTATCTGACCAAGTTTCAAGTCTAGATATTGATGTTGTTGGGGAATGATAATCCTCGAGAGATATTCGGCTAGGGATGAAAATTTCGTGTACAAATATTATTGGGGAATGATGTGATACTGTATAACCTATTATCGCTCAGAGACTGACATAATAGATTGATTGATGGTGGGTTACTGCACGGGGACCAATGTAACAAGATTGATATTCACTGCACAGGGACTGACGTGACAATGTAGATGATCACCGCTCGGGGACTAACGTGACAATATAGATGATCACTGCTCGGTGCCCAATGTGATGAGTTGAGAATATAGATAATCACTGCGCGGGGACTGACGTGATGATGTAGATAGGATCACTGCTTGGGGACTAATATGATGATGTTGATAGAATCACTGATCAGGGACTAACGTGATGATGTTGACAGGATCACTACTCGGGGACTAACGTGATGAAGTGAAAATTGTCTTGCTACCGCTCGGGGACTAATGTAACAAGAAGAAATATAGATGTTGCTGTAAGGAGATGATAAAGTAGTAATTTTGTTAGAGAGATCCGTTTATGTTGGGAGCGATGGCTTTGTGGGGATTGTAGGGATTATCCTGCGGGGATATTTCTTATGAAAATGACTCTGTTGGAATGTACTGGTGACTTGGGCTGTTATCCCAATTCCTGGAGTCTATAGTAATTGCTATTTCTGTTTGCTTTTCGTGTATTTGTAAACTGATAGTTATTGTCAGATGCATATAATCATTCAAAGCAATCATTGGACTTATGCAAACAAAACAGATAAAAGTAAAAAATTGGAACTGGAAAAGGGAAATTGTATTGATTTTGAGAAGTGAGCCTATAGATAGGCAGTTTGTGTACAGAGAGACAAATATCCTACTAAGAGGAAATTGTCAGAAAAACTTGGAAAATAGTAAAAGCTATATGGAAACAATCTCTTTGAGTTTCAACTATGCTATTGCTCATATATTTTTGACTATCTCATCTCCTTGCTGCCAGAAGAAGGTGATTGAACTGATCTGCACCATTTGAATCTTGAATCTGTAAGTAGATGATATTGACGAGACATAGTCGTAGGCTTTAACCCCTAACTTTTTCCTAAACCTCCCTTTTGAGTTTTCAATCTACCGGGATACCCTTATTTGCCTAAGCTGCCTTCGCAAGTTATCGACTTGCCGGGTGTACATTTTTGTATATATGTCCTTAACTTTTTCCCGAACACTTTTGGTTCGCCAGGACGCCCTTATTTTTGCCTAGGCCAGTCGAACTAGCGGTTCTCATTTATGTGTTGTATTTTTTGACTATGTATGCGTTCACAGGGTATGGGAAGTCTTTGCCATCCATAATGCTTAATATCATGGCTCCGCTGGAAAATACTGTCTTGACTACAAATGGTCCCTCATAGGTGGGAGTCCATTTGCCCCTGGGATCACCTTGTGGTAGTATCATGCGCTTGACTACTAGATCGCCAACTTGGTACACTCGGTGCTTGACTTTCTTATTGAAGGCCTTAATCATGCGTTTCTGATATATCTGTCCATGGCAGATGGCTGCGAGCCGTTTCTCATCGATCAAGTTTATCTGGTCAAGTCGATTTTGGACCCATTCATCTTCTTCTAACTCTGCGTCCTTGAGTACTCTGAGTGAGGGTATTTGAATCTCGATAGGTAGAACTGCTTCCATACCATATACGTGAGAGAATGGGGTTTCCTCCGTAGATGTTCGTACTGAAGTACGATAACCGTGGAGAGCTAAGGGCAACATCTCTTGTTAATCCTTATACGTCACTGACATATTTCTATTCTTCCAAAAAGAGCAGGTTTTTCGAATATGTATTTTACCAGATCCATCTTAGAGATCAACAAGGTAGTGTTAGTCAACATATATTGTCTTAGTCGGTGAGCAGGCCAAGCCAAAGTGTTACAAGTTTTCTCGAGCTGTGAGTATCTTGTTTTATAGTCGGTAAACTTTTTTCTAAGGTAGTATATTGCATACTCTTTTCGACCAGACTCGTCATGTTGCCCCAACACACACCCCATTGAATTCTCTAATACTGTTAAATACATGATTATAGGTCTTCCTTTGACTGGTGGCATCAGGATAGGAGGTGCTTGTAGGTACTCCTTGATTTTGTCAAAAGTTGTCTGGCAATCGTCGTTCCATTTTACTACTTGATCTTTCTTTAGTAGCTTGAAGACCGGTACACAAGTAGCGGTTAGATGTACAAATCTGGAAATGTAATTCAGTCATCCCAAGAAACTCTAACTTCCTTCTCATTACGGGGAGCTGACATTTCATGAATAGTTTTGACCTTAACAAGGTCAACTTCGATACCTTTACCACTGACAACAAATCCTAGGAGCTTGCTGGATCTGACTCCAAAGGTGCATTTGCTTGTATTAAGTCTCAATTTGTATTTCTTTAATCTATCAAACAACTTACGCAAATGATTGAGATGCTCTTCTTCGGTTTGTGATCGAGCTATCATGTCGTCGATGTAGACCTCTATCTCGTGATGGATCATGTCATGGAATAAAGCCACCATAGCATGGTGATATGTTACTGAAATTCCTGGCAGCAGATACGTGATGTCACAGAGAATGTTATGACACACTATCTGACACTCTGTTAACAATTCACACAATAAATTTAAACAGCAGTAAAGAACACAATAAGTTGTTTACCGGTTCGGTGTCTAACTACACCTACATCTGGGGGCTACCAAGCCAGGGAGGAAATTCACTATTAGTAGAATTAATTCAGGAATAAACCAACCAGTTTATCTCCTTCACTTAAAACCTACCCAATGCAACTTCAACCTAAGTCCTACTTAGATCTGAGTTCCTACTCACTCCCCTTCAATCATAGCAGTGATATCAACCTATTGATTAATTGAATTGTGAAGACACACTTCAATAAACTATCTTGATCTTGCTTTAAAGCTTCAATCAAGAGACAAACACTCGTGCTTCAAAGCTTTGAGTGATAAACTACCCTTACACACAAATCCTAGTCCAAAGCACTTATCAATTGATAATTGTTTTGGCTCACAAGAGTAACTAGAATTACACAAAATACAACCGGCTAAATCTTCAATACAGTCCAAGGGCGCAACAGTAGTATAAGGATTGAATTCCTTTTATAGAAGCAGTCCTGAAACTTCAGTTTTAGGCTTCCATAAAGATAGCTAGGGTTCACTTAATTTAATCCTAAAAACATGGTTTGTTCAACAACCAATTTAGGTTTAATTTAAGATTAACCTAGCAGCCACGTGAGCATGCTTTCTAATAACAGAAAAACATAATATAGCAGCTCAGCAAACTTCACGAAAATCTCGGGAAAAGCAGTTACGTAGAGCGAATGTCACTTGAATGTCATAACATCTGTTATGACATCGACTATTCTGAAATTCCAACCGACTTTTAGCTTCCGATTAAATGTACTTCACATCCTTCTCAAGTAGGATTTATCTTCAATCTCTGAATGTCATGACATTTATCAAGACATTACCATAGCCTAGTTTTACCAAAATTAATGCCAACTTAAAACACTAACAAACTCCCCCTTTGGCACATTTTTGGCTAAAACTACTTAAGTTATCAGAGTACCTATGCAGCAAAAGACAAAACTAGTTCTAAGCTTAAAGAAACTAGAACCTAGAGATAAGATAAATTCTACCCATACAGAAATCCCACAATTCCCACAATTGCCCATATACAAATTTAAATTTCCATACAGTTTCCCAAAATTCCCAGCCACTGTTGTCACACTAGTTCTCCCCCTTTTTAGCCACAAAGGGGCCAAAGTAACCAGTACAAATACCCCAAACATTCATCATATTAAAAAGAAGTACCAGCAGTTAAGTTTACAGCACTGTCAAATTTAATACAATCATCCAAAATTGAGGGAAAAAAATGCAGAACAAGAAACAATTGACAGAACAAAAACAACAAAAAGCAAGGACCATCACAACAACTAATCAGTTGCTCTCCTTTCCTGAAGAAGCATTATCATTGTGAGCAACATCATTTGCAACATTACCAGCTACCAGTTCAGCCTGAATCTTGAAACCAGCATCTTGATCAGACTCTGCAAGTTCAGGAGCTTTCCTTTTCTTGGCAATTGGTGTCCTCTTGGGTCTTGAGCTACTAACAGATTTAACTCTATACTTCTTTGAAGAAGTTCCAGTTTTGGTCATCTTCTCAACTTGAGAACCAGAGATACCACCCTTTGCTTTGACAAGGGAATCAGCAGGAGTAGCAATATCAGAGTCCACAGGAGTTTCCTAGACGTGATCATCAGATGTCATAACATCCTCTGTGACATCTGGATCAGCTACTAAACTAGGGCTAGCAGGCTTTTGGTTAAGGGGAACAGAAATGCCAGGTACAAAGAGATTTTTGTTTAGGATCCTAGTGACTATCCTATCAATGGTTTCTTGCACGTATATAGTACCTTCTCTATTTGCTATCTTAGAGGGAACAGATGAGGATGATCCAGAGATCTTACCAGAGAACGAAACTGATGACCTTTGAGTATTCCGTGCATGCTGATTCTGGGACTTCTTAGGGTCAGTGGCTATGGAACGCTGAGGAGAGATCTTCACAGGTTCAACATTCAAGGCTGCAGCGCTCGCCCTAATCTCAGCCATGGTAGGAGATGGACAGTCAGAGTCTTGGGATGAAGAGGATGAAGAAGACATATTTCTCTAAGATACGTTGAGAAAATGAGAACAAGAATGACAGAGAGTTTGAGAGTATCCTTTGGATGAGAAGAATATGATACTTTCAAATGGAGAGATTATTATATGGAGGAGTCTCTTCCTATTCTTGAAACTTTTAAAAATAAGAGGAAAATAATTAAATGTCCCACTTATAATTAATCGAAATAAAGAGTCTCTACCATTCCTTGTTGCAAGCAATCTTAATTGCTACAATTCCTCATATTGACAAATACCCAGTTTGCTTCTTAAATTTTCAAACTGACTAGCATCAAGAGCTTTAGTAAAAATGTCAGCCAGTTGAAGTTCAGTGGCTACATGGTCCAATTTAATCACTTTCTCTTCCACAAGATCTCTGATGAAGTGATGTCTAATGTCAATGTGCTTAGTCCTACTGTGCTGTATAGGATTCTTTGAAATATTAATAGCACTTAGGTTGTCACAGTACAATGTCATGACATCCTGTGTGACATTGTACTCAGTCAGCATCTGCTTCATCCAGACCATTTGAGAACAACTGCTACCAACTGCTATGTATTCAGCTTCAGCAGTGGACAGGGACACACAGTTTTGCTTTTTGCTGAACCAAGACACAAGATTGTTTCCCAAGAAGAAGCATCCTCCAGAAGTGCTCTTTCTATCATCAGCACTACCAGCCCAATCAGCATCACAATAGCCAGACAGAATTGGTTCACATCCATGAGAATACAGTATGCCATAATTGCAAGTTCCACTCACATACTTCAGAATTCTCTTTACCTGATTGATGTGACTTACTTTAGGTTCAGCTTGGTATCTTGCACATACCCCAACAGCAAATGCAATGTCAGGTCTACTGGATGTTAGGTATAGCAAGCTTCCTATCATGCTTCTATACAGGCTTTGATCAACATTTTCTCCACTTGTGTCCTTGGACAACTTCAAATGTGTAGGAGCAGGGGTCCTTTTATGGCTGGCATTCTCCATTCCAAACTTCTTGACAATATTCCTTGCATACTTGCTTTGTGAAAGAAATGTTGAGTCTTCCATCTGTGTGACTTGCAGTCCGAGAAAATAAGTCAACTCTCCCATGAGACTCATTTCAAACTCAACTTGCATTTGGTTGGCAAAATGTCTCACCATTGTGTTTGACATTCCTCCAAATACTATGTCATCAACATAGATTTGAGCCACCATTATCTTTCCTCCTTCATTCTTGACAAAGAGGGTTTTATCTAAGGCTCCTTTCCTATAACCTTTATCAGTAAGGAATTTTGTCAGCCTTTCATACCAAGCCATAGGAGCTTGTTTTAGACCATATAAGGCTTTCCTCAACTTGTAGACATGATCAGGAAACTTTGAATCCACAAAACCTTTAGGCTGCTCTACATATACCTCCTCATTCAAGTAGCCATTTAGAAAGGCACTTTTCACATCCATCTGAAACAATTTGAATTTTAGAATGCAAGCAACACCAAGCAATAATCTGATTGATTCCAGTCTAGCCACAGGAGCAAAAGTCTCATCAAAATCAATCCCTTCAACTTGAGTGTATCCCTGAGCAACAAGTCTTGCTTTGTTTCTGGTGACAACTCCTTCTGCATCAGACTTGTTCTTGTAGATCCACTTTGTCCCAATGATGTTTGTTCCTTCTGGCCTAGGAACCAACTCCCACACTTCATGTTGCTTGAACTGGTTCAATTCATCTTGCATTGCTCCAATCTAGTATTCATCATTTAGAGCCTCTTTGACATTCTTTGGCTCAATCTTTGACACAAAGCAAGAGTTTGAGACAATTTCTCTAGACCTTGTAATGACACCACAGTTAGGATCTCCAATGATGAGTTCCTTTGGATGATCTTTCTGAATTCTGATGGAAGGATCTTTGTTAGCTTCCTCTGGTTCAGACTTTGGTGATGTAGGAACAGGCATATCATTCTTATCAGACACTTGTGGTGATGTCTCAAACCATGTCTCAACATCATATGGGACATTGTTTTCTATCAGATGATCATCAACAATGACATCAATAGACTCCATCATAACTTTTGTCCTGGAGTTGAATACCCTGTATGCTCTGCTGTTTGTAGAGTATCCCAGAAAAATGCCTTCATCACTTTTGGAGTCCATTTTTCTCCTTTGATCACGATCTGTCAGAATATAGCATTTGCTACCAAATACATGGAAATACTTCACAGTAGGTTTTCTTCCCTTTCACATTTCATACAGGGTAGAGGATGTTCCCTTTCTCAAGGTGACCCTGTTGTGAACATAGCAAGCTGTGTTCATAGCTTCAGCCCAAAAATGCATAGGAAGTTTCTTT
This sequence comes from Vicia sativa, assembly GCA_021764765.1. Lineage (NCBI taxonomy): Eukaryota > Viridiplantae > Streptophyta > Magnoliopsida > Fabales > Fabaceae > Vicia > Vicia sativa. The sequence continues at coordinate 139,556,178 of CM038794.1, forward strand.
GCATGAATCATGGCTCTGGTTGATTCCTGTATAGTCTTGTTTTTCCTTTCCACAACTCCATTTTGTTGGGGAGTTATAGGGGAGGAGAACTCATGATTGATTCCTTCTGAGGAATAGAATTCATCAAACTTGCTATTTTCAAATTCTTTTCCATGATCACTTCTAATTCTAACAATGCAGCTTTCCTTCTCTCTTTGGAGTCTCTTACATAATTCTTTAAAGACATCAAACACATCAGATTTTTCTTTGATGAAGTTTATCTAGGTAAATCTTGAAAAATCATCCACAACTACATAAGCATATCTTTTTCCACCAAGACTTTCAACCTGCATAGGTCCCATCAAGTCCATGTGCAACAGCTCCAGAACCTTGGAGGTGGTCAGATGTCTTGACACTAAATGTGACACTCTGGTTTGCTTTCCAACCTGACATTCACCACATACTCTTCCTTCATCAATATACAGTCTTGGAATCCCTCTAACAGCCTCCATGGAAATGATCTTTTTCATCCCTCTAAGGTGTAAATGACCAAGCTTTTGGTGCCACAATTTCACCTCATTTTCATCCTTGGCTGTAGAACACACAGTGGACAGGTTAGTGTTTTCAGGCTCCCACAAATAACAATTGTCCTTTGATCTGACTCCTCTCATTACAACCTCTTGTTCATCATTAGACACAATACATTCAGACTTGGTAAAGTTGACCTTAAATCCTGAATCACATAGTTGACTGATACTTATGAGATTGGCAGTCAACCCCTTTACTAGCAGTACTTTATTTAGGTTTGGAACTCCAGGGCAGTCCAAGTTTCCAACACCTTTGATTTCACCTTTAGCTCCATCTCCAAAAGTGACATAACTGGTAGTATGAGGTCTGACTTCACGTAAGAGGTTCTTGATACCAGTCATGTGCCTAGAGCAGCCACTGTCAAAGTACCAGTCTTCCTTGGCAGAAACTCTAAGGGAAGTGTGAGCTATCAATGCTGCAGTCCTCTTCTTCCACTGTTGAGTGTAGGGAACCTTGTTGCTCTTAGGCTTGACATAAGGAGTCTGATTAGGATATCCATGTAGTCTATAGCAGAAAGACTTTATGTGACCAAACCTCCCACAATAATGACATCTCCATCTTTGAAACTTTTTATTCATGTTTCTCTGATCTTGATGTTGAACCCAATGTTGTGACATCTGCTTTGACATTGGCTTATTAGGTCTGTTCTTCTTCTTGTTACCAGCAAATTTATTTGCAGCCACATTGTCATCCCCAAAATTTGCCCTCCATCTTCTCCAGATATTTCATATACCCATACTCAAGGATTCCTCAAGAGTTGACCAGACAAACTCTCTCCTAGACAATCAACCCAAGCTAGGGTTTGGTATCCCTCAAATCAAGATGGACTTCCAACATCTCCAATGGTCTTCATGCCTCCTCGTATGCTTCAAAGATTCTCCATGTCAAGTTTCAAGCCTTACAAGTCAAGATTGCTCAAACAAATTGCTCAGATGGTTGAAAATCAGTTGTATTGGACAAAAAGTCAACTGTGGTCAACATACAGTCAAACTTCATAATTTTTGGTCAACATCCCCATTTTGAAGTTACATTCATCATTTGATCAAGGGTTGATCATGATTCATCAAGAAAACTCAACATTTACTCAAAAGTCAAACTTTCTAAATTAGGGTTTCTAGGTGAAAAGTCAACTGAACTTTGACTGATCATAACTTTCTCATACTTTCTTAGAAATTTTTCCACCACCTCTTGTTTTGAAGGAAATTCAATTCTCTACAACTTCATGTCTCACAAGAATGTCCAAAAAATACTTCATTTGAGAGGTATAGCTCAAAACATTACAGGTCATTTTCAAAGTCAACAAAAAGTCAACTTTTTGTTTTGAAGATATATTGAGCATAGAAACTCCAAATGAGATGAGACCAAAACGTTTGGTTAGAGGACTCTTAGGGCTTTTCAAAAAGTCCAAGAACACTCAAAAATGTGGAAAATTGAGCAAGATACACTATTCAGAAGTTGGGCAATTTTGGACAATTGCACAAAAGGACATTTTGGTCAAAATGCAAAATTTTCCAAATGGGCCTAAAATCTTTTGATCCAAACTTGTTCATGACATTGTTCTTGACCCATAAATGCTTGGCCATGGCAATTTTCTATTTTATTAATTTATTTTTAAATTTTAGAACATTTAATTCAAAATTAAATTATATAAAATATGAAAATAATATATTTTTCCAAAAGGGCTGATTTTATACCAAACTTGAGGTCCAAGGAAGCCCAAAACACTTGCCAAATTCGTGCATGATCATGCATTGAAGAGGAAATCAAATGTCTTTCAAGAAAATTGATTTTATTTGAAAAATATTGAATGCTCCAAATCAAATCTTTTTTGCTTGTTTTTCCTCTCTCAATCTACTCTATAAATAGCCAGCATTACACACTACAAAAAGGACGGAAACCCTAGCCCAAAAAACAACCCTTATTTTGTCAAAATTTTCCAAGAATTGTCAATTTTCGAATTTTATTTTTCAGCCACTCTCAGCCTCTTCCAGCCATCCAATCGTGCTCAGGAGGTAAGTTTGAGTAAGTATACACCCTTACCAATGGTTAAAGCAAGCTGAATCGATGCATATACATCCATACATATTCAAAACTTTTTGATTTTTGCATTTGATTACTCTGCTTGTGCTAATCGATTCTAATGCCTTTTTTGTGTTCATAAGACTCCATATACATGATCTGGGCAATCGCTAGCAAGGCTGAACGTCTAAATCTCACAATGCCATGTTTAGGGTTTTGGAGCTGTTGAGTTTCGAACCGGTAGTTAGAGGAACTTTCAGGAAAAACTAACACCACCATCGTGTTCGCCATGGTCGATTTAGGGGGATAAGGTCCTTCTTTCTTGTTTATTGCTCGTATTTTGCAGGTTAGAGAAATCGAGCAGCCGGAGAAGACGACCGGAGCTAGGGCTCCGGCGTCGCTGACTCGTTTGACTCAGGCGAGGGTATGCATGGCGGTTTCACGTTCTCTGATTCGTCCATTCAAAAACAACTGGGGTCCACGCGTAGCTGACTCAGTTTGAATTCAAATCAGTGACACGTTTTCACATATAAACCAATGTCTCCAATTACAAAACACCAAGCATGCTTGGCTCAGATGGCAAGAGGGCGTGTGTTTTCTCTTGGATGTACCAGGTTCGAACCTTGGCATGTCCATTCCTTTTTTACAAACTCAACTTTTCATATTTTCCATATTTTCTTTTTATTTAATATTTTTGCATTTATTTTATTTCTTTTCAATATTTTTATTCATGCATTAAAAAATACCAAAAAATATTTTTCCTTTTGCATTTATTTTCATAAATTACTTATTTAATTTATAAAATTAAAAAATATTATTTTGCATGCATATTTATTTTTATTCATAATTTAGCATCTAAATCAATTTTAATTAGTTTTTAATTGTTAAATTGCATCCAAAAAATCTCAAAAAAAATACTTTAGCATATTTATATTATTTCCAGCATGTCATATTTTTCTCATTCAAAAAATTGCATTTTTCTAACATTTTTCCTCTTATTCGATTCATCTCGTATTTTCCGATTTCTCATTCTCTTGCAGGTTATCCCGTTTCAGACGGTTTCTTTTATCGTTTTATATTTTTTCCAATAATGTAACTGCTCATGGGATGTAATAGTTTAAATTAGGTTTTATTTTCCGCAAGTTTAAATTATGTATATGCCCCAAAGCCATTAATAGCGTAGGACATTTATCTTTCCGCATCTTTACATTCCCGCATTTTAATTTCCGCACCCTATAAACTGCTAGTAATTAGGCGTGTATGGCAAGACTAAAATCAATATAGCCCACTAATTTTCAAAGATAACATATACCTGAATTCAACACACTCTTTCACACACGCACCCCTTAGGGTAAATCTCTCTCGTTGCCTTACGAATTCAAATGGTCATGTCCCTCGAACGTAGAGGTATTCTAGCACCGTTGCCTACAAACAAATCATCATAGTCCTTTTGATACAAAGATCATAGACCCACGATGTCGCCTATGAATACATGATCTTGACCCTCGATTGTTGCCTACGAAAAATGATGATAGTCCCTTCGAATGTGCTAGGATACTTCCTACAAGTTTCCTTCTATGACCATCCGATGTCCCTTCGAATGTCCCGCTTACATCCAACGAATGGGGTTACCTACCAACTAATGGTATGGATAGCACTATTCTAAAGGAACGTAAAAATACGAAAACGACCAATTCTGAGTAGGTGATAAAGACTTTTAGTTGCTTGCTCGATGAAAATATTTTTCACACCACACACTTTTCTCAAAGTTCAAATTCTTTTCAAAACGAAACATTTCCGAACACGTTGTATACATTCCTACATGAATCATTACAAAGTCAAAGCGAAATGCCTTTTCAAAACATCTTTTTCAAACACACAGAAAGCAATTTTAAAAGTGATCTAAGAGCAACTAAGAGCCCGTAGATAACTACGGATGGAAAGGGGTGCTAATACCTTCCCTTTTCATAACCATTCTCCCCGTACTCAGAATCTAACGAAGGTCTTTTTCTGTACTTTTTACCTTCCCTTAATTGGATAAAAGAAAAGTCGGTGGCGACTCTTGCTATCCGCACATTTGCGATACAAAAACATCAAAGTCAGTTCACCGTATTACACACATACCTAGAACCAGACATATTTCCTGCTTTATGTTGTGACATCTGCTTTGACATTGACTTGCCAGGTCTGTTCTTCTTCTTGTCACCAGCAGGTTTCTTTGCAACTTCATATCCAAGACCATGCTTATTTCCTGCATTCTGTCCAAGCTGAAGAATTTCCTCCAGCTTATCAGTACCAGATGTCAACATTTTGACAGACTTAGACATCTGATCAAGTTTGGAGTTCAACACTATAATCTCACTGTTAAGATGACTTATAGTGGCTGTATTTTCCTTCTTCTCAGCTTCCAACTTCACACATTTTCTGCCTCCAGTTTCTCAATCAGCTTTTTCTGTTTTTCATTCAGCTGACATACTTCACCACTTCTGATACACAGCTTATTGTATGTATCAGCAAGTTCTTCAAAGGTCACTTCCTCATCACTAGAGTCCTCATTAGAATGACAACCTCCAGAAGGTGCAGTGACCAGTTTGGCTGATTCCTCTTCAGAGTCACTACTTGAATCACCATCAGACCACGTGACAGCCATTCCTTTCTTTTGTTTCTTAAGAAAGGTAGGACAATCAGCTCTAATATGCCCATATCCTTCACATCCATGACACTGGACTCCTCTGCCTTGACTCCCCTTTTCTTCTAACTTGGGTCTTCTACTGGAGTCATAAGATCTGCTAATGTTAGATGGAATGTTCTTGACATTTGATCTTGACTTTGGATCAATTCTCTTGATGAGTTTGTTGAACTGCCTTCCAAGCATAGCTATAGCTTCAGATATCTTGTCTTCATCATCCTCCTTGTATCCCTCTTCAGTATTGGATACAAGTGCTATGCTCTTGTTCTTCCTGTCAACAGTTTCACTGATTCCCATCTCAAAAGTCATAAGAGATCCAATAAGTTCTTCAACCTTCAGGGTACTGATGTCCTGAGCTTCCTCTATTGCAATCACTTTCATTGCAAATCTTTTAGGCAATGATCTGAGAATCTTTCTCACCAGCTTTTCTTCTGACATCTTTTCACCAAGTGCTCCTGAGGTGTTAGCAATCTCCAAGATATTCATGTGAAACTCATGAATTGTCTCATCTTCTTTCATCTTCAAATTCTCAAATTTGGTAGTGAGCATCTACAGTCTTGACATCTTCACCTTGGATGTCCCCTCATGAGTAGTCTTGAGAGTGTCCCAAACATCTTTGGCCAGCTCACATTGATGAACTAATCTGAAGATATTTCTGTCAATTCCATTGAATAAAGCATTCAATGCTTTAGAGTTGCCTAGTGCAAGCTCTTCTTCTTCTTTGCTCCATTCTTCCTCAAGTTTCAAGACAGCAGTTCCATCTTTCTCAAGCTTGGTGGGATGTTTCCATCCTTTGTTAGTAGCTCTCCAAGCTTTAATATCCATTGATCTTAAAAAAGCAACCATACGAGGTTTCCAATAATCATAATTAGATTCATCCAGTATAGGTGGTCTACCTCCAAATCCTCCTTCCTTATCCATTATGCCAGAAACTATTATCCCTAGATCTCACCCAGAAATAACAGGCAGGGTGCCTGCTCTAATGCCAATTGAAATTCTGGCGGCGGATCGTGATGTCACGAGAGAATGTTATGACACACTATCGACACTCATTAACAATTCACACAATAAATTTAAGCAGATAAAGAACACAATAAGTTGTTTACCCGGTTTAGTGTCTAACTACACCTACATGGGGCTACCAAGCCGAGGAGGAAATTCACTATTAGTAGAATTAATTAGAATAAACCAACAGTTTATCTCCTTCACTTAAAACCTACCAATGCAACTTCAACCTAAGTCCTACTTAGATCGAGTTCTACTCACTCCCCTCAATCACAGTGATATCAACCTATTGATTAATTGAATTGTGAAGACACACTTCAATAAACTATCTTGATCTTGCTTTAAAGCTTCAATCAAGAGACAAACACTCGTGTTTCAAAGCTTTGAGTGATAAACTACCCTTACACACAAATCCTAGTCCAAAGCACTTATCAATTGATAATTGTTTTGGCTCACAAAGTAAAGAATTACACAAAATACAACCGCTAAATCTTCAATACGGTCAAAGTGCGGTAGTATAAGGGTTGAATTCCTTTTATAGAAGCGATCCACGAAACTTGGTTTGGGCTTCCATAAAGATAGCTAGGGTTCATAATTTAATCCTAAAAACATGGTTTGTTCAACAACCAATTTAGGTTTAATTTAAGATTAACCTAGCGACCACGTGAGCATGCTTTCTAATAACGGAAAAACATAATATAGCAAACTTCACGAAAATCTCGGGAAAAGCAGTTACTGCGAGCAGAATGTCTGTGAATGTCATAACATCATTATGACATCGGACTACTGCAGAATTCGGCCGACTTTAGCTTCGGTTAATTGTACTTCACATCCTTCTCAAGTAGGATTTATCTTCAATCTCACGAATGTCATGACATTTATCAAGACATTACCATAGCCTAGTTTTACCAAAATTAATGCCAACTTAAAACACTAACAGTTACACCAACATTCTTTAACCCAAATGGCATGACCTTGTAACAGAAAGTGCCCCACTGTGTAACGAAAGTAGTCTTTTCCATGTCTTTAGGAGCAATCTAAATCTGATTATAACCGGAGAAACCATCCATGATAAAGAAAACCTTATGCTGAGTGGTGATGTCAACCAGAACATCAATACGTGGAAGCGGAAAATTGTCTATTGGGCTTGCCTTATTCAAATCTCGGTAGTTCACACACATGCGCACCTTTCCATCCTTCTTAGATATGGGCACCACGTTCGCAACCCATTGTGGATAAGAAGTAACGACTAAGAAACCAACATTGAATTGTTTCATAACTTCGGATTTAATTTACTCTAACATCTCAGGACGCATACGACGAACCTTCTACTTCACAGGGAGAGAACATTCCTTTGTGGGTAGACGGTGTACCACAATGTCGATATCTAAACCTGGCATGTCTTCGTAGGACCAAGCAAAAATATCGGTGTAATCTCGCAGAATCTAGATCAATCTTTCTTTAACACTATTCTCAAGACCTACTCCTATCTTGATCTCTTTTCTGTCTTTGTCGGTACCTAGATTCACAACCTCGATCGATTCTTTGTGTGGCTGTATAGCCCTTTCCTCTTATTGTAGCAGTCTGGCAAGCTCTCTTGTCACTTCACAATCTTCCTCACCTTCATCTTCGGCTTGGTAGATCGGATTATCAAAGTCATATTTAGAAATAATTGAGTCAGTATCGACGGGATCCAGAGTGAATGTGGATCTACAGTTTATTATGTGGGTGTGTGTAAGAACACATAGCTTTTGAAAATGTGATAAGATAAAAAGAAAGACAGGGAGAACAATATTTGAATGCAAAAGTCCAATGATTTATTGAATGAAAATATGCAAATGACAAATAATAACCCTAAAAAACGAGTCGTGGTGCCTCGGGAAAGGCGTAAAACAGAAAAACAATTACTCCTGTCTAAAGGATATTGACATAACATCCTTAGTCGTCCAATTGTTGAGTCCATCCCAGGAGTTAAGAAGATCCAATTGTTGATGTCGAAGTCACCATCATCATCTTCTATAACATGCACTCCATTCTTGTTGATGTGGAACAGAGGTCCACCAACAAGTTTGTGGTGTATCATCTTCTGACCTTTGGAAGTGAACCCCAAACCAGTATTGTCAGATTTGAATGGAAAATAGGGTACCTGACCCCAAACGGTACAACCTCCTTCTTCAACTACAACTCTGGCATCTTCTAGTGAGGCCATATTTAGTGGAACTCTAGTAACTTTAGGAGGGACATGAGAGTCGACAGGCATGACTCATGGAACTAATTCGAAAGCTTGACAAGGAGTTTCGATAAATTCACCTTCCATTTCGATGTATCGGAATGACTACAGATGGCTTATCATATATTCTTCTTCTCCGCATACTGTAACAATCTTCCCCTTCACTGGATACTTCAACTTCTTATGTAGGGTAGAGGTAAGAGCGCCTGCCCCATGTATCCAAGGGTGTCCGATCAGGCAATAATAAGCTAGACGAATGTCCATCACAAAGAAAGTAGAGTCAAAAGTCTGGGAACCTACTTTGATCGGTAGGTTGAGCTCTCCAAGTACTGTTCTCTTCGGACCATCAAAAGCTCTTACGATTACGTCGCTGGGTTTCATGACCACTTCTTCTGCATTAAGTCGGTCTAGAGCACTCTTCGGCAAGACATTCAGAGCAGAGCCAATATCTACCAATACATGAGACAATGTAGTGCCCTTACACTCCATAGAGATGTGCAAGGCTTTGTTGTGTTTCCTTCCGGCAAGAGTCAGATCATCATCAGAAAAGCCTAAACCATTGATTATGGTCAGGCTAGCAATACAAATTTAGAATTGGTCAGTGGAAGTGTCTTGCGGTATATGATCATTCTTCAAAAACTTCACCAAGGCTTTACCATGAGCCTCAGAGCACAATAATAGAGCTATCATGGAAATCTTGGATGGGGTTTGTCCCAACTGCTCCACCACATTGTAGTTGCTCTTCTTAATGATCTTTAGAATTTCCTCCATCTCTTGTTTGGAGGTGCCTTCAGCAACTTCCTTTGGTACTTCTGTTTGAGCAGGTTGAGTCACTTTCTCTTTCCCGCGATCCTCGGGAGTTAGTTCAATAGCAAGAATGTGAACTGGTGTCGTAGTATCTTTTGGAGGAGAGATATCTAGGGAAAACACTCTTCCGGTTCTGGTTACTTTACTTGATCCGATGATATTGTCAATGTCAGGATTTGTAGCTTCAACTATATTGTCTTCAATGGTTAATGGCTCTTGCTTGATGCCATGATAGTAGACTTCAGCTCCATAATTCCAAGGTTTAGCCTTATCAGAGGAATATGGAATTGATCTGGGCAAGGTAATAATTAGAGGTGCCACTCTAGATGCAGGATCGATAGAGGTGATCCTTATTGTGTTCATGTCAACATATTCTTCGGGATAATTATCTCCCCATCCAGTTGCACTGATGTCTTCGATTGCAATGTTGTAGCTCTCAGGGGTGGTATATTTCACCATAAAATCAAACTTCCCACTTGGCTGCCCCAAGGTATCCCATACTTCTGGTATGGCTTCTCTTTTGTATTCGATCCTCAGAATATTAGAAACATCTTCGCACAGACTCTCTACAGATAGAGTTTTTAGGAATATCACTTCTTGGTTGTCCATCATGCGTTGAGCACGTCTCTTCAACCAAGCACATCTATTGGATTCAGATGCGCACCAATAGAAGTTATCAAGACATCCTAGAAATAAACCGGCCTGCAAAAAATCCTTCTTGACAGTCATCAAGGGAATGGTCATCTCATTCACATCAAAGACATATGAGTCATTGTCAATGGCATTGGAACTTTTACCATGACCAGGCATTGGTGCGTTGATCACATTCGGAGTTTCAATTGGAGGATCAAATTCAATTTCCTGGACTTCAATCATGTCTTGAATCTTGTTCTTCAGGGCCGCCCAACAGTTGTTGCTGTCGTGCCCCCAGGGCTATTGGAGTGGTATGCGCACCGTGCATTAGGATTATACTTCGGAGAGGAGGTGTTGACATGTTGAGGAGGATCCTTCAAAGTAATCATCTCTGCTTTCAACATGTGTTGTAGTGCTTGAGATAATGACATGTTGATCTTTGTAAACTATCTTCTTGGTGCGTTCTGCCTATGCGCATTGTCTTGTTGAGGTTGCATCAGCGTGGGATTGGAGATCGAGACTGCCCCCACAGATTGATGGTGATCACCTTTGTCACGGTTCTTCTGACCATACATAACATTTGCTTTTTTCTTCCTGCCAAAATATCTCTTCGCAACATTTGAAGATGTTTCGACTTGAATCTTTCCGCTCTTGATTCCAACTTTAATATGTTCGCCTGTCAATATCAGCTCGGTGAATCCGGCTAAAAAGTTTCCAATCAGATGATTGAAGAATGAGCTTGTTAGCATTCCCATGAACATATCAACCAATTCCCTATTAGACAAGGGTGGTTGAACTCTGCCTGCTAGATCTCTCCATTTCTGAACATACTCCTTGAACTTCTCGTCACGAACCATAGACATGCTTTGCAGTTGCATGGGTCGGTGCCAATTCAGAATTGTACTAGTACTATTTGTAGAAAGCATCTGCCATTCAAGGTATGAATATGGATATTCTCTAGTTGATAATACCACTCCGACTGTGTTCTGGACAAACTCTCTTGAAAGAAATGTATCCACGGCTTCCTGTCTTCAGTATGAGGATGGATCTTCTGAACATAGGACTTCAGATGCAGCTTCGGGCAAGAAATGCCATCATAGTTATTGAAGGTATAGACTTTGAACTTGCGGGGAATGACCACTCTAGGAACTAGGCTTAAATCTTCAAAATTCAGTCTTGACATTTTCATATTTTCCATAGCATTCAAACGGTCTTCAAGTTGCTTGTACTTTTCATTGTCAGGATGTTGCTCGCTCATATAGTCTTCCTTTTTGTTTCCAGGCTCATGATGACTTCCTTCATTGTTTTTGATGCTTATTCAATTTAGCCGCTCTTGTCTAAGAACTCAAGTTGTCTGACTACCTTGACTGGACCTTTGTACCCTTTCCCCATGTTAAGAATGCCAATGGTCTTCTTCTTTTTGGTGATGAGCTTTTTCAGATCCTTCTGACCTAAGGCCAAATTGGTGAACATCTCCTAGAATTGAGCATTTTGAGCCTGGAGATCTTTGATAGTTTGTTCGAGAGTCATTTCTACTGAAATAAACAGCGAGAGAATGAGAAAATCAGTCTTCAGAATACCTGTAATGAAATGATATGCTATGATATGCAATGTTATGCAATGCAATGTTTTCAAGGACCTTTAGGAATTTAAATTTATTAAACAAGCAAGAAATAAACTTTTTATTAGTTGACTTAACAAGTACAAATGAAAGTTTAAGTACAAAAAATGAAATTCCTAGTGTTTAGGCCTCCCATGGACGTTTCCTCTTTGTGTTGAAGTAGGTGTTGATGGCTTGCTCCTTGTGAAGCAGCTTCGTCAGCTCGAATACTCTTTTCTCACTTGCATAGAACTGGGCTTCGAATGTATCCCTTTCTTCTTTGAGTTGAACCCATGTTCTCTTTAATTCTTCAAAATCAGTAGGCATGTCTGGATGGAGAATGGCATAAGGTTCGTCACCTACAACAACATGTTCTATAATCACTAGCAGGATGGAAACATATGGCATCATGAGATTTTAAGCACGAGCTTGTACCCATTTGAGGTAAGGCTCCCAAGGAATGGAATTTGTATGCCCCAAGGTTTTGGTATCAATTTTCTTCACCATGCCCCAAGCATGCACAAATCTTCGGCGATAACCTTGGAGATCATTGTCGAAGTCAAATACGAAGTCTTGGAGAAGCATATCATAAGGACCATCTTTCGAGCATAACCAAACTGTCATAATGCCAGAGAAGGGTTGTAGGTGACACCTCCCCTTATGCCAAGGAGTGGTACGTTAGGGAATTCTCCATATCGCTTAATGAAAGTGAAGTCCTTTTGAGAGTAGAGACACCAACAAATATCTGAATGAGAGAGTGACTTCAACCTTTGTGACCATTTCAAACTTTGTTCGTTCTTCATTATTGATCGAAGAAGGTGCGAAATAGACCACCTGGATAATAACGGTATGAAACACATGAGAGTTCCTTGTCTTTTCATGGTACGAGTGTGGAGAGAATGCAGAATATCTTTGAGCAAGGTAGGCACAAGATTATGAGTGAGGAAAATCTTAATGGTGTTCACGTCTATGAACTGATCTGGATTAGGAAATAGCACAAACCATAGATTAGCAAAGCCAAAATGTCTTTGAAAGCATGGAAACTCATAGTCTTTAAGAATTCTCGAGCTTTCTTTATTAGAAACTTAGCAAGCAAGCCCTTAACTCCACTTCTTCTCTCCCAATTGTCTTCAATGTCTGATCACTTTAGATGTAACACTGATGCGATATCTTTAAACTTCGGAACTTTTTTCGAATCGGTGAAAGGTATCTGATCAAGAATGGTTGTCCCAAGTAGCTTAGAAAATTATTTTATTGCAGGTACCAACTGATAATCTAGGAAAGTAAAGCAGTGATGCTTGGATCAAAAGTGGAATATCAAGCTCATCATATCTTCTTCAAAACGAGTAACCAAGTCGAGTAGATAACAATGCCTTTTAATGAGCGAGGTGGTCGAGAATTTACGAGACAAACTCCTTGAGTTGAGAAGGTATACCCACAAAATTGATTTTGATAGTCTTCCTAGAAGTCATAACCCTACAACACAAAGCAAAATTAAATCCCTAGGCCCTTGAAATGGTTAGAAATGATATGATGTATGATGTTATGATGTCGTGATGTCATGTTTAAATAGCAAAAACAAACAATTCACACAATAGCCCTAGGTTTAAGGCTTGCATGAGGTATAGGTGTCTAGCCTTCACCATGATTTGAATTGGTTCAACTGTCCTATAATAGCAACGGGTTCTAGGAATCGATATCACCGATATTTCTGAGCTTTATTTCAATATGACTACCAAATGGTTGACCGGAACATCCTGAAAGTCGAATCTCAATGAGCATAGTATCGAGTATCAACCAATCTTAGTCTGTACCGAAGCCGATTATCTCAATACCTTCTAATGGCCAAGATAGGTCAATTAGGATTCTAAAGTTGAGTTAGTGCTTATGACACCACGCATACGCCAAATATTTCCTCAACTGAACATGAGGAACATCAGGACATCCAAAGTATCACACTAATCGTAGCCATCATTTTGACCGTTTCGGTTTACGCCTAACAGTCGCGATGATCTATTGCTACTTACCTAAGGAAACCTGGATTCGGGTGTAGGATCCCCCACAAATATAATACCCAAGCATCCCTTAAAAATAAAGAATACAAAGCAAACAGAAACCAATAAAGTGATCTTATAGCCCTAAGGTAGCCTCTTTTTAGGTAGTATCCCCAGCAGAGTCTCCAGTTCTATAACACGGTGGGAGAACTGACTTGTTTGTTTTGCGTTTTATCGTAAATGTTGCGGATAGCAAGAGTCTCCACCGACTTTTCTTTTATCCAATAAAGGGAAGGTGAAAAGAATAGGAAAAGACCTTCGTTATATTCTGAGTACGGGAGGAAATTATGAAAAGGGAAGGTGTTAGCACCCTTTCCATCCGTAGTTATCTATGGGCTCTTAGTTGCTTAGCTCACTTTTGAAAAATTGCTTTCTATGTTTGTGTGGTTTGAAAAGTATTTTGAAAGACATTTCGCATTGACTTCGTAATGATTCTCGTTGGAATGTATACGAAGTGGTCAGAAATGTTTCGTTTGGAAAATGTCTTACTTTGTAATGATTCTCGGTGGAATGTATACAAAGTGTTTTTGAAATGTTTTTGAAAAGTATGAGGTGTAAAAAGTATTTGATTGGAGCAAGCAATAGAGTCTTATTTACCTACTCAGAATGGTCATTTCCATGTTATTTTCCCTTCTCCTTTAGAATAAGGCTATCCATACCATTAGTTGGCATGTAACATTATTCGTTTGAATGTGAAGGGACAATCGAAGGATCATCGTATGGTCATAGAAGGTAACATGTAAGGATACCTTAGCAATTTCGTAGGGACGATCATCACTTTTCGTAGGCAATAATCGAGGGACGAGATCATATATTCGTAGGCAACATCTAGGGACTATGATCTTTGTATCGGAGGGACTAGGATGATGTTATTCGTAAGCGTCTTTGCTAATGGTATCTCTACGTTAAAGGGACATGACCATTGTATTCGAAAGGCAACAAGAGAGGATACCCTAAGGTGGTGCAAGTGTGAAGGAGTGTGTTTGATTAAGATATTTAGTCTTGAATTAGAGTGATCTAGGATTGCTTTTAGTCTTGCCATACAAACTGTAGTTACTAGCAATTAGATATATATGTACAGGAAGTAAAGGTGCGGAAAGTAAAGTCCTACGCTATTACATGGCTTTGGGGCAGATACATAATATAGATGCGGAAAGTAAAGGCAAAAAATATAAATCTACGCTATTACAGAATAAACCTTGCGACCTATACATCATTTTCTAGAATTGTGAATGCGAAACACTAAACAAATAATCAGAATAATAATAAAAATGTTAGTGGAAATGTTTTGGAAATTAGTAAAATGTTTTTAGGGTTAGTAAACCTAATTACAAGAAAGAAAATATTTTTTTGGAATTTTTGTGGATTTATTTTAATTAGGAAAATCAATTAAAAGTTAATTTAATTGATTAATTACCAATTAATTAAAATAAAAGGAAAAAGGAAATTTTTTAATGATAAAAAATTAAATAAAGATTTTTCTAACCTATTTGTAAATTGAAAGCATTATTTTGGATTCTTTGTTGTATTTAAAAAAATATTTGAAAAGAAATTAATTGAAGAAAAGAAAAGAAATTGAAAAGTAATAAAAAAACAAGAAAAAAAACATGTTAGTTTGCAAGTGTTAAAGATATTGTGAGAGTCGAGGATCGAACCAGCCCTCTGGTCAAGCAGCGCCTCCTTGCCATCTGAACTAAGTGTCTTGGCTGTTTGAAATATGAAGCAATATTAATATAAAAGGAAATTATTTTCTGCAAATAATTAAATCAAAAACGCGCGCACATGGCCTTCTTCTTCCTTTTTGAATTTCCCATGGCCTTTACCCACGACTTTCCCGTGGGTATACTTGTCTCTCGGTTTTGACCGTAGCTATACCACCTGTAAATCAAACATCAAGAAATACATGATATAAATGGATTGTAAGGACATGGATCAACTCAGTTTGATCTTGTGAGCAAGATTATGCCCCTAGTTTCCTTTAATTTGACCTAAATCATAAAACCCTAACTTGAAGCTTGGAACCCTAACAATGGCAACTCACGATTCATGTACTCAAACTCAGATTAAACCATATAGAAAGCATCGAAATCATATTAGGAATACAAATATATAATTAATTCATGTTGAAAATGCATATAAATATGAAATCGATCTCAAATTTTTTGAGGCAAACCGTGAGTCGTGTTCTTGAGTTTCTAGATGTATGGACGATTTGTGAGCATCTGGAACGGATCAGTGAACACCAAGGAATGTGTTGGGATGCTTGGAGCTGATTGAATTGGATTGAAACCTTGCCTATTAGTTGCTTGTGTGGCACGATTTTTTCAAGCTTTGTAAGGGTTCTTGAGGCTGCAAAAGTTCGTCCTTGGCATCTGGAAACCTTGTGCATATATAGTAGAAGCAAATTAGGTCAAGAGATGTGAAGAAAATATTTGGCATTGATAAAAAGATATTTGATTTTTCAATCATGCAAGTGTGAAGGAGTGTGTTTGATTCAGATATTTAGTCTTGATTTAGAGTGATCTAGAATTGCTTTTAGTCTTTCCATACAAACCCTAATTACTAGCAATTAGATATATATGTACAGGAAGTAAAGGTGCGGAAGTTAAAGTGCGGAAAATAAAGTGTGGAAAGTAAAGTCCTACGCTATTATATGGCTTTGGGGCAGATACATAATAGAAGGTGCGGAAAGTAAATACAGAAAGTAACTACGCTATTACAAAGAGGTCCTTGCGACCTATACATCAATTTTTGATATTGTAAATGCGAAATAGTAGACAAATAATTAGAATAATAAGAAAAATGTTAGGGAAAATGTTTAAGGTTAGTAGAAAACCTAATTTCAGTAAGAAAACAATTTTTGGAATTTTGTGGATTAATTTTTATTAGAAAAATAATTAAAAATTAATTTAAATGGTTAATTAACAATTAATTAAAATTAAAAAATATTTTTTTTATGTCAAAAATAAAAAAAATATTTTTCTAACCTAACTCTGAAAATAAAATATTTTTTATGGTTTTTTTTATGTATTTTAAAAAATATTTTAAAAGAATTTAAATAAGAAAAAGAAAATTGAAAATATGAAGAAAAAAATGGGGTTAGGGAGAAAATAGCCAAAAATATATTAGGGATGTTGGGGATCGAACTGGGTACCCCAGGGTCACCATTCACGCGCCTTGTCATATGAGCCAATGGATCTGCCTGTCATTGAAACACAACCATTTGCTTATAAGTGTTAAAATGTTTCATTTTGCTTTTCAAAACAAGTCAAGCGTGGGCCCCATTCAGTTTGAACCAACCAATCATGTGAACGAGACAAGCCACGCACGCAGTCAAATGTTCAACGCTTGAGTCCCTCGCCGGAACCCTACCTCTAATCATCTTCTCCGGGAGGTGATTTTTTGAAACCTGTAAAATAATGAAATTCGAAGCTTATGGTTAAGGCTACCCCCTTAAATCGGGGTCTGCGAGTTGAATAACACCGTCGGTTTGACCTGAAAATTCATGCATACAGAGATACAAAGCTACAACAAGGTCATGCCCTAACAATGGTAAAACACGATTTAGGCATGCTAAGCTCCAAACGATGGACCAAATATGTTCTATGACATCTTATGAACACATTAGAATAGTTAGTTTCAATTAAAACACGTTAAAAAAACAAACATGAATTCATGAAAAATATGCAATCAGAGGTTCATGGTATGCACTTTTAGGGACTTTTGGCCATGGATAATGATCCATTCTTACCCTACTATACCTTTTCAGTCAGTATATTTCCATAGATAATTTTAGAGAGATCTTCAAGAGCCTTATAGCCCGCATCAACATACAATATAAACTTATCAAATGATAAGTATGAACGTAGAAATGAATTATGACACATGTGTCCTAGGATCAATCTAGTCGATCCTGCAAGTAACCAATAATAATCAATAAATTGGAAGACTGGCGGTTGTTTACTATAAATCACTGTAAACAAATTGGCATGCCCAGTGGGACTGTGTCATAAGAAAACTTTTAGTCAAACCTATTAGAAAATTTTAGGATCTTCTGAGTTTGGAGCGCCTTTCGTTATATGAACCTTCGAAGCGGCAAAATAAAGAACAATAATCCACATATACCCATAAGACAACGTACTAAAACAATGGTTAACACAACTAACCAAGATAGGGGACAAAATCCCCCACAGGGGGCTGCAACAATCGTTTCAAGTTTGATTGATGCATCCAATACCATCCATGTTGGGAGTTCCGAATACAGTCCCAGTAAGTACATTAGAAATACCATCTAGTATGTCATCAATGCAAACTATGCCACACGTAGGGAATCAACACTATTCGACCCCCACTAGGCCTCCAGGCTTTGAGCCTTTGAGACCCAGAAACCCTTCGTATGGAATGCCAACTTCGTTTATGGCAGGATTACATAATGCATCAACTTCGTCCCCAGTCCAAGGGTCTGGTTCAGGAATGAACCATTTGGGTATAAATTCCCAGAATCTAGGAAACTTCGCCCAGTTGCCCACCCTTACAACTAATAGTCAGGCAGCACTTAGGCAACAGATGGATGATAGCAATCATGATATGGTAGGAATCTTGGCCCGTGAAATGAATGCTATTTTTAATCCCCTGATCCAGAACATAAATAGAACAAACCAAGAAAATGCAGCCCAGATGGCTAGAATAGCAGATTTCTTTGGTGCCCCTGATGCGCCTGCAAGATGTAGGCAAAACCCAGTGGTGATTCGAAATGAAGAACCCACAATTGAACAAATTCGACCCCCTAGACAAGTGGTCGAAGAGAGAAATATAGGGGCAAGATTGAGGCAACAGGAAGTTCAGGATATTCAGGATGAACAGCCTAGACCAATAATGATGGTAAATAGGGACAAAAATGCAGACAAAATTGTTCATAGGATTAGAAATGATAATCTAGTGGCAGAGAATAACCTAACCACCATGATCGAAAGAATAATGGCCCAGAATGGCTTAAATTCAGGATTTAGGAGGCCAAATTACACATCTCCTATTATGGACTATGTTCTGCAAACAGAATTACCCAGGGGCTGTAAAGTTCCTAAATTCACGAAATTTGCTGGGGACACGAGTGAATCAATAGTGGAACATATAGCTAAGTATTTAACTGAAGCAGGAGATATAGCAAATAATGAAAATCTTAGGATAAAATACTTCCCAAGTCCTCTAACGAAGAACGCTTTCACTTGGTTCACCATCCTTCACCATAGGTCCGTAGACACGTGGCCTTATTTAGAAAGACTTTTCCATGAACAATTTTACATGGGTCAGTCTAAAATTAGTCTGAAAGAATTAGCAAGCATTAAGAGAAAATTCACTGAACCAATAGATGATTATTTGAATAGGTTTCGTTTATTGAAATCTAGATGCTTCATGATGGTTCACGAACATTAATTGGTCGAAATGGATGTTGGGGCCTAGATTATTCCATTCGAAAGAAGTTGGATACGATATCTTAGAGACATGGCCCACTAGCGACGAGTTCGACGGTCGAGACTAAAAATGAAAAGGCTAGGGCTAGTAAAATCACAAAAGAGAATAACACATAGAGGTGAAGAGAGAACATAGATGATTCTTGAGATCTTTATGATTTCGATCAGTTCGAAATAGATCTTGCAGAACTGAAAGAAGCACCCCTTTATGCTTGTAGAGTTCTGCTTCCTTCCAATGGAAAGGATATTGTTGAAAATGACAAGAATGATAAATTCCCTAAGAAAATTTATACTTTTAATATAACCAAATGTGATGAAATATTTGATCTTCTTGTTAAAGATGGCCAGTTAATAGTTCCTCCTAACCTTAAGATTCCTCCGTTGAAACAAAGGAAGAAGAGGGGCTATTGTAAATATCACAACTTTTTAGGCCATAAAACCTCACAATGCTTTCTTTTCAGGGATCTGATACAAAACACAATCAAAGATGGCAGGCTAAAGTTCTCAGACAAAGGAAAGAATCCAATGAAGGTCGATACGGATCCGTTGCTGATGGCGGAGACCAACTACGTTGAACCTCTGGATATTAATGTAGTGGAGATCGCTGAGAGGAAAGTTGAATTGAAAGTGGAGTTCAAATAGGATGGGGACTTCATCTTGATCAGGAACGAAACAAAGGCTACTTATGGCCTCCCAAAGGTGCTCATAGCAAAGATACTAAGTGAAGCAATAAAGGCTGCTGATGGCCAACTTGTTGCTGACAAAAAATTGACTGAGGCTACTAAGGGTCTCAGGGTGAAGTTCGAAGAGGTTACAATTTCTGATGGTCAGACGTTAGGAGTAAATATGGTGGACTTGAGCATTAGCGTTGAAATGGAAGAAGTGGGCGCTGTTGGAGAGGAGAGAGAGCAAAGAGGAGAATTTACCTAGAAAAGGCGAGTTTCTGCGAATATCTCTTTCATTGTCATAAGGAAAACCAAGATAAGTTATTTGTGCCCAAGGTGTAGCATCATCGCAACCCCAAAATTTCTTGAGTTAAAGAGGCGGTAGCGAAAGAACAAAGGGTCAATGGAGCAAGACAACCAAGCTGTACAAAGTTATCCAAAAGGCGATGAGTCTACTCGAATTCACAGTTCGATGCCATAAAATTGGAGCAGTGTTTAATATGTCCTAGATCTTGTGCCGTTTATGATAGAAATGGCAGAAGCATTCGAGAGGATTCCATTTGCATCGGGCTGGGGGCACCAAGGTAGGATGCCTTCGAATCCTGTTAATATTGGCAGCACTATGCCAAGGAGGCCAGATAGCCCTTATCCCAGGGGAGCAAAAAGAGTTTCTTTTAAACTACTGCGAAATCCCCAGCGGATGGGCTGCGGTGAGCGATAAGGGAAAAGGAAAGTGGCGAAGCTATGACCAAGATGGCAGGACTCCGATGGCTTACAAGAAGTAATTCAATTCAAACAGGAGGGAAGAAATAAGATTGGAGAATTACAAAGGCAAGAATCCAATGTCTCGCTCTCAATGGCGCAAACACTAGAGAAACAAAAAGGCTGAGATGGATTCGAAGCCCATGGAAATAGGAGAATCCATCACTAATAACCCAGCATCAATGACCTGGGCGGGGCAAACCCCGGTGTCGAGCTTTTCACCAAAAGACGTTGAAGAAAATAAGGAACAGAAGGTGGCTGCAAACGAGGAGGACTTGATGACTGATGACTTCGAATCGGAGGGAGAATCCTTCTTTAATGCAAACTGCAATGTAGTTTCTATGCTACCTTGTGAGTACAATCAGGATACAGTTTACCTGGTGAGGAAGCGTGAGGGCGAAATGGCAGGGCCGGTGTGTTATTATGTGATGAACAATGGAGCGGTCGAGGGAAAAGCGCTTTCTTGAGAAGCGGATGAGGAATGAAGAATCATCTAAAACCCTTATTCATCAGTGCAAAGGTAAAGCAATATGGTGTGAACAAAGTTCTGGTGGATGGTGGAGCTGCTGTTAATTTGATGCCCCGCTTCATGTTAAAAAGGATAGGCATGCATGATTCAGATGTTAGACCTTACAATATGGTGCTTTTGAATTATGAAGGAAAGGTTGGTCAGACCTTGGGAGTGATATAAGTTAACTTAATAGTTGGTTCCCCCACACGGCCAACAATGTTTATGGTCATTGCAGTGAAGGCAAACTACAATCTGTTGCTTGGCAGGAAATGGATTCATGGAGTTGGCGCGGTGCCTTCTTCGATGCACCAAAGGTAGGTGTTGTGGAGAGACGATGGAATTGTTGAAAACATAGAAGCAGACCAAAGTTACTATATGACAGAAATCAACAACGTGGACAAAAGAAACTTCGATCGAAATATGGCCAACATAGGGCCATGTCACCCACCTGAAGAATATTTCGAGCCCAATGAAAACGCTTATTATTCTTTAACCCTTCGTCCTAATGGATTCCAATGGGATAGAGAAATTATGTGGGACGGGCAAGAAATTGAAGAAGATGGAGAAAATTCGACGAAGTGGAAGCGAAGATCATTATGGTGAATCGATTTATTATAAAAGATTTGGCCTATGCGAGAACAAGCGAAGAGCGGCTCTCAAAGTCGAAATGCAAAACATGGCTATCGAGCCACGGATAAAAGAAAAACAAAAAGAAATAGCAAGTCTGAAACTACCACCCCACCACAGCGATGGAAAAACTTGCGAACTAGTGGATCAACGACTAGATGCCATTTATGATCAAGAGCCCTTGGGGTTCGAAAAGGATCCAGAGTCAACAAGCGCTAAAATGTTGCCACAAGATCCATTGGAGGAAGTTGATATTGGGGATGGCGTCGAAAAAATTCACGTACATCGATCGAAACTCGGTCGATCTAAAAAGCGGTGGTGAAATGCTCAAACAAAACAGAGATTGCTTCGCCTTGGACTACGACGAAATGCCTGGTTTAAAGAGGGAACTGGTGGAACATAGGCTTCCAATAAAGGATGGCAAGAAGCCCATTGTGATGACTGGTTTTTTTTCATCATCGGTTGTTTTAAAATAAACAATGAAGTCGCCACCTAATTTTATTTGTTCTAAAAAAACGGGAAAATATAGATAAAACCCGCAAAATTTGGATAAGGCGGTCTACGTGACCAAAAGATGTGAATTCGGGAGTCGGTTATGCAAGGGGAAGGTGTTAGCACCCTTTACATCCATCGTACTCGATGGGACCCGTTTAGTTCTAAGTGTTTGTGTGTTAAATTTCTAATTTAAGTTATGATTGAGAAATAAAAGAAACGAGGTTTATTTATTATTATTTTGAGTTTGGCACGGTTTCAGAACCGTGTGCCTACGTATTCCCTTGTGCAATGGGAAAGTCAAAACTCCGTAGTTCCTCTTGAAAAGGTTTGAATTTGTTGTATTTATTTTATAAGAAAAATCGTGCTTTAGACATTTCAAATGCTTGAACTTGGACTTGTTTTGTTTGTTTAAAAAGCTTAAGTCTTTGTTCGTGTTTGAAATGGCTATTGCACACTCTTTGTCAGAAAAAAGTTTGATGATCGCATATGAGCGATAAAAGAGTTTGAGTGAGTTGAGTTATTTTTATGTGGGAGACGAGTATTGGACCATAAGTGTTCAACGGCTAATGCCCCAAATACTCGGATGAGTGGACAGAAACATCCTAATCATCTTTTCTACTCAAAAGTTTGTTGAGAAAGGTGAGGTGAAACAAGGTTCACGTTGATTAGATTCATTTAAGAAGAAACCAAACATACGATGAGGATCGATACAGGCCGACTACCATATGTTTGGGAGGAGAAGTAGAATATTTATTTATGAAAATATTTTGAAAAGAATCTCGGGGTTGGATCGAGGTTTAGAAATTTAATTATGAAAGTGTTTTAGATGGGGTTTTGAAAATGGTTTGAAAAGTGAAGGATATTCACAAGAAGTTTTGAAAAGATTTAAGTTGGAAAAAACATTTTTGAAAAGTATTAAAAATACTTAAAATGTCCCATTTTTAAGTTAGTAAAATATAATCAAAAGAAAATATTTTTGGATTTTTGACATAATCATAAAATAAGCACATTAAATGACAAGTGTGCAAAAATCATCTTAATATAAAAGTTTTGATTGGTATTAGTATACTTACCTTGGTTTGAAATAGTGCGGATTACGACCAAGTCGATTCGATTACTTGAAGTGAGAATCGATTTTCATGATTCTCGTTTACAATGATGGAATGATGATTTGGATTACTTCTATATAATGTATAGAATGTGTTTGAAATGAAAATTATAACAAGCACGAGTGAATTAAGAGTTTGGAAGTTATGGCTCAAATTGGCATTTTATGAGTTTTGGAAATGATTTACGGAGCAAAGCGGATTTTGGCTTGTTTTACGGGGTTTGAAGTTCAAAAAATTCTAAATGATATTTAGAACATGTTAGAATGACACCATTAGTTTGGAACTTTCAAGAATTGCAATTTGGGATTCTAACCTCTTTGAAAAACTTAGAAAACTTGCAAAATAAGAAGAAATGAGAAAACAAGTTTGGAATTGTTTTGGTGTGTTTTTTGAATGAAGTAGGAACCTCTATTTATAGGCAAAGGATTTTGAAAATGGCAAGGTAAAATAAGATTAGAAGAGAAATTTGGAAGCTTAAGGCTTAAGAAAGAATATTCCTTCATTAAATGCAAATGGAATCTTTTTAATCATTACTTAAAAAAACTCAAGTGTTTTTTTTATTCTTTCCTAGCAATTTACATAATATTTTTTCTCTTAAATTCTATCTCATGTAGTGACAAGGCTTCTAGAAGGGAGAAAGTTGCAAAACAACTTGTAATTTTGATGCATGATTTTGGAAATCCATGGTTTTGGAGCTCTATGTTTCAAAAACAAAACCATAGCTAGACAAAGTGTTTTTGCAAGTTCTTGGACTTTTTAGAAAGCTTGTAACAAGACCTACAACTTTCATGTTTTGAGTTTTTCTTGAATCAAAATGGATATAGGTGAAAAATGGACATGAAAGTGAGGAAAAACCATGTTTCTTAACACTTGAAAAATTTTCTAAGTGTTAGAAAAAATTCAAATCTTGACTTTTTGTTGACTTTTTCACATTTCTTGATTTTTTATGATCATGATGGATTATTTGAAATGATTTTATGATTGAAAAAATTTAGTCTTGAAAAAGTTGACCAAAAGTCAAAGTTTGACTTTTTGAGCAGATGAATTTTCATCAGATGGTTCAGAATTTGTCTGATGAAGAAACATGGATTTTGCAATGTTTTGAATCAAGAAATTAGGTTAATATGTTGCATTGAAGATGTTAAGACCAATATTCAAGCAAATAGGTCATCCATTGAGCAGAAAGTCAATGATTCACTATCTCCGATTAAAACCCTAATTGGTCCATTCATGGTAGATTATGAGAAAAAGTTGGGAATCTGAAGATCAAATGTTGATGATTGATTAAGATAGATCAATTGAGGTGAGTGGAAACTCAATCCCTTATTGATCATATCTTGAACAGATGAAATTTTGAAGAAACCCTAATTTTGACTTTAGGAGTACACGCACGATCATCTTGTTTTGGCGTTAGTGATGCAATGATCTTATGAGAAATACAAGGGAATAAAGTCTTGATCTTGTGCACTTTCAAAAAAGTGTATTCCTTGAATAAGGGATGTCTCATGATTACTCCTTATAAACACAAACTAAAAAGTCGTTTCCGAAAGTTGAAACCCTGAGCTTAGAAGGGTAAATTTTGGGGTGCGACAGTTGCCCCTATTCAATCATCTTAAACCTGATAAGTGAGAAAAAGCGACAGCTTTTGAACGTTCTAGGTAGAAGAGGATTGAATACTAAAAGAACCCCAAAAATTTGCCCTACGCGGGACACCCAAACTATAAGAGACAATAAATAAGATATCTTGACTACAGAGTCAAGGAAAAGACGCTAGAGGAGAATAAACTTGTTAAGCATCAACAGAATGCCTTAACACAACAGTACCAAAATGAGCAAATAAACAATAAGTTTTAATAAACATGCTTTGAGAAGAAAATCGAACTCCTCAAGTGAAAAGAAAAACAAGAAAGTGCTTTGAGAAGAAAATCGAACTCCTCAAGCGACAAGAAATATAAAAGATTAAGCCATCACAGGATGTCTTAATGAAAATGCTATGAGAAGAAAACCGAACTACTCAAGAGAAAAGAAATATGGTAAATTGAGAATTTGATATGACTGAGAACTTGTCAAAAAGTTCCAGAGAGTTAAGGAATACCCGCAGACCTTAACGAAAATAAAATTGAAAATTTGATATGATCGAGAACTTGTCAAAAAGTTCCAGAGAGTTAAGGAATAGACCTTAACGAAAATAAAATTGAAAATTTGATATGATTGAGAACTTGTCAAAAAGTTCCTGAAGAGTTAAGGAATACTCGCAAACCTTAACGAAAATAAAATTGAAAATTTGATATGATTGAGAACTTGTCAAAAGTTCGGAGAGTTAAAGAATACCCATGAGACCTTAACAAAAATAAAATTGAGAATCATCGAAGATCTCAAAGAGTTAAAGAATACCCATAAACTTTAACGAAGATATAATCGAAATTTATCGAAACTCCCGAAGAGTTAAGGAATACTGCGGACCTTACGAAGATGAAGTTGAAAACTATCGAAGATCTCAAAGAGTTAAAGAATACCCGCAAACTTTTGAAGATATAATCGAGAATTTGTCAAAAATCCCGAAGAGTTAAGGAATACCCATGAGACCTTAACAAAGATGAAATTGAGAAACTATCGAAGATCTCAAAGAGTTAAAGAATACACATGAACTTTACGAAGATATAATCGAAATTTGTCAAAAATCCGAAGAGTTAAGGAATACCCGAGACCTTAACAAAGATGAAATTGAGAAACTATACGAAGATCTCAAAGAGTTAAAGAATACCCAAACTTTACGAAGATATAATCAAAATTTGTCGGAAAATCCGAAGAGTTAAGGAATACCCATGAGACCTTAACAAAATATATGGCTAGAACAATATCGAATTGTTGGTGCACGAAGGTGCGAGCCATGGCATGAATGTCTTGACCATGTAACTTCGAGTTACCGTGAACAAATTGATGCGCACGAGAATACACTCTGCGGGGATAAACAAATCAATATCCGGCCACTAGTGTGATATAGATGTTTATAAAGTGGGTAAATCTTGTTTGGCGTTTTCTTTGATGAGAGATCTTCTTGAACATGTACATACATGTTGAACAACTTCCGAGTTGACAAGATCTTCAACTTTGTATGCGAGATAGCTTCTGGGTGATAGAAGAATCAGTTCGATTACTGCTGTTGAAAAACTTCTATGGTAATGAGCTTGATTTCTTGGCATTGTACAAACAATGCCTTGTAAATGGATATGTGGATCAACTTCGAGTGGAGAAAATATCACGAGATTGAATAAACATCCTACGGTGGATATTTATTTATTGATTAATTGAGGACTTCTTGGGAAATAAACACACTAGAAGTTCAATGTAGTTTTACGAGCATTCGGAGGAACAAAATTAGAAGTCACTTGCCACTAGAATTTGTTGGGAAGATTCTTGTCGAAAGAACCTTGGAAAATACCACGAATAATGTTGTAGTAATCCTTTACGAAGGAAACTAACTTGGGAGTAAATTAAGCTTATTGAAACTCCGTAAGAAAGCCGTGTGAAAAACTTCACTGGGGATTCCCGGTAGATAATTTTGCTGACATGAGAGTCCATTGAAAGATAGTTGTTTCACTAGGAAGAAATCTTTGTTGGAAACCATCAATTGTTTAAGATCCATGCAAAAGAGGATAATTATGTGCGTACGAGAACTAATCCTTCAATTTGATCCTCACGAGGATATTTGCGATTTCAATTGGAAAAACACTGCAAAAGAATTAGCGAACTAATGCATGAGTATGAGATGCATGATATGATATGCATGATGATTTTTTTTGTCTGATGCAAATAGTATGTGATTTCTTGATACTGTTCAGAAAAGAAACGTCACTGGGGGAATCAATTGGATGTTCCTGTTGACACAAGAGTTCACTAGGGATGATTAATCACTTCTCCGGGGAAGAGACTTTTCTTGAGAGTCGTCATCACTTCCAACTTATCTTTCACCCAACTGTTTAACTTGAGTTGGGGAGGAAAAACTAACTTGTCATTTGAGAAATATTCTTGGTATCGCTCGACTTTATACGAGCGGATCCCAGTTAAAGCGGAAGTTTATGCATGAATACTTTGTGATATGACATGAATGAATGAATGAATAAATTGATCGAAAAATATCTGGTTGATGTATTGGTTTATCAAACTGAATTCCCGACACCATTGGAAATTGAACGAAGGGCAACGACCATAACCAAACCATGATTGCCATCATATGAGTCTCTCAAAGGAAATATAACACCTGATTCCTTGTAAACACCATGATGAGTAATGGAGGTACTTCTAATTCAGAGGAACAGGCGCAATACATAGAAAGTCAATCATTCCCCAATATTCCGTAAATCAAAATAATTTTAAGTTTCAAAAGCTTTATTGTTTCAATTTTTAATGATTTTGATTTTTATCTAAAACATCCGCGCCATTAAGTTAAACATGCGAGAAAAAGATAAAAAGTAGAAAAGAAAGCAGTTCAATGAACAATTTTTATTTAAAGTATGAGAAGAATAACTCATACGTAAAGTTTTACATAAAGATGCACATTCCTTTAGGAGGAACACACAGGAAAGAGTAAGTATATACACATTTTCTTAAAACAACAACGAAATTGAAACTGAACTTCATTGAACCATAAACATGATATTCTCCCTCCTGACTGCTATTCTTCATCACTTTACTTCTGAAGATGGTGGTTGAACTGATCCCTTCCATCTATGCTTTTGTTGTGGCACGGAAACACACACTGCAGCATTATGTCTTTACACATTCCCTAACTTTTGCGTGAACCATCTTCTCTTCAGATTTTGGTTTACCGAGACATTTACCCTTTTTTGCTTAAGCCGCCCTTTCGGGTTTTCAGCTTACCGGGCTTAATTAATTTTTTTTAGACATAATACTTCTTGACCGCGTTTGAGTTGATGGCATGTGTCAAATCTTCTCCGTCCATGTTGGTGAGAATAAGAGCTCCTCCTGAGAAAACCTTCTTTACCACGTATGGTCCTTCATAGTTTGGCACCCATTTCCCACGAGGGTCCCTATGTGGAGAGATTATCCTCTTTAGCACCAATTCGCCCACTCTGAACTCGCGGGGACGTACCTTCTTGTCAAAAGCCCTCTTGATTCTTTTCTGGTAAAGTTGGCCATGACAAATTGCTGTTAACCTCTTTTCTTCAATTAGATTGAGTTGGTCATACCTATTCTGAACCCATTCTGCTTCTTCTAACTCCGTTTCCATCAGAACTCTGAGGGAAGGAATCTCAACTTTTATAGGAAGTACCGCCTCCATACCGTAGACGAGAGAGTAAGGTGTCGCTCCTGCCGAAGTGCGAATAGATGTTCTGTACCCGTGCAAAGCGAAAGGAAACATCTCGTGCCAATTCTTATATGTTTTTACCATCTTTTGAAGGATCTTCTTAATATTCTTGTTAGCTGCTTCAACAGCGCCATTCATCTTTGGCCTGTAGGGCGAAGAGTTGTGATGCTCAATCTTGAAGGTGTCGCACAACTCCTTCATCATTTTATTGTTCAGATTTGTCCCATTGTCAGTGATAATCTTGCTAGGAGTACCATAGCGACAAATTATATTATTCTTGATAAATCGGGTAACTACTTGTCGTGTCACATTCGCATATGAAGCAGCCTCAACCCACTTGGTGAAATAATCTATGGCAACCAGTATGAAGCGATGTCCATTAGAAGCTTTTGGCTCAATCATTCCAATCATATCTATTCCCCACATAGCGAATGGCCATGGAGAAGTCAAGACATTCAGAGGTGAGGGCGGCACGTGCATCTTATCGGCATAAATCTGACACTTATGACATCTCATCGCATAGACAACACAGTCTGTTTCCATAGTCATCCAGTAGTATCCCGCCCTAAGAATCTTTTTTGCCATTGCATGCCCATTTGCGTGAACACCAAAAGAACCTTCATGAATTTCTTTGATGAATTGATCTGCTTCGTGTCTATCCACGCATCTGAGCAAGACCAAATCAAAATTCCGCTTGTACAACACACCACCACTTAGGAAAAAGTTGGCAGACAACTTCCTTAAAGTCTTCTTATCAGTGATAGATGCCTCTTCTGGGTATTCGCCTTTCTCTATGTATTGCTTGATATCATAGAACCAAGGTTTACCATCAGTTTCTCCATCAATCGTCATACAAAAACCAGGTTCGTCTAGACGTTTGATAGTGATAGAAGGAGCTTCATTAGCCCACTTGACCTTGAACATTGAAGATAATGTGGCCAAGGCATCAGCTAACTAATTTTCCTCTCTGGGAATATGATGGAAAGTGATCTCGTCAAAATACGGTATTAGTTTCAAGACATGATCTCTATACGGGATTAACTTTTCATTACGAGTTTCCCACTCTCCTTTGACCTGGAAAATAACAAGTGCTGAATCTCCATAAACTTCAAGGATTTTGACCCTTAAATCAATGGCTGCTTCAATCCCGAAAATACAAGCTTCATATTCTGCCATGTTATTGGTACAGTCGAAACAAATTCTGGCGGTGAAGGGAATATGAAATCCTGTTGGAGAAGTAATGATTGCCCTATTCTATGACCTCTTGCATTAGATGCACCATCAAACCTGGCGTCCACGGGATCCGGGTTGGGTCCTTCTTACGGTCGAGGAATGTTGCGGTCCACGATAAACATGACATCTTAAATGCAGGAAATCAAATCTCATTGGTTGATAGTCCTCCATGGGCTAGTGGCGAGATATTACGATATCACACTTCCCTTGATAGCTTTAGGTTACATATTGAATATCATATTGAGATAGTAACATCCCATGTGCATAATCCTTCAACCAAAGTGGTTTCTCGAAAATATACTTGATAGGGTCCATCTTGGATATCGACATCGTAGTGTGACACACCATGTCTTGCCTCAAGCGACGAGCGCAGCCCATACCAAGGCACAACAAGTTTTCTCTAACAAAGTACCGACTTTGTGAATTTCTTACTCAAGTAATATATTGCATGCTCTTTTCTTCCGTTTCGTCATGTTGTCCCGAACACAATCCATAGATTTTTCAAGTACGGTGAGGTACATTATGAGAGCTTGCCGACACGTGATATCAAGATTGGTGGTTCTTGCAAGTACTCCTTAATCTTATCAAATGCTCGTGACAATCATCATTCCATATAATGGCACGATCCTTTTTAACAACTTGAACAAAGGTTCACAAGTAGGCATTAAATGTGAAATGAGCAGGAAATATAGTTCAAGCGTCCCAAGAAACCACGAATTTCCTTCTCCGTTCTTGGTGCAGGCATATCTTGAATAGCTTTTACTTTGTCAGGATCCACTTCAATACCTCGTTGGCTTACTATGAATCCAAGTAACTTCCCAGATCGAACTCTGAAAGTGCACTTGTTAGGATTCAAACGAAGTTTATATTTCCTTAATCTATCAAGCGACTTTACGAGATGAATAATGTGCTCCTCTTCATTCTGAGACTTGGCGATCATATCATCCACGTATACCTCTATTTCTTTATGCATCATGTCATGGAAAAGGGCTACCATGGCTCTCTGATAAGTTGCCCCTACATTCTTCAATCCGAATGGCATGACCTTGTAACAGAAGGTGCCCCAAGGAGTAGTGAACGTCGTTTTCAACATATCTGCAGGGTCCATCTTGATCTGATTATATCTTGAGAAACCATCCATGAAAGAGAATATGGAAGACTGAGTTGTGCTATCAACTAAGACATCAATGTGAGGTAAAGGAAAATCATCCTTCGGGCTGGCTCTGTTTAAATCTCGGTAGTCCACACACATCCGAACTTTTCCATCCTTCTCGGGGACAAGTACAATGTTGGCAATCCAATCTGGATATACTGACACAGCAAGGAAACCGGCTTCGAACTGCTTCTTGACTTCGTCTCGAATCGTTTTAGCCATCTCTGGATATGTTTTCCTCGGTCTTTGTTTCACAGGCGAACATTCGGGTTTTAGCGGCAGCTTGTGCATAACAATATCTGTGTCAAGTCCGGGCATATCCTGATATGACCATGCAAACACATCTATAAACTCTTGCAACAAGCGGACCAACTCATCTTTTATTTCTTGCCCAAGCGGTTCAATTTGACTTCTTTCGATCCTTTTGGTCCCAGTTGATCACATCCACTGGTTCTTGATGAGGTTGGATCGTCTTTTCTTCATGCTCAACCAGACGCGTTAACTCTTCAGGGAATTCATAGTCTTCCTCACCATCGTCTTCAGCTTGGTTGATCGGGAAATTGAAGTCAAAAGGGATTATAGCATGGCTATGTTCAATGAGCTCAGTTTCAGGTAATCTGCATGATTGATTTTCTTTTTTAGATATGTATGCTTATAAAAATAACAGTGAAAATGTTGTTGTTTTTATTAATATGCAATGGAAAACAATAGTAAAAAAACAATATAAAAAGGATCTCAAACTGAATAACAAAATGCGCTTTTTATTGAAGATAAACATTTATTCATTAAACGGAATAAGCCCTACAAAACAATCCTTTGTGCCTTGGGCAGAGCACAAGATTTTTGTTTTAAAACAAGAAATTACTTTGATAATGAAATGAGAGGGGTAACGTCCTTGACAATCCAATTCTTGGGTACAACACCGGGAGGAGTACGGAACACCATCTGAGAAAGCTCTGCTGCATGCTCATCGTCATCAATGGCATTGATAACCTTCTCGGAACGGAAGCCTTTCGCAATAAAAGTATCCTCAAGACGAGGAATTTTCCCCTTTCCTATCTCTGAACCTTCACTGATCTTGGAGGATGGTTGGTAACTGAATCCACTCTTGTCTCTCTTCTCCGTCATATCTAACACCGTTCCCCAACCTTCGGTATTTCCAGAGTCGATAAGGGCCTTAACATCCTGCCAACAGGCCATGTTACCCTTAGGCTTTTAGAGACTTGATCTCTTTTGCACAGTACCCACAATCTCTAAAGCTTGAAGAGAGTCTACGTGCACCTCGTCTCAACATCCACATACTTGAATTCGGACAAGTGACTAACCAAGTAGTCTTCTTCACCACTAACCTCCACCACAGGTTATTCGACAAGAACTTCAATTTTGATGAAGAGTTGAAGTAATGACTTTAGCATCGTATGCTCTTCCCAATAGCGACTATAAAATTTGGAAAGATGTCCATTACTTGAAAAGTGATGTTGAATAGTGGTCCAATAATTACGGAAGGTCAATTTCTCCACCGTCATCTGCGGGATCCATCAAAAGCCTTTACAATCGAGAGAACTAGGTTTCATAGTTGCCCTTCCACCTGTAATTGGGCCAAGGTTGTCTTTGGGATCACATTCAAAGCTGAGCCTGTATCAACCAATACTCTAGCAAGAGTCGTTCCACCACAAGTAACAGAAATGTGAAGAGCCATGTTATGATTACCTCCATTTGGAGGGAGATCCGCATCGGTGAATAATAAACAACTGCCATCATTTAAACTAGAAATTGAAGCATCCAATTGATTAATTCTAATATCTTCAGCCACGTATGCATTGTCGAGGAACTTCAACAAGGCCATCTTGTGGGCTTCAGAACTTTTCAACAAAGACAAGATCGAGATCTTTGCAGGGGTCTGGCTAAGCTGATCAACCACTTTATAGTCACTTCTTTTGATGATTTTCAAAGTCTCATCACTTGGCTTAAAAATATCCCTCAATTCTTCCGCACTTAAATCAACAACTCCATCTTTCTTCGGAGGAACATCTGGCGCCTTCTCTGCAGCTCTACTCTTCATCGAATCCTGGTGATAAATACGACCACTATGAGTCATGCCACTCATACCAGTGATGTTTTTGACAATAGATTCTCCTAAAACTATTGACTTACCACCTGATAACTTGGGCTCGTAGTTCCATGGTACAACTTTAGTATCTTCATAAGGAATACGGACGGGCGGGTAAACCATCATTGGTTCTACCGCCGTAATAGGTTCTTCTTCCTGGATAGGGACCGTTGGAGGCATGTGAAGTCTTCTATTATTGATGAGCGGAACCACCACATCTATTTCAACTTCAACCGGAGCTCGGCTAAATTGAATCAAATGATGACACATTAATCTTTGTAGATACTTCTTGAATTCTGCACAGTGTTCTGGATTGACTTGACAAATCAAACAATGATCATGAATTCCTTTCAATAAATCAGACCTTTTCAACTCTTCAAATATCTTCTTCAAAGACATTTTCAATTGATCTACATCCATAAGAAGACTTTTTTCTTCTACCAAAGCATTTACTGACGACGATCCATGCCTCGGCAATGGATTATTAGCAATGTTGGGGACATCAGCGAAAGTTAACAGCTTTCGGTCAATAAGTTCCTGAACCTTGCATTTAAAAGCGAAACAATCCTCTGTAGTATGCCTGGGAGAGTTGGCGGCGTGAAAAGCGCATCTAGCATTCTCATTAAACCATGGTTTGGGAGGTCCAGGAACAGGCTTTAATTCCCTTGGCACTACTCTTCCATCTTGAATCAAATACGGTAAAAGGCTAGTGTAAGTCATTGGAATAGGCTGGATCTCTTCCTTGGTGTACTTATGATATTGTGAGCTTTTCTGTTGACTTAGACCTTTAGCTTGTTGTTGCTGGGAAGCTTGATTCTGAGGAACCTGAGTTGAATAAGGCATCTGCATTTGCATGGGTTGCTGATACGGCATGCCGGGAAATTGCATAGCAGCAACATAAGGATACGACATATACGGGACCTGAACAGGAGCAGGTCTAGTTGGTTGTCTTCCTCTTCCTCTTCCCCTTGGTTCGAACACAACATTGGCTTCAGCTTCTTTCCTTTTAAAGCCATTGAACGATTTCTTTATAGTAGACGTCCCCGCATTCCCTCCGGATATCTTACCGGTCTTCAAACCTTCCTCAATCTTCTCGCCCACCATCACTAGGTTGGAGAAATCAGAAAAAGTACTTCCAATCAATCTCTCGTAATATTGCACTGGCAATGTTCCCATGAACAAATCATTTAATTCTCTTTCTGCTAAAGCTGGTTGAACCCTTGAGGCTACCTCCCTCCACCTCTGAGCATATTCTTTAAAAGATTATCTTTCCTTTTGAGACATATTCTGGAGTTGTACACGATTGGGAGCCATAGTGGTGTTGAAGTGGTACTGCTTAAAGAAAGCGGCAGATAAATCTTCCCAAGAGCGGATATTCGACTTCTCTAACTGCATATACCAGTCAAGGGATGCCCCTAAGAGACTATCTTGAAAATAATGAACCATCAATTTGCTATTTTTAACATGTGCCGCCATCTTGCGACAATACATCCTCAAATGGGTATCCGGACAGCTCACTCCCTTATACTTTTCAAAGTCAGGTACTTTGAATTTTGGTGGAATGACAACATCAGGGACAAGACACATGTCCACAGCACTCATGCCAACAATGTTTTTCCCTCTCAGTTCCTTTACTTGCTCGGCTAGCTGTTTGCACATCTTCTGGGCAGCCATATCTTGAAAAGGATTCGGATTGCCCCCAGGTGCAATGTTCTGATAAAACTGTCTCATATAACCGTCTTGTTGTTCCTCCTCAACTTGAGGAGTCGTAGACCATGGATTTTCTTGCTCATCCTCCCTTGGTTCTTGCTCATTATTTCCCATAGTTTGGGTAGCAACATGTCTTCTTGGCGGCATTACAGCAGTTGTCGACTCGATGAAGAAGTCGTAGGACATCCCGCAGTGTGAATTAGATGCTTGCATTCCTGGGGCATTGCCACTACCTCGATGGGTTCTCACATTTCCTGTAACAACGGGAGGAATGGTAGTAGTTGCATTGTTTGATGTAATGGGCAATAGCGATGGCGGTAGCAATGACAGCGACTCTTCTTCTCTTATATGTTGAGCAGTCAACATCTCCATCAACTGGTCCATCTTGGACTTCACGGTGTCGATGTCATCTTGCATCACAACCTGTCTAGTTTCATACTGATCCATTGCTTTCTTTAAGTTAGCCCTGGTTCCGTACGGGTGTCGGGTAGTCAGCTTGAATCTGGATGAGAGGAAACGTAATGAGCTTGGCATCCCTCTTTTTTTAAAAAAAAATGCATGATTATGTATGATTAATGCAAAAGTGCTTATGATTGTGTTTCCATTCCCAAGGATCTTTATCGGACTCATTCACTTGTAAGCAATCAGCACAACAAATGGATAATCAGCTTTTTCATTCCAAACATAAAAGTTAAATACAGACATCAGTTTTTTTTTGTAGAGAAAGTAAAGAGCAAGACTCGCAGGTCTGCAGATATAATGAAACTGAAAAGTACATAAGAGTAACAAAAAGGTCAGAAGTGTTGTCCTCTTCGGGGCTTGAACTCCCTTATTTCCTTTTTGAATCGTTCCACCATGTCTTTGCAAAGATAAATGAAGTACTCCACTGCCGGAGGCACTCGGTCTTCCTCTAGATCTTCGATAGCTGATTGAAGCCTCCATGGGACTTCCACTATTAGTTGTCTACAGAATTCCACCAAGCCTGAGTAATTGTCATACAAACTCTTGTTTTGCTCTTCTAAGTTGAAAATGGTTTCTCCCCCCTATTCACCCAAAGTTCATTCTGACGTCGGGCTTCTTCCTGCCATCCCTTGCACTGGACTTCCAATTCTCCATATGATGCTTCCCATCGGGATACAAGGTCTCTTGAAGTATCCAACTCTTGAATCTGAGTGGTAAGAGTTGTCTTCAGATCGAACTTTGCCTTGATAGCTTGTTCTTTATCTGCATAAGCTTGCCCTCTTTGCTGTTCAGCTTCAGCCAATCTACGATTGAATTTACTTAACTCAAAATTGGCTGCATCCAGATTATCTTTTACACGAAACTTTGCTTTCCTTTCTTTCTCTACCTGCTCTTGACTCTTTAGAAGCTCATCATCTCTTTTCTTGAGGCTTTGCATCAAATCATCCCTTTCTCGAGCAACACGAGTAAGGATTGCTTGTTGTCGCCCCTCTTCGACCCTCATTTATGTAATGGTGAGCTTGAGCTTGTTGAACTCCTCAATAGGGACATGAGTGACTTCGGGCTCTGGAACCTTGACGAGAACCACCGGAGCGTACGGAAGTTTGACCTCTTTGACCCTACCAATTACCCACTGTTTATAGGGTTCTTTTGCTACACAATCTCTTTTTCCTAACTCTCTTCCTTTCCTATAGATTCGAGTCCAAGCACTTCTGATTTGTCTTAATAATTGAGGATTTTCTTTTCCAAAGTCTTCCAAAAGGAGTTCCTCTAATACTGCATCATTGGGCTCAGTCTCCAAAGGATAACCTAACTGTCTTAACGCCAACCTAGGGTTGTAATTAATACATCCTTGAGACCCCATTAGCGGGACATTAGGAAAATCTCCACAGTTGGTAATAACTTCTCCTACATTGCAATTTGGTAAGTACCACACCACAGCATCTGAAGTGAGGCAGGCTAATGTCTAAGACCATGACAAATCTTTTAATATGTCGTACCACGGGCCCTTAGTTGGTAAGTGAGACAAAAACTAGGAGTACAACAAAGGAGTGCAACATAGAACCACACCTCTCTTCTTCTCATGCCTTATATGAAGGTGGTAAAGAACATCGGCCACGAGAGCTGGAACAGGATTCTTCCTAGAAACAAACACACTAACAGCATACTCTTCCAAGAATTCTTCTTCCCCACTAGGAAACATGACGATCCCAAAAATGAGTAGAGCAAGAACAAGCATAAAAGGCATTTGTATTGTCTGATTCTGTCAATTTCTTCGCCTTACTTTCCAATGCCTTTCGGAGAATCCCTTTAGCCTTACACATAGGTGCAACCTCTCTGACCGGAAGATACAACACTTCGGCTAACCTGTCTGATGTTACTCTTTCTCCTAAGTTGGTGAAGGGGATGCCACCTTTCAAAGGCCATCCTAGCAAAATCTCAAACTCTTCAATGGTTGGAGTTAATTGAAAATCTTGAAAAGTGAAACATCGGAGCGGAGAGTCATAATACTGGTACAAGGCAACCATGGAACGTACGTCAACATTTGTATCCAAAAGCTTCAAGATGTGACCATATCTTCTGGTGAAAGTGGTCATATCAGCCTTCTTGACCTTTTCCTTCAAACGTAACAAAACCTCCAACTTTGGCATCTTGACCTTGATTGGATTGGTATGCCTTTTGTCATCCATTTGTTAACTGTTTGCTTACGCGAACCAAGTCCTTAGGAAAAATGGAACAAATAAATGTTTGATGATTAATTTATGCATGATGGATGCAATGCAACATATTAAAGTTTTTTTTTTAGGACGGTCGGGTATATTTTTGACGTCTACCCAATGATTCCCCCCAGGATAGCTCTTAGGGTTTTTGATACAACAAACACAAAATCTAATATTGAAGTGCATCGTAATTGATACTTGCAATGCTATCATATTTTTTCAGGAGAATTTGGTTTGAGGGAGAGTTACGTATTATTCGAATAGACAAAGTAGGTCTAACGATCTAACAAACGTAACCCTCAATACCGAGGATCGAGCAGGGTACTCAAAATCATTGATCCCAACTTGGGTATATCATTTTCACATAAATAAATTTGTGATTAGATGATATATCCAAGAGCGTCTCATTGAGCATTCTTAAAGCCCAAAGGTTAGTTTTCCTTAAAGGTCAAAACTAGGGGAAAATCCTTTCTAACAACACTAAATCAGCAATAACTTGCAATCGGCGATAATGTCTTGAAAGAACCTCCCTAGGTGTGGTCTTCGCACAAATTACAAGACATTTCGTCTAGCAAATCAATACTACGCAACCACTCTAATTTATGTGTTCTATAGCCTTGGTAGTGGGCTTTTCCTATGATCCCATCCATTATTCCCACACTAGATAATATATTAACAAGGTAATAATTAAAGCAATAGGAAATAACTGATTAAATCATAAACATAAAATAGAGTGATAAAGGAAAGCGAAAATAAACACACATACGAAAAACTAAACTAGGGTTGACACGCTTAGATAGGAAGTCCCCAGTGAAGTCGCCAGCTGTGATGACTGATTTTCTTCATCATCGGTTGTTTTAAAATAAACAATGAAGTCGCCACCTAATTTTATTTGTTCTAAAAAAACGGGAAAATATAGATAAAACCCGCAAAATTTGGATAAGGCGGTCTACGTGACCAAAAGATGTGAATTTGGGAGTCGGTTATGCAAGGGGAAGGTGTTAGCACCCCTTACATCCATCGTACTCGATGGGACCCGTTTAGTTCTAAGTGTTTGTGTGTTAAATTTCTAATTTAAGTTATGATCGAGAAATAAAAGAAACGAGGTTTATTTATTATTATTTTGAGTTTGGCACGGTTTCAGAACCGTGTGCCTACGTATTCCCTTGTGCAATGAGAAAGTCAAAACTCCGTAGTTCCTCTTGAAAAGGTTTGAATTTGTTGTATTTATTTTATAAGAAAAATCGTGCTTTAGACATTTCAAATGCTTGAACTTGGACTTGTTTTGTTTGTTTAAAAAGCTTAAGTCTTTGTTCGTGTTTGAAATGGCTATTGCACACTCTTTGTCAGAAAAGAGTTTGATGATCGCATATGAGCGATAAAAGAGTTTGAGTGAGTTGAGTTATTTTTATGTGGGAGACGAGTATTGGACCATAAGTGTTCAACGGCTAATGCCCCAAATACTCGGATGAGTGGACAGAAACATCCTAATCATCTTTTTCTACTCAAAAAGTTTGTTGAGAAAAGGTGAGGTGAAACAAGGTTCACGTTGATTAGATTCATTTAAGAAGAAACTAAACATACAGTCGAGGGTCGATACAAGACTGACTACCATATGTTTGGGAGGAGAGAGAAGTAGAATATTTATTTATGAAAATATTTTGAAAAGAATCTCGACGTTGGATCGAGGTTTAGAAATTTAATTATGAAAGTGTTTTAGATGGGGTTTTGAAAATGGTTTTGAAAAGTGAAGGATATTCACAAGAAGTTTTGAAAAGATTTAAGTTGGAAAAAAACATTTTTTGAAAAGTATTAAAAATACTTAAAATGTCCCATTTTTTTAAGTTAGTAAAAATATAATCAAAAAGAAAATATTTTTAGATTTTTTTGACATAATCATAAAATAAGCACATTAAATGACAAGTGTGCAAAAAATCATCTTAATATAAGAAGTTTTGATTGGTATTAGTATGCTTACCTTGGTTTGAAATGGTCTGGATTGTTCTGACCAAGTCCAGTTTCAGTTACTTGAAGTGAGAATCGATTTTCATGATTCTATGTTTACAATGATGGAATGATGATTTGGATTACTTCTATATAATGTATAGAATGTGTTTGAAATGAAAAATTATAACAAGCACGAGTGAATTAAGAGTTTGGAAGTTATGGCTCAAATTGGCATTTTATGAGTTTTGGAAATGATTTAGAACAAACTGATTTTGGCTTGTTTTCTGAGGGTTTGAAGTTCCAAAAAAATTCTAAATGATATTTAGAACATGTTAGAATGACACCATTGGTTGGAACTTGCAAGAATTGCAATTTGGGATTCTAACCTCTTTGAAAAAACTTAGAAAACTTGCAAAATAAGAAAGAAATGAGAAAACAAGTTTGGAATTGTTTTGGTGTGTTTTTTGAATGAAGTAGGAACCTCTATTTATAGGCAAAGGATTTTGAAAATGGCAAGGTAAAATAAGATTAGAAGAGAAATTTGGAAGCTTAAGGCTTAAGAAAGAATATTCCTTCATTAAATGCAAATGGAATCTTTTTAATCATTACTTAAAAAAACTCAAGTGTTTTCTTATTCTTTCCTAGCAATTTACATAAGATTTTTTCTCTTAAATTCTATCTCATGTAGTGACAAGGCTTCTAGAAGGGAGAAAGTTGCAAAACAACTTGTAATTTTGATGCATGATTTTGGAAATCCATGGTTTTAGAGCTCTATGTTTCAAAATCAAAACCATAGCTAAACAAAGTGTTTTTGCAAGTTCTTGGACTTTTTAAAAATCTTGTAACAAGACCTACAACTTTCATGTTTTGATTTTTTCTTGAATCAAAATGTATCTAGGTGAAAAATGGCCATGAAAGTGAGGAAAAACCATGTTTCTTAACACTTGAAAAATTTTCTAAGTGTTAGAAAAAATTCAAATCTTGACTTTTTGTTGACTTTTTCACATTTCTTGATTTTTTATGATCATGATGTATTATTTGAAATGATTTTATGATTGAAAAAATTTAGTCTTGAAAAAGTTGACCAAAACTCAAAGTTTGACTTTTTGAGCAGATGAATTTTCATCAAATGGTTCAGAATTTGTGTGATGAAGAAACATAAATTTTGCAATGTTTTGAATCAAGAAATTAGGTTAATATGTTGCACTGAAGATGTTAAGACCAATATTCAAGCAAATAGGTCATCCATTGAGCAGAAAGTCAATGATTCACTATCTCCGATTAAAACCCTAATTGGTCGATTCATGGTAGATTATGAGAAAAAGTTGGGAATCTGAAGATCAAATGTTGATGATTGATTAAGATAGATCAATTGAGGTAAGTGGAAACTCAACCCCTAATTGATCATATCTTGAACAGATGAAATTTTGAAGAAACCCTAATTTTGACTTTAGGAGTACACGCACGATCTGTCTTGTTTTGAAACTGTTAGTGATGCAATGATCTTATGAGAAATACAAGGGAATAAAGTCTTGATCTTGTGCACTTTCAAAAAAGTGTATTCCTTGAAGAAGGGATGTCTCATGATTACTCCTCATAAACACAAACTAAAAAGTCATTTCCGGAAGTTGAAACCGTGAGCTTAGGAGGGTAAATTTTGGGGTGCGACACCCATTAAGCAGATGCCTAGAAGGTTTGCCCCAATCCTCTCAAAAATAAAGCAGAGGTAACGGCTCCTTCGATGCAAGTTTATCAGGACCACAAGGTACGTAGAATGTCTTGCTAATATAGTACCTGTTATTAAGAAAAATGGTTCTTTACGAATTTGCATAGATTTTAGGGATTTGAATACAACAACCCCAAAAGATGAATATTCCATGCCTATAGCAGAAATGTTGATTGATTCTGCTGCGGGTTTCGAATACTTGAGTATGTTAGATGGATACTCTGGGTATAACCAGATTTTTATTGCTAAGGATGATGTTCCCAAAACTGCGTTTATATGTCCAGGCACCTT
This sequence comes from Vicia sativa, assembly GCA_021764765.1. Classification (NCBI taxonomy): domain Eukaryota; kingdom Viridiplantae; phylum Streptophyta; class Magnoliopsida; order Fabales; family Fabaceae; genus Vicia; species Vicia sativa. Next base: position 139,597,602 of record CM038794.1, read on the forward strand.
AGGAACTTATGAATGGGTAGTTATGCCCTTTGGACTAAAAAATGATGGGGAAACATATCAGAGGCCAATGAACACCATTTTCCATGATTTCATCAAATCATTTATGCAGATTTACATAGATGATATAGTGGTAAAGTCTGTATCTGATGAGGATCATTTGAACCACCTCTACCAATCATTCGAAAGAATGAGAAAACATGGTTTAAAAATGAATCCTCTTAAGTGTGCTTTCTTCGTGCAAGCTGGAGATTTCCTAGGCTTTGTGGTCCATAAGAAGGGGATCGAAATTAACTTGAACAAAACGAATGCTATTATGGAGACGAATCCTCAATCAACAAAGAAATAGTTGCAATCTCTATTAGGTAAAACCAACTTTTTAAGGAGATTCATATCTAATCAGAGTGGGTGAACTCAGGCTTTCTCTCTGCTCCTCCGTCTCAATCAAGGGAATTTCGAATGGACGACACAGCATCAGGAGGCGTTCGAGAAAATCAAGGCCTATTTGATGCATCCTCCTATACTTGTACCTCCTTCTAAAGATAAGCCCGTAAGGCTGTATATCTACTCCTCAATATAACTATAGTATGTTGGCCCAAGAAGACAATGATGGCGTCAAAAGCCATTTATTATCTTAGTAGGGTCCTAAGTAAGAGACTAGGTATAGTAGTATATAGAAACTATGTCTACAGTACATATTTTCTTGTACAAAACTTAAATATTATATTAAACAGTTGATGTTTATGTTTCGTCTCATTTTGATGTCATTAAACACATGCTTTCATACAGCAATGCAAATAGGCCAAGTGCTCACTAGTACAATTTAGCCTTCAAGCCTTTAAAGGCTATGAAAGGTCAAATAGTTTATTTCATAGTGGATCACTCTGTAATAAAACTTCGTGTTAGACTATGTTGAGATCAACCATGGAAATTATCCTTTGATGGGTCAACACACGAAAGTGGAGGTGCTTATTATGTCTCTAAAGGAATTCCAACAAAAAGTACAAGTACAAGTTAGAAGGTCTTCCCGAACAACAGCAGTATGAAGCATTAATTCTGGACTTGAAGCTTTGTTGGAAGAAACAGTCGAAATTAGAAGACTCGGTGATCATCAAACAAATAACTAAAGAATACAAGTGTATAAAAAAAATTTGGTCATGTACTTTGTTATTGCTAATAGATTGCTCAAGAAGTTCGAATATGTGGATATAAAACATATTCCTAGAATGGATAATCAGGAGGCAAATGACTTGGCTCAAATAGCCTCAGGATATAAGACATCCAAAGAAAAACTACAATACCTCATATAAACAAGAGGTAGAATAATAGCTACCAAATTATCACCAGTAGACCTGGAAAATTTGAAACTTGGCTATACAAATCGAAAAAAAGTGCTAAGTATAGATACTTTACGCGAAAAGTCCCATAATAAGAACCTTCAATAAGTACGGAGAAAAAGATCAAATATAGAGCATTGTCTTATGTGCTAATAGGAAATGAACTTTTAAAGAAAACCCTAGAAGGAATCTTACTTAAATGTTTAGGAGAAAATGAAGCATATTTAGCATTGTCCAGTGTGCACAGTGGGGCATGTGGGGCACATCAAGCAGGTCACAAAATGAAATGGTTCTTTTTCGATATAGCATGTATTGGCCTATACGCGCATCAAATATGCTAAATGTAAGGAATGCCAAGTTCAAGGGCATTCAACATGCTCTACGCGCTACATTCAATTATTAAGCCTTGGCCTTTTAGAGGATGGGCATTAGATCTAATTGCGTCGACCAACATCATCCAAGGGATAGAAGTATATCCTTGTGGGTATAGATTATTTTACAAAAAAAGCAATTCCTCTATAACCTGATCAAGAGGCTATTATAAAATTTATCCAAGCAAATAATTTAAATACGAAAGTATTACAACAGACCAAGGTTCAGTCTTCACAGGGCGAAAAATGCAAGAGTTTGCACAAGAAATGGGATTTAAGTTACTCACGTCAACGCCTTATTATGCTCCAACAAATGGTCAAGTGGAAGCAGCCAATAAGGTTATAATAGGGTTGATAAAGAAACATGTAGGGCGAAAGCCAAGGAATTGGCACAAAACCCTGGACCAAGCTTTATGGGCATGTCGAACGTCTCCTAAAGAGGCAACGAATACTACTCCGTTTCGACTTACATTTGGACATGATGCAGTATTGCCAGTCGAAATACATTTACAGTCAGTTAGAATTCAAAGACAAAATGAGATACCAGCAGACCAATATTGGGAAATGATGATGAATGAATTAGTAGATGTAGATGAAGCCAGACTACATGCTTTAGAAGTTATGAGAAGACAGAAAGAAAGAGTAGCCAGAGCATACAACAAAAGGGTTAAAAGTAAGTTATTCTCAACTAATGATCTGGTATGGAAAGTTATATTACCTATGAATAAAAAGAATAAATCCTTAGGCAAATGGTCACCCCATTGGGAAGGACCCTTTCGTGTTTTGAAAACATTTTCAAATAATGCTTATGAAATAGAGGAATTAGCAGAAGATAGAAGAATCTTGAAGGTAAATGGGAAATACTTAAAAAGGTATAAGCCATGCTTGCAAGAGGTTCGAATCACTACAGAATAATAAAAGTAAAACAAATAATAAAGCCAAAATGTTGTGTTCAAGTTACAAAAGTACGTAGTAAATATCCTTAACAACAAAGAGCATTAAAGAAATACATTCGAAAAATCCGAAAGGGGCGTCTCGTTTCAACTTAGCAAATTTTCCCTTGCACAAGTTGATTTTACATTGGGTAGCATTTTTGACGCTTTCCAGCCCCTTGATCTCCTCGCTTATTCCTTCAGCTACTTCCATTTGCTGAAGACTTTGTGTGACAAGATTTTCAAGTTCTTTGTCATCAACGGGCTTCAAGGTTGCCTGCTCACTTCGAGCACCCTCAATTTTCCTTTTGAGTTCTTCAATCTGCGATTCCCAAAACACGATTGATCGAGCCAAAACATCATGCTTGTCTTTGGTCTGGAGTTTAGCATGCTCCAATACTTCTGCTTCTTCAGAAAGTTTCGAAGTTTGGTCGTAAGCCTTAGACAAAGCCTCTTGTTTAGTTCGAATCTTGGCATCAATATCATTCGCCCTAATATATTCACCGCTAACCTCATTAAGCAAGATCTGCAGATTATATATGGTTTCACTAAATTCAGATGGGCAGATTCTGAGATCTATCTGAGAGAGCAATTTCTTCATCGAATAATAGGCTGCAGCGTCTTCTTTCAGAATGGTGAAAATGTCTGCCTCGAGAATGGTTTTGTTGACTTGTTGGAGAAGTTGGTCAATAGAAGTAAGAGGGGCATTATCCTTTGCTTGGCTCGAATCTTCAGATTGATTTTTGCCAGAAGAAGAATCCTGTTGAGCTAGTATTAATTTGATGTACTGCAGGGGATTGCTCCTTTTTAGTTCCTCTTTCTGCTCTCCAGTCAAAGATGGAGGATCCTGGTTTCTTGTGGAAGTGATTCCTGCAGGAATAGGAATCTCCACTTCTTCTTTCATTACTTCATCGTCTTCCCCATCTGCGAAATAACAGCTCACGGTGTGTGTTTCGCTTTCCTCCTCAGATTGGTTGGCAAAGTGCACCCTTCTGGGGGAAGAGTCAGTAGGAATTTCGATCACAGGAGTTCTGAACGCTATGTCTAATTCACCAGTTATAGGATCCTCTGCTAGAGGAGGTGAAGTTGCTTGTTGGTCTAAGGGTTCGACATTCTCTATAGGAGTAGCAGCAGTGGATATACCTTTGTTTAGTACGACCTCGTTAAAACCTTCTAGTGGAGGAGAGGCTGCAGGTTTTGAAACTTGGCCCTGAAGGGTAGGAGGATCAGAGGGAGCAAAAGGGACGCTCTGCGTAGAAATAAAGGTTTAGCGTTAACAAAGGTCACATAGAAGTAATTTCGAAAAGCATTAAATAAGACATACCTTTTGTTCATCAAAGTTGCATACCAATGCGTTCGAAATCACGCTCTTCGAAGATTGAGACTTCAAAGGTCCTTTGGACTTATGTTTGGGAACGGTCGCATTTATTTCGCTTCCGGAAGGATTGGCGAATTAAGAGCTTTCTTTTTCTTCTTTCGTATAAGAGGAGAAGCATCTTCATTCTTTTCTGATTCGTTCTCAGAGTAGTCACCATCGTGTCTTCGTTTCTTAGGAGACTTAGGAGGTAATCCACTCGCCTGGAAAGATGGAAAGAAATGATTAGTTAGTTAAAAAAGTAATTTCGACAATGGGAAAAGTGAGTAAAGTATTACCTTTTTCTTTTTCTTTCTTGGGGAGTCATTTTCTTGTTCAGGAGGAGGATTTTCAGTTGTGGTCATTGGCGCTTTCGAAGTGGAAGTTGAGCTTGCCTTGGGGATAACTTTATCCTTCTTCAATGAAATCAGTGAAAAGAATATGAAAAAAGTTAAAACAAAGTTTAGAAAGAAAAGGAATTTCTTGATTCTGCACCGAGGCGTGATAGACATGGTGACAAGTCATAGCGAAGGTGCCCCAGTGTCCAAATTACATTTAGCCCACTACTTTGGGGGGTTTTTGGCATCATTTGATATCTATGAAAAATGTTCCCATAAACGAACCACCGAGGATATGGGGAAAAAACCGCCAACTCTGAAGTAGGTATGTTTGGAAATTTTGGTGGTTGATGTTTAAAAGCCCACCAATACCTATCTTGAGTTTTACATAAGGAAATCGAATTTTGAAAGTTGTTTTCAAATTTTTCTTTCAAAGTTCTTGTTGCCATAAGCAGTTCGATGTATTTCCATAGGGTTATAGACAATTTCAAAATATTTTGGAAGGCACAAATTTCCTTGACATGAGTAAATCTACCTTTTTGACATGCTCACACAAAAAAGCATCATCGATTGTTGTTAATTTGGATGGTGTTGAACATATCATTCGAATAATAAGTAAATCCACCAAGTATAAAATCTTTCGTCATATAAAAGGAAGGATTAAAAAGATTAGTGAAAAATCGACCAAAGCCAACATATTGTTCAGTCTCAACTTCCTTGAAGGAGTAAGGTACACACTAGACATATATCCCTTTTCTTGTTAAAGAGAGGTCCGGTAGAATTTGGCATAGTCCTAATTGATGGGCTCTGAAATTTGGTTGATAAGCAAGGATGCACACTTGGCTCTTCACAGGCGTGATCCTAGAGATGATAAGCCTAAAAAGGCACACAAATATCCCTAATTACTTCTTCTTGATGGCTTGTTCAAGGGGCATGGTAAACCAAGTTGGACCACAATTTCGATTGGCGAAAGGGGCCATTGAGGGGTCGAACCTATGCCTTTTAGAGAAAATCATCATATAGTTAACAAAGCATGTCTTGAAATTTTCTCTTTCATCATTTAGGGTTAATTTTAACAACCTAGTACCCTCAATGTCGCAGTTTACAACATCGGGATGTTCTTCATTGATTACCCCAAAGAAAAGATGATGAAAGTAGAATTTAACCAAAGTTGTAAAAGCGAAAGCAGATTAGTGCCACCTTCATAGGTTTTCAGTTTCAAAACTGCAGCACCGATGCTTTCATATAGACTTGTCAGCATTAACTCACTGATACACACCCTTCGACCATGGTTGAGTTGGTTCGCAAGAGTGATGAATCTGCTAGCGACTTGTAGAGACTTGCTGCAAAAGACGTATTTCGATAACCCCAGAGCCAGGAAAGCTATATGTTCGACGTCAGAAACTTCCTCTTCAGCAGAGTGGTAGAAATTGATGTATTTTGAGAAGTTGGCATTCTTAACATCGAAATCGATGAGGTTATCTGCATCCTCATTTGGATCAAAAGTCTCTCCAATAGGGGAGAGTCCATGATATACAAAAAAATGTAGGTGTCAACATTCCACAAGGAAGGTGGAAAGTGTTATAGGTGTTGTCCCAAAATTATAAGGAGGCTAGCAAGAAGGGTTGGCTATAACTGAATCCTAATTTTGACATTCAAATCAAAATCAAGATGCCTATACTTTCCCATTCACAGGATTTCTTATTTTCAACTTTCGAAAGCCAATCTTGGTATAGTTGATCGATGAGGACATGAGCGAAAGGGCTTAAAATTGACATAGTCCATATTAAAAACGTCCCTCATGGGTTTTGATGTCTCTGTTTCACAGGTTTTCTCTTTTAGGGTTTTGGACAACTTAACAACCAATTCATCTTCCTTAGATTTTAGAGGAATAGATTTATTGACAATGGGTTTGGTTTTGGAATAAGCGGGGAAAAAATCCCTTGGTCTTTTCCAGACGTTCCGTAGAAATTAAGGGACCCATAACCCCTAGGGTTTTATCAAGAACAATAGTGGGGATGATTACCTGGGAAGCATAAATGGCCTTCAGTTCTTGAGTGAGTTTGGGAGTTGTGATGAACTCCTGATTATCAAGATTGATAATCTTGCTCAACTGCTCTGAGACTGGAAGAAGGAGCTTGCTTGGATTTTCCAGACTTCTTGGATGAAGGAATTGGCGCTGAAGGAGAAGACATTGTGGAAATTAGAAGTTTTTTCTGAAAGTAAGAAAATCTGGATTGTTTGAAGATTGAGAGAGTTTGGAAAAGTTGGATTGTAGAAGATGAAGTGTTTTTATAGCATTCCTCAACGGTTTAAAAATTTTTTTTTTTGACCTTTGGAAAAAGGTAGAATACGTGTAACTTTCTCATTAGAAGGGAAAAGGTGGATTTTTAAACTTCCTAGGGAAGTGATGTTTTTGCTGCTAATTATTAGTTATAACTGCTGTGATTGCACGTCTAGGTATGGTGATTGGACATTTTGCAGAAAGTTGGACACTTACTATGACATCGTGTACAGTGTAGTCATCATGAGTTTTGGTGTTTTCGAAATTGCATGGGTGATTCAAAAACAAGTATTTCTTTATATCTATCAAAATACATGTTCTTGAGGGGCAATTTGTTAGCTGGCAATTTCGAATAAAGAGGTTATTTGGATATCATAGGGATATTTCAAATAAACGTATAAAAGCTGAAACAAATTGACATCAGTGATGAATATTGGTTAAAATATAGAACCTTTGTTCTATATGGGTCTTCGATTTCTAGTGATAGATGATGGACTTCGATTTGGAATTCGTAGTGTTTAGGTATAAAGAGTTCTTTTGTACAAATCTGCAAGAATTGGAGCGGTCCAAGCAAATGATTTAATTCGAATCAACGAAGCTAGTAAAATATTCCGCTGGTACAGGATTCGAATTTCAAATAAAGGCGTCCTTCGTAGAGGACGCGTGGAAGCCAGTGAATGAGAGAAGCCTGCATGCTTCGAATGTGGCGTGATTTTAGAATAAGACCGTTAGGGTCGAAATACTATAAATAGGTGTTTTTATGTTAGAATTGGTGTGTTCATTCGTGTACTAAAAAATCTCAAAATACTCAAATTACCGTGGTTTAAGGGAAACGAGCTGGAAGACAAAATGTACGTATTGAACATCATGACTTTCTATAATTTAAATTCAAGTCTTTTTATATTACTCTCATTTTTACAGTACTCTTGCTTTCAGAATCTTTCGATTTCTTTTTAAGTTCTTGTTATATTTGCCTTTACATTTCCAGAAAACTCAAACATTTTATCATTCAGAAATTTTACATTGTCGCTTTGTTCTTTCGTTCAAACTCATAAACTCTTTATCTTTACAGTCAATTGTTAAATCTTAAGTCCAATTCGAAGTCTTTCTTTATGCATTCAGTCAGTATATTTCCATAGATAATTTTAGAGAGATCTTCAAGAGCCTTATAGTCCGCATCAACATACAATATAAACTTATCAAATAATAGGTATGAACGTAGAAATGAATTATGACACATGTGTCCTAGGATCAATCTAGTCGATCCTGCAAGTAACCAATAATAATCAATAAATTGGAAGACTAGCGGTTTTTACTAGAAATCACTGTAAACAATACCGTAGAGTACTACGGGCGTGTCGGGTGCTAATACCTTCGCCTCGCGTAATAGACTCCCTTATCCTATCACTCGGTCGTAAGACCGTGTCTTATCCCTTTCAGGTTTTCTCAATATGTTTACCTTTCTCCTTTTGCAAGATAAAAAATGTTCGATGGCGACTTTATTGATATAATTATCCGATGATGTTCAGCCGGTTGTTTCAACCTCCTCTTGCGCTTTGTACAAGATAAACGCACTTGTTGAATTAGCCTCCCCTTGGGCTTCGTACAAAAGAACTCCCCTGTTGAGTTAGCCTCCTCTTGGGCTTCGTACAAAAGAACCCCCTCGTTGAGTTTAGCCTTCTCTTGGGCATCATACAAGAAAGAGATATGGAAATCTCTAACAGCCTCCTATTGGGCTTCCAATACAAAGAATCACCTTCTCTGGGATAGAACCATAAGAGTATGGTTTCCCGGTGAAATCACTCTTAAAACTAAGCCAGCCATACCATATAGCCTCCTCTTGGGCTTTAATACAAGGACCCTCGATGTCCCTCAGAATGCCTCCTCTTGGGCTCACAATATAAGGACCCTCGATGACCCTCAGATAGCCTCCTCTCAGGCTTACAATACAAGGACCCACGGTCTTCTTAAAAGCATCCCCATAATCAATAACAAACAATTACTCCTAGAGATTTAGACAGATATCCTCTCTATGGAAGAAGTATCTCATCTATAGAATCACATACAAATCAACACTTTTTCAAACCCTTGTCTCTCCCAAATGTGTTGCATCTAGTTCACGTTAGTCGCATCACATATCAATTTTATGGTATTTCAGATTTACCCTTTTCCATTTTCTTTCTTGTTTGGAAACAATAAAGCTTGTTGCTCGCGACATCTTTTAAACAAAAAAAAAATCAAAAGAGTAAATCGTTTTGAGTAAGAGATTCGAATTCCGATTTGATTCCCTCGTTCGTCACTTTTTACCGTGAACACTATCGTAGTAGTACGGTTCTACTCCGATTCACGCATATTAAACCAAATTAGGTTCACAAAACCAAACATCTGAACATCCTATCGGAACGACGGGAAGACAAGATTCACAAGTATCACACATGCCTAATAGTTCATTGAATCACATTCAACACATAAACAGTATAATAGTCTTTTATCATGTGTACATATAATGGATAATTCTGATAGACAACGTCGCCAACCATAGGCAAGGTTTAATCAATTAAAGTGGGGAAAGTGTTCACGCACTAGATGGGAATCCCATTAGGCAATCAAAGGTTACATACCAAATATAAGGTATTTAAGCATCATCACCGAAAATGGGTCGGAGTGGGAAAACTCGTTAATATTCCGATTTTTCTCCTTAACTTATGTTCACTAGAGTTTTCTAGGACTAAGGAAGTCATTGAACAAGACTATGGTCCAAGACCACTTCCCATGACCTAAGAAAAAGGACATTGGACAGAACATTTCGCGCTTAGCCCAACCATGGTCGCACTGAGCGTGACCTAGGATAAAATTTATTTTTTCAAAAACTACATGGCGCTCTGAGCACGGGGCTCGTCGAGCCCCAAATACCGCACTGAGCACAAGGCGCGCTAAGCCCCAATATCGCACTGAGCGCGATCTGTGATTTCTGCAGAACTCAGTTCTGAACCAGAACTGCCATAGAGTTTTGAAACTCCATTCAATCATCTCTAACCTGAAACCCATTATAGCCAGACCCAAAAAATTCTTGTCAGATTGATTTCAATTGAGCAATCATTTCCGTAGTTATTCGTACTTCCATACTTTTCTTGAACCATAACAAAAAATTTACTTGATGCATAGACCGGTACATTCGAAAAGTATATAGGTTGCTCACAATTAGGCTATGTTAGAATTTTGAAAAAGATTCGACAAAAATAATACCGCCTTGACACCTAAATCTTCCAAATTATGCAAGATCAGTTTGAGTACTTATGATGTTGAAACCATAAGTTTTAGTTTTGGATCAACCCTGAGTAGTTTATACTAGCAGTCGGAACCGTCGTATTCAAAAGCTACGTAGGGAGCCAATGAATATAAGTGACTGGTCTTAATAAAAAAATTTAAGCATCATGTTATAACAGGGAATGTGCTAATTAAGTTAGGTGACCCTCACTAGGACATTTAATCCAACAGTTGCAGGACCTACAAAAATTAATGTAACAACTCGTTGTAAGTCGTTTCAGTGGTGTCTGGTGCTGAACATGGTAGGGCGGACTACGGTTTGGTCCCTGTCATACCCCAATTTTTGGCCTAAGATACCACCTCACATATGCATTACTGCATCACTAACAGTTCAGAACATAATAGATCGTGTGTGGCTCCTAAAGTCAAAATTAGGGTTTCTTCAAATTTTCATCTGTTCAAGATGTGATCAATTAGGGTTTGAGTTTCCACTCACCTCAATTGATCTATCTTAATCAATCATCAACAGTTGATCTTCAGATTCCCAACTTTTTCTCATGATCTATCAAGAATCGACCAATTAGGGTTTTCATCGAGGATAGGGAATCACTGATTTTCTGATCAATGAATGACTTTTTTGCTTGGAGATTGATCTTTATATCTTCAATGCAACATCTTGACCTAATTTCTTGATTCAAAACATCACAGAAGTTCACATTTTTCATCAGTCAATTTCTGGATCATCTGATGAAATTTCATCTACACTGAAAAGTCAAACTTTGACTTTTGGTCAACTTTTTCAAAACAAAATTTTTTCAATCATAAAAATACTTCAAATGATCCATCATGATCATAAAAAATCAAGAAATATGGAAAAGTCAACAAAAAGTCAAAATTTCCAACAGTTAGAAAATTTTTCAAGTGTTAGAAATTTCATGTTTTTTCCTACTTTCATGGCAATTTTTCACATAGTTCCACTTGGAATTAGAAAAAACTCAAAACATGAAAGTTGTATCCCTTGTTACAAGCTTTCCAAAATGTCCAAGAACTTGAAAAACCATTTTGTCTAGCTATACTTTTGATTTTGAAACATAGAGCTCCAAAAGCCATGAATTTCAAGTTCATACTTCAAAATTATAGGTCATTTTTTGCATTTTCTCCTTCTAGATGCCTTGTCATCAATTAGAGACAGCTAGCAACTGATAAATATCAGTTTGAATGATTGGAAATAGGATTGGATCAAAGAAGAAAACTTAACCATGGTTAAAGGAAGTAACTTTTGCATTAAATGCAAAAGATTCCATTATGACCTCTTAACCAAGTTGCAAGTTTCCTTCAATGATAGCTTTGCCAAATCATTCAGTTTTCTTGGCCTATAAATAGAGGTCATTTCCTCAAATTCAAACCACACCAAAGCTATGCAAAACAAGCTTTCACTCTTCTTTCTTGAATACTAAGTTTCATAGTTCAAAGTGAGGAATTTTTGCAATTTGTAATTCTTGTAAAATCTGAGAGAAACTTGGTGTCTAACATGTCTTAAACATTAAATATAACTTGTTTGAAACTTAAAATCAACTTAAGAACAACAAAAAAACAGAATTGTTTTTCATAATTTCAAAGCTTGCACATGATGCCTTAACATCCAAACTTTCATTTTGCTCGAGCTAGTCTTGATTTAACACTTCAATCATCATCTATACACTTCATGTGAATGATCCAAGTCATCATCCTTGACCTGTAACACCTCTAACCATAAATTCGAAGTTCACATCAAGCATATGCAGTTGGACTTGGGTAGAGAGTTCCAGACCATTTCAAAGTGAGCATAGTGATCAAACACCTTCCATAAGGTTCAGTGATGTTGTAGTAATCATCATAACACTTCTGGAAACACTCTTTCAAGGAATCCGATCTCAGCTTCAAGAGGTAAGAACTCGAACTTTGAACTTTATATTTCCTAACTTCCAGTTCAAAAATGGCTTGGCCGTTTTGTTTCTGCACCTTCACTGAACATTAACCCTAAATCAATTGCTCAATTCCATGATCAAACACGATTTCATATTGATTTTTAGGAATTAGGGTTCTTCGTGTCATGTTCAGAATTAATCATCTTAAACTAAAAATAAATAAAATTAATCATCACCATCATATTCCTGGTTAAATTTCGTGCAAGTTTGATGTTTACATCATTCATTTTCATTGAGAAACAAAGAATCTAGGATAGATGAGGATTGAGGAAGAAGAAGAACAATTTGCGCGTGTTCTTGTTAATTTTCAAATTTAAATATTTCGTTTATAATATAATAACATGGAATGAAATAAGATAATGGATGTATTACCGCCCCAGCAGTTGCCAGCTCACTCTTAGTCCTTTGCCTTGCCTTGCCCAATGGTCCAGGGTTCGAATCCCTCTGAGACCATTTTGTTATTTTTTTCAGTTTTCACTTGTTTTTTAACATTTCAATGATTTGTTTTAAAATATAATTAACTGGAAGCGTGTATATGACAAGAATAACACTTGGCTCAGTGGTAAAACTTTTCAAATCAAAGCCAAAGGTCATAGGTTCAAGTCTCCACAAGACCAAAATCAAATATTTATCACTTGTTTCCTTCATTTTTTTATCAAACTTCAACATTTTCAAAAACCAATCAAAACTTCTCATTTTGAGATGATTTTTTGCACACTTGTCATTTAATATACCTATTTTATGATTATGTCAAAAAAATCCAAAAATATTTTCTTTTGATTATATTTTTATTAAGTCAAAATTGAGACATTTTTAAGTACTTTTAGTACTTTTCAAAGATGTTTCTTTCAAACTTTCAAAATTAAAACTTTTCAAAACTTCTTGTGAATATACTTCACTCTTCAAAAACATTTTCAAGACCTTTTCAAAACATTTCAACAAACTTACACACCTTTTTTCATGATCGATCCGATTTGAAGTTAAAACCGAATCAGTTTTTTTTCCTCGAATTTCCTAACCGATCATGGGCTTCCCTCACGGTGTAAGTCCCAATCCTTTTATGTACATATTAGATTTTCCTTGTACATAATACAAACATCTTTGTAAATATTCAAACATAAACATACTTCTTTCGTTTGTTTTCATTCGTTTGTTTATACATCAAAATTCCATTGGTATTAAGAGAAGCATTATTCCCGGTGAAACTGCTCTTAAACCAATGGGCCTCCCTTACGGTGTAAGTCCCAACCCTCCTATGTACATATTTATTTCCTTGTACATAATCACCCCTTCGTGTACATACTCATTCCCTTGTACACATTCAAACTTGTAAATAATCAAGTTATACTTGCTTTAAACGCACGTTTTATACACTTGTTTATATTTCCTTCATAAACTCCTGTGAATAAACATCATACATTTGTTTATATAACCGTTCAGTTATTAACATAACAACTAGTCTAACAACTAGATTCCCCGCAGAGTTTAGCCTCCGCTTGGGCTTTATACAAGATAACTCATTCATCTGAGTTAGCCTTCTCTTAGGCTTCATATAAGAAAACTCATTTACTGAGTTTAGCCTCCGCTTGGGCTTTATACAAGATAACTCATTCATCTGAGTTAGCCTCCTCTTAGGCTTCATATAAGAAAATTCATTTACTAAGTTTAGCCTCCGTTTGGGCTTTATACAAGATAACTCATTCATCTGAGTTAGCCTCCTCTTAGGCTTCATATAAGAAAACTCATTTACTGAGTTTAGCCTCCGCTTAGGCTTCATATAAGACAACACTCCCCTGCTGAGTTAGCCTCCTCTTGGGCTTCGTTCAAACGAACTCGTCGTTGATTTTAGCCTTCTCTTGGGCATCAAACAAGAAAGAGACCCGGAAATCTCTTAACAACCTCCTATTGGGCTTCCAATACAAAGAATCACCCACGCTAGGATAGAACCCTAAGAGTATGATTTCCCGGTGAAATCACTCTGAAATCCTAAGAGGATGGTTTCCCGGTGAAACCACTCTTAAAGCCAAAGCCAGCCATACCCTATAGCTTCCTCTTGAGCTTCATACAAGGACCCTTTATGACCCTCGGAATGCCTTCTCTTGGGCTAACAATACAAGGACCCTCGATGACCCTCGGAATGCCTTCTCTTGGGCTTACAATACAAGGACCCATGGGCTTCTTAAAATCATCCCCCTAATCCAATCAATTTCTCCTAGAGATTTAGACATTTATCATCTTTATGGAAGAAGTATCTCATCTATCACATCACATACAATCAAATACTTTTCAAACTTTTTTAAAACAAAAATATCTTTTAACTGTAAGTGGTAACGCTTGTACACTCAAGCAAAACACCCAATGCTTACAATTAAAGATTCAATCATTTTTCAAACATCTTTCTTAACTCGTAAGTGGTAACGCTTGTACACTCAAGCAAAACACCTATAACTTACGATGAAAGATTTAATCAATCAACCTTTCAAAATGTATGTGATGAAATAGATTAGATACATTTTTCATTAAGATGACATTTGTTTTTGTCTCTTAATAATATCCCGTTGCTTCCACTAGCATAAGTGGGAACTACGATTGCTCTGACTTTCTCAACATCCCTTTGAGAATACGTAGGCACAAGGTCTCATTCTTGCCGAGCAAAATTTCTTTCTCCCTCAAACCAAATAAACCATAGATCCCTTTAGATCCGAGCTACAAATGCTCTGGTTCCCATTAAGGGATATGTATGCAGAAGATCCCAATGATCTTTGTGAGCACAATAATAACAAAACCTAGGATCCCACATAATCTACCATTCTTAAAATCCAAAGGAGAAACTTTCCCAATCATAGAAATAGCAATTTAAAACACACAAACATATCAAACATATTCATATATAAAGCTATAGATAACTATATATATTTAGGGTGCCCCATCTTTTCCCTTTATATAACAAACACCCTTGCCCGGAATCTCCCCAATGCGTTGCGTCTAGTTAACGCTAGTCGTAATGCATATCATATCATTTGAGGGTATTGCAGCTTTCCCCTTTTTCATAATCATTTTTCTTGTGTTGGAAATAATAAAGCTTGATGCTCGTGGCATCTTTATAAACAAATCAAAAGAGTAAATCGTTTCGAGCCAGAGAATCCGAATTCAGATTCGATTCCCTAGCGCGTCACTTTTTAACGCGAATAGAAAAAATGGTGACTCTGCTGGGGAGTACGCTAAACTTTTATTTTCAAAAAAAATTGTGACTCTGCCAAAGAGCACCAAGCTTTTTTGTTTTCAAAAAGAAAAAAAAAGGGTTTAAGCTTTCATATGTGCATATGTTCGTTTTTCTTTTTTGTGTGTTTTAGTTCTCGCGATTTCATCTAATGGAAAGAAATCCTAACCCGGATTTAAGAAACATTTTAAGATCTAGGTGGGGGTATAGCCCTATTAACTTGTGGGAAGTTTCATTACTTACTAAGTTAATTTGAGATCCCTCTCTCAGTGGAGGTTGTCTTGGGAGTATATGTGTTTAGCAAGTATTTGCGAAGACATTTTGCTTTCAAGAGAACTAACGAAGCTGAGTGGCTGTAGAACACATAACCCATCCTGGCTATTTAGGATGTAGTGCAGAAACTATTCAGGCATAAGCTTAGAATAGTTGTCATGCGAGACTACGATCAGGCGAGTTTTTCTTGAAAAATATTATTGGACTTCGAGTATTCAACAAATCCGATAATATTTCAAAGAGAAGCGTTGAACCTGTATTATCAGTAGAACCCGTTTCACAGATGAATAAGCCCTTAGAACTTACCCACATTTGGTTCTTATCGTTGGCCTCATGCTCGTGACTTTAAACGCTTGAACGTGTGTATAACAACTAACCATGTTTGTAGCATTCATGCATTCATTCAAAAAAAAACTTCATTTCTCTTCCCATTTCCAAAGAATTTAGAGATTTTTCTTTGTAAATATTTTAGGTTAGAGTGATGGACGTCAGAGGAAGATTTACCAAGAAATACAGTTTTAGAATTCCTGATGTAGGAAATTTAAAAGAGTTAGCATCCTTGGTAGAAGATCCCTCGGATTTCAGAAAACGCTATGGAACTCTTTTAACTGTCCTGAACACTAACATTGATGAAGGACTTCTCAAAACTTTCGTTCAGTTTTACGATCCAGTTTACCGCTGTTTCACTTTCCCTGATTATCAGTTGATGCCTACTTTGGAAGAGTACGCACACATCTTGGATATCTCAGTATCAGACAAAGTGCCTTTCAATGGTTTGGAAGCCATTCCTAAGTCACCAGTCATTGCAACAATGACTCACTTAAAGAAATCTGAGATAGACAAAAACCTAACTACCAAAGGAAAACTCTTAGGACTAACTTCAAAGTTCCTAATGGAGAAGGCTTTTAAATTCTTCGAAGCCGGTAGTATGGTAGCCTTTGAAGCCATTTTGGCTTTACTCATCTATGGATTGGTGTTGTTTCCCAATGTCCCAGGTTTCGTTGATATCAACGCCATAAGGATCTTTCTGATTGGAAATCTCGTTCCTACTTTGCTTGGTGACACGTATTTCTCCATTCATCATAGGAATCGTCAAGGAGATGGAACTATTGTGTGTTGTGTGCCTCTATTTTTCAAATGGATTATCTCACACTTGCCTAAGTCTCCTATCTTCCGTGAAAACAAAGATGATTGGCATTGGTCTCGAAGGCTCATGTCTCTTACAAGCAACGATATCCATTGGTATACCTTGGCAAACAATGAGATGGAAATCATCGAAAGCTGTGGAGAATTTGCCAACGTACTTCTCATCGGTACAAAAGGAGGAATCAACTACAACCCATTCTTGGCGAGACGTCAACTCAGGTATGCAAACTCTAGTAAACCCCTTGGTTTTACAGTAGAAAGCTACTTTTATCATGAGGGGGAAGATTCCCAAGGTTTGAAAGCCAGAATGATAAGAGCTTGGCATCACATCCGAAGGAAAGGAAAGGGTAATGCAAGGAATTGTGTAGCCATGGAAATCTACACTTCTTGGGTGAAGAAAAGAGCAAAGGAATTCTGAATGCCCTATGCTTATGAAGAACCCATGTTCTCAGCAGCGTCTAAATCAACTACTTTTCCCGATGAAACTATGGGAGAATACCAAGAAGCTTTGGCCAAGATGAGGCTTGAGAAAGAGGCTTTGGAAGACAAGTTTTTTAAGACTGACCTCGAAAACGAGAAGCTTAAGAAACAGGTCAAAGATCATGAAAAGATGCTCTACTTCCAAGATGAATGGCTCATGGAGAAAGATGAGAAGATTCGTCGGAAAGATAACGCGATCAAAAAATACATCAAGGAAAGAAAAAGAAAGCTTGAGGAAATGACAACCAGCAATCCTGCTCCTGACGAGTGGAAGAAAGTCATCAACAAGCTTAAAGCCAAAAAAGCTGAACTCAAAGCTCACTATGGGAAAGAAATCCTGAAGTTGAAACTACATCAAGCCTTTGGATCTTCATCTGACGAGGACGATTAATTAGCTTAGCTGTAGTTTTATCATTTATTTTATCATTGTAAGAGCTATGCTCAAAATAAAAAAAAATTGTTGTTGTAATCTTCTTTCAATAATTAATAAAAATAAGTGTTTTCCATCCAAATATTTGCTAGAAATTTCTCTTTTAGTATAAATTCTTTGGAAATTATTTTCTCTTTGCATTCATAATCATGCATCATACTTTGCATATCGAGTTTATTATTTAGAGTCTTATCTTTTGGAATTTTTTCCAGAAAGAGAAAGATCGTCAAGCTGTCGCGTCTTAGAGTTTCTCGACTACGCTCACAGTCAGCTCACACATACAATACTCGTTCAAAGAGGAGAAAAATAATGGATGGTTTTGAACAAGAAAATGTTGAGCTTCGTAGCACAGTGACAACACTTCAGGAAGAGGTGGAGAGACTCACTTCTTTAGTAAGTTCATTGGCAACTACGCAAAGTCAGCAAGCAACGTTAAGCAGTCAAAATCAAGCGACGATTTCAGAGATCACTACTACTCCAGTTTCCGCTATTGTAGTCAGTAATCCTCTCTTCACTATGCCAGAAGGTTATCCATGGGGCATGCCTTTCAATTTCGGCATTGGATTTCGTCAACCCGCTTCTGAAGTACAGGCAACCACGATCGAGGTTCCTCCTTTTCAGAACTCAGCATTTGCTCCGCAACCCGGAGTAACCTTTCCTCAAGTCACTATGTCGGTTTCTCGACCGATCATGACAAATTCAACTTCTACAGTTCACGCTACTGCGGACGAAGAATTCTACCATAACCCAGGCGACAACACGAATCCTCGTGGCCAGATGGAGAATCTTCAGGAACAATTCCATAAGATGCAGCTTGAGATCAAAACAATCCGTGGAAAGGAATTGTTTGGGAAGAATGCCCACGATCTATGCCTAGTTCCTCGCGTAAGGATACCTAAATTCAAAGATTGTAATATAATGCAATCTACATATAAACAAACCAAGATATACCACATCTAATGTGAATACATTACTGGAATCAATTTATTTGAGCAAATTGACATTTATGAGAAGTTCAAAAGAAAAAATAATTACAAACATTCAATCACCTAGATTTAAAAATGACCAAGGTTTTCCTAAACACTCTTAGCCCATTTTTATGAACAGAAATTTAAAGATGCGACGACATAGAATAAGAAAAAAGACGTAGTCAAAGATAATCTTCACCAAGAGGTTGGCATTAAAGAAGGAACAAATAGGAATTATTAACCGGAAACTCAAACGGCTCGCTCAAGTTCAGGCTCCACTGGTGCTCAGACAACAATCGAAATATATCTCATTGATCGAGGAATCTTGTAACAAGATCCATCACTCAATTATATTACCTTGGTGGTACAAAGTAGATGTGTCTTTCCTTTTCATCAAGGGGCACCGGTCATGATCTCGAGCGCATAGCACTAAGCGAAGTCAAAGGTTAGTAAGAACTAATCTCCTCCTTCCGAATGCAAATCCAAATGTACAAGTAAATCTACTTCCAATCATAGTGGACATCCGTGAATCTAATTCTAAGGAATACATATCGGTATCTTGTCACTGACATAAATCTGATAAGAGAAAGCTTGGTACAGCTCCATGATACATACAGTACAATGGACGCTCTCACTAAGCATGACTACGTAGCCTGCAGAGTCTGCTTCAAGGATTTTCGAGGATGTCCAACTGTGAAAGTAGACATTCAACGATTAATAGACATTGGCGATCTTCAGATCTTCAGAAACAGGAACGATTATGACGTGAATATGGTAGGGCATTTTTCGCATGAGCTTTTAGTCTCAGATATCAACTCGGAAATTCCCGAAGTAAACGTCATTATCCCTTGTTTCAATATGCCCAAGTGTGTAGAAGTTGAGTACAACGGTCCAAAAATTCCAGAATCTCCTTTGGTGATCTGTCTACCTAGTCCTGTTCCGTACAGCTCTAACAAAGCAGTTCCCTATCAATACGATACAACCATGATAGAAGATGGGAAGGAGAAACCCATACCAACTCTTTCAGCTGTTGTTAACATCGCTGAAATTGGACGAGTAACATGAAGTGGACGTGTGTACACCCCGTTGCCACCAAAGCAACCCGTTGTTCCTGTAGTTGGACAAAATCCAGTTAATACACCTCCTGAGAACCCCATGGGGATCCCTGTTGGTAGTCCAAACATAAATGTTGGTCTGTCTGATGGAACCAGCGTCAACTCAGATTTCGATGAGATTGTAAAGCTAATCAAGAAAAGTGAGTACAGAGTTATGGATCAACTAATGCAGACTCCCTCCAAAATTTCAATACTATCTCTACTACTGAATTCTGAAGCCCACCGAGAAGCTTTGATGAAAGTGCTAGATCAAGCTTACGTAGATCATGATGTGACTACAGATCAATTTGGTGGAATTGTAGGCAACATAACAGCTTGCAATAATTTAAGCTTTAGTGATGAAGAACTTCCAAAGGAGGGGAAAAGATCACAATCTGGCTTTACATATCTCAATGATTTGCCAATCAGACTCTTTGTCCAATGTGCTAGTGGATACCGGTTCATCCTTGAATGTAATGCCAAAAACGACTCTCGCTCGTTTATCTTACAAAGGAACGCCGATGAAATTCAATGATATAGTGGTAAGAGCCTTTGATGGGTCAAGGAAATCCGTTATTGGGGAAGTCGACCTTCCGATGACGATTGGTCCGCATACCTTCCAAATCACCTTCCAGGTCATGGACGTACCAGCTGCTTACAGTTGTTTGCTAGGAAGACAATGCATACACGAAGCAGGAGCAGTGACATCCACTCTTCATCAAAAACTAAAGTTTACAGTAAATGGGAAGCTAGTAACCATCATCGATGAACAAGCTTTACTAGTCAGCCATTTATCTACCTTCTCTTTCATCATCGTCGACGATGTTGAAGGAACACAGTTCCAAGGACTCTCATTAGAAGGTGAATCTACAAGGAAAAGCATATCGTCTATCTCCTCTTACAAAGAAGCAGCGCAGATAGTGAAAGACGGTAATGCCGAAGGTTGGGGACAAGTAATAAAACCTGTCAACAACGAGACAAAAACCGGTCTCGGATTTGCTCCAGTATTTCCAAAAGACAATCAAAGGGATGAAGCTCTTCGTCCAATCAAAGAAGTATTCCACAGTGGGGGTTTCTTAAACCCTGTTCTTCAAGAGGTTAATGTTCTTACCGATGAAGGTGATGAAGACAATCTCTCCAAATCTGAAGAGTGGAGCACTTATCTTACCAGCTCTGAATACGTGTCCCAGGAAGAATCGTACGCACCTTTCTATCCTCTGACTGATCAATTCAAAGGCATGTCTCTACAAAAGAATGAAAATCCACCTATCCCTTCTGAATTTTGGGATACTTTGGGAGAACCAAGTGGAAAGTTTGACTACATGGTGAGATACACTGCACCTGAAAGCTCAAAAATCAGAATTGAAGATATCCAACCAACTGGATGGGACGATCCTTTTGAGTATCCTAGTCAACCAGAAGAGTTATACACGTCTTCTCGATCTCATCAACAAATTGAGATCCCAAATGAAGATCTCTGCTTTAATACGCCTGCTGAGGATGTTAAGCCAAATTTTGACTATTACTACGTCAATGTAATCACCGAAGATCAAGAAGACAATTCTGGAAATGAGTTGGAAAGCGTCGCAGACAATGAGTCTCTCCACTCAGAAGATTAGAAAGAACATCCCAAGAATCCAGGATACATGCCATTCGAAAACGTATATGCTGCTCATCACGCTCCTCGATTTGTCAATCAAGTAGAAGAAGATCGCTTCAGTAGCACAAAAGATAAGGTCAATCGTCCAGAGTCTTCAGAGCCTGTTCGATCAACGACCAAAGTCTACTCAAGAAATAAGCCGAGTGGAAAGCTACCAGAGTATCTTGACTTCCAAGGAGTTCGCCACTATTGGAAGCCTGTTAAAGCTCAGCCTGACGTTCATAGTTCTAAGTAGTTTATTTTGCTTTTGTTTTGAACTCTCGCCTCGCCCAAGGTGAAGAGATGTTTTATAGGGTTTAGCTTTTAAATAATTTCTCTTTGTCTTGCCCAAGACAAATGAGTTTGTATTTTAGGGCCCTATTTTATATTGTGAATCATAAATAAAAGCGTTGCTTTGATTCCACATTTTGTGTTTGATTTTCATTTTTACCATTTTCTGGAAATGGTAATCCTAAAAAACACAATAAAAAAAAACACAATCTGCATACACTTTCACATTAACTTTTTCTAAAGAAAAAAGAGAAGAGTTAATTAATCAAACATAAATCGAACATGCAGATTAACAAATGGACAAATCCATTGAACATAATAACTTTATGCTCTCC
Source organism: Vicia sativa (assembly GCA_021764765.1). Classification (NCBI taxonomy): domain Eukaryota; kingdom Viridiplantae; phylum Streptophyta; class Magnoliopsida; order Fabales; family Fabaceae; genus Vicia; species Vicia sativa. Next base: position 139,619,325 of record CM038794.1, read on the forward strand.
CAACTTTGAATTCCACGTGTTCGAGGAAGAAGTTGAAGAAGAAATCCGGATGAGATTTCGACTACTTAAGCACGAGGAAATAATCATTCACCTCACAAAGAACCTTTGGAAGCAATCAACTTGGGTTACGAGGAAGACAAAAAAGTGAATATCGGTGTGCTACAACAACGTCAAAAGCAAAGCGATAGATCTTCTCAAAGAATACGTCGATGTGTTTGCTTGGTCCTACCAAGACATGCGAGTTTAGATACCGGCATCGTAGAGCATCACTTGCCATTAAAACGGAGTGTCCACCGTTAAACAAAGGCGAGAAGAGTTCACCCGGACATGGCCGACAAAATTAAAAGGAAGTTCAAAAGCATCGGCGGGTTTCCTCGTCACCTCGAATATCCTCAATGGTTAGCTAACATAGTACTGTCTCCAAAAAGACGGAAAGGTCGAATGTGTGTTGACTACCGGGACTTGAACAAGGCAAGTCCAAAAGATGATTTCCCGCTACCGCATATCGACATGCTAGTGGATAGTACTGCAAAGTTCAACGTCTTTTCCTTCATGGATGGTTTCTCTGGCTACAATCAGATCAGAATGGCTCCCGAAGACATGGAGAAGACATCTTTCATCACGCCATGGGGCACATTTTGCTACAAAGTAATGCCGTTTGGATTAAAGAATGCAGGCGCAACTTAACAAAGGGCGATGACTACTCTCTTTCATGACATGATGCACAAAGAGATCGAAGTCTACGTAGACGACATGATAGCAAAGTCTGACACTTAAGAAGAGCATATAGAATATCTCTTGAAGTTGTTTCAACGACTAAGGAAATTTCAGCTCCGCCTGAATCCTAACAAATGCACCTTTGGGGTAAGATCCGGAAAACTCCTAGGTTTCATCGTCAGTCAAAAAGGTATTGAAGTTAACCCTGACAAAGTCAAGGCTATTCAAGAAATGCCTACGCCACATACAGAAAAGCAAGTAAGAGGATTTCTTGGACGGTTGAATTACATCTCCAGATTCATCTCTCAAATGATGCTACCTATGGGCGATATTCAAGCTTCTAAAAATCAAGAGATTGTGGATGAAGATTGCCAAAAGCGTTGATAGTATCAAGGAATACACCGGAACCTCCAATATTGATTCCTCCAATCGAAGGAAGACCATTAATCATGTACCTTACCGTGCTAGAAGATTCCATGGGCTGCGTGCTTGGGAGAAGATGAAACGGTAAAAAGAGCATGACATCTACTACTTGAGTAAAAGTTCACGGATGAAACTCGTTACTCCATGCTCGAGAAAACATGTTGTGCTTTGGTGTGGGCTTCAAAACGTCTTCGCGATACATGATCAATCACGACTTGGTTAATCTCCAAAATGGATCCAATCAAGTACGTTTTTAAAAAGCCGGCCTTAACAGGAAGAATTACTCGATGGCAGATGTTATTATCTGAATATGACATCCATTACCGTGCCCAAAAAGCGGTCAAAGGAAGCATTATCGCCGATAACTTGGCTTATCAACTGATCAACGAATATCAATCTCTCAAGTTCAACTTCCCTGACGAGGATGTTATGTACTTAAAAATGAAAGATTGTGACGAACCGCTACCTGAAGAGGGTCCTGATCCAGAATCTAGATGGGGCTTAATCTTTGGGCAGATTAATGTCTTTGGCAATGGAATTGGGGCAGTCATCATTACTCCTGAGGGTTCTCATATCTCTTTCTCCGCCAGATTGCTATTTGATTGCACCAACAACATCGCAGAATATGAAGCTTGTATTATGGGTATCGAAGAAGCCATCGACTTGAGGATCAAGATCCTTGACATATATGGAGATTCAGCCCTTGTGATCAATCAAATCAAAGACAAGTATGAAACTCATTATCTTGGTTTGATTCCCTACAGAGATTATGCAAGGCGTTTGTTGACTTTCTTGACAAAGTTGAGCGCATCATATCCTCGAGATCAGAATCGAATGGCAGACGCCTTGGCTACTTTATCCTCTATGTTCAAAGTCAACCATTGGAACGATATGCCTAAGATCCGTATCAGACGCCTTGAAAGACCTGCATATGTGTTTGCAACTGAAGCAGCCATCGATGATAAATCGTGGTTCCACGACATCAAACGCTTCCTTCAAACTCAGGAGTACCCACTCGGGGCATCGCACAAAGATAGGAAAACTCTAAGGAGGCTTTCTAGAAATTTCTTCCTGAATGAAGATGTGCTATACAAAAGAAACTTCGATATGGTCCTGCTCAGATGCGTCGACAGACACGAAGCAGACACGATAACTCACGAAGTGCATGAAGGGTCTTTTGGAACCCATTCAAATGGACATGCAATGTCCAGAAAAATCTTGAGAGCAGGATATTATTGGATAACAATGGAATCTGATTGCTATAAACATGTCAAGAGATGTCACAAGTGCCAGATCTACCCAGATAAGATCCATGTACCACCGACTCTACTCAACGTTCTCTCTTCTCCGTGGCCTTTCTCCATGTGGGGCATTGACATGATTGGGATGATCGAACCAAAAGCGTCCAACGGACATCGCTTCATTCTAGTGGCTATTGATTACTTCACCAAATGGGTCGACATCCGCCAGCGTCACAAGACAAGTGGTTGTAAGGTTCATCAAGAACAACCTCATTTGCCGATATGGAGTTCAAGTAAGATCATTATAGACAATGGATCAAACTTGAACAACAAAATGATGAAAGAAGCGTGTGAGGAATTCAAGATCGAGCATCATAACTCATCTCCTTACCGCCAAAGATGAGCAGCGCCGTTGAAGCTTCCAACAAGAACATCAAAAGATCATCAAAGATGGTCATCACCTACAAAGACGCACGAAATCGCCATTTGCTCTACATGGGTATCGTACCTCGATCGTACTTCAACGGCAACTCCTTTTCTCTAGTATACGGCATGGGCGGTGCTCCTGTAGAAGTTGAGATTCATCAATGAGAGTTCTCATGGAAGCTAAGTTATCGAGGTGAATGGTGTCAAAGCGATCGATCGGTGAACTTAATCGAAGAAAAGCGCTGCTGTGTCATGGACAACTATATCAAAGAAGGATGAAGAAAGCCTTCGACAAAAGGTTCGACCTCGTGAATTCCAAGAAGCGACCTCGTGCTTAAAAAGATTCTATCTTTTCAACGATTCTAGGGCAAATGGACTCCTAATTACGAAGGCCCATACATCGTCAAAAGAAGCTTTTGGCGGTGCTATGACTCTCACAACCATGGACGGTGATGAACTCCCGCATCCGTGAATGCTGATGCGATCAAGAAATACTTTGTCTAAAAAGACAAAAAAACATTTCGGTAAGTCGAAAACCGAAAAGGGGCTTAGGCAAAATGAGCGTCTCGGTGGATGAAAACACGAAAAGTCGGGCAAAATTAGAGACAATAAACAGAAATTATCCTGGTAGATTGAAAACCTGAAAAGGCAATCTAAGCAAAATTTAAGGATACAAAAAAATGACAAGGTAACTGCATCAGTCCTTACTTCGTCAATCTGAAGAATCTTCCATCAACGGATCTTCAATCAAATCTTCTAAAGCAACAAGCACAGTTGGAATTCAAAGTTGTTAGGGATAATAGTGGTTATTTGCTTTCAATGTAGCCTTTTCCCAATAAATTATCATCTCCAACTCTTGTAAATAGTTCATGGAATCATGCCTTTGGCTGATTACCATTCTATCAATAAAATTTGAGCCTTGTGCCCATTTGTTTGCAATTCTTGCTTTATTCTGTTTTGTAAAATAACGCTTTTTATTGTGAAAATCACTTTTGAAACTAAAAAAGAAGTTTTAAATGAATTTTTACTTCAAAAATTTTGAAATAAAAGCGAATTTTTCTTTGAACTATGAACACAGAAAGAACTTCAACAGTTTTCTCCATGAGTGTTTCGACCTCTGAAAGATAAAACAACTGCTAAGAAGTTTTCTTCTTCTCTTCAAAAGAGATCATCAAAGGACGGTATTCTTATCCAAAAAGAATCCTCAATAAGGTTGCCAATAAAATGCCTTTTTCAGAAAGTTTAAAGCATGCAACTCAGATTCATCATCAGTAACGTCTACACCATGGCTGCGGATTTTGCTAAGTATTTGTTTGAACTGTGACGTAGTCCTTTTCCCAAATACCCCTTTTGTTGTCTTGTCAAGTATCGTCAGCATGCATATGACATTCATGACATTCATCATTCATACATAATAGCATCATTAATGCATTTTCTGCATTTCTCAATGTTTGCTTCAACATCACTTGTTTAGGTGGCATTTATTCCCAAAATAAGTGTGGGTGTGTCATCTCTCCAGTAGATTGTCCCCAAGCAAAAAATACATTTTTCTATCATGTTCCCCAGCTAAGATCATTCCTCATTGGGAACGAAGTCTTGATTGACATTTCTTTCCAGTTCATTCCTGGATAGAACCTCGTCTCTAATCAACTCAGGTTTAGATTTCACAAAAAAAAAATCTACCTGCAAACAATAAGCAATAGCCTCGTCATCCGAGCTGCTTATTTCCTTTTCATCTTGCAACTTGTCATAAAACGATTGTTCTTCTCAGCAAGTCTAATCATGAAAGTTCAAGAAATCCCCACAGTTGTCTTTCTGTCTAAAAGAAAACCTGTGTCTTTTCAATCAAAATGTTCGCATCTTCTCAAAAGAGAGAGATCCCTGGCAAGATTATAGCTTTGAAAATAGAAACTCATTTGAGATCTGTTTCCATCTTTGACTGTTATTCACAAGGCTGAATACTCAGTAAATTTCTCAAGAATTACCTTGTTATAGTTATCACTTTGCTGATAATTGGTAATATCTTCAGAACTCGTTACCATAAACTATCACAAGGCTGATAATTGGTAATATCATTTTCACTTACCTTAAACATTGTCACAAGGCTGACAGAAGGTAATCTCATCGTTTCCCAAAGCGAAACAGATATTCACATGCTTTGTGAATCTATTTTCCCAGTGAAACATATTGCTTGTTTCCCAAACAAATAGGATTCTCCTTTCTTAAACAGATTGAGTCATCCTCATAATCTTTCCCCCATTATATCATTCTTTGATATCTTCTGGGTGAACTTTTTGCAACCATTTTGCATCATTCGCATTTTTTGGTATCTTAGGTCCAAAATTTGCGTATTCTGATATTTAAGTATCTTCACACCTATCGAGACGAAGATCTTCATCTTCATATCTCAGGTTAAAGAAACTTAAATAGGGGCATCTGTCATACCCCAATTTTTGACCTAAGATACCACCTCACATATGCATTACTGCACCACTAACAGTTCATAACAGAATAGATCGTGTGTGGCTCCTAAAGTCAAAATTAGGGTTTCTTCAAATTTTCATCTGTTCAAGATGTGATCAATTAGGGTTTGAGCTTCCACTCACCTCAATTGATCTATCTTAATCAATCATCAACAGTTGATCTTCAGATTCCCAACTTTTTCTCATGATCTATCAAGAATCGACCAATTAGGGTTTTCATCGAGGATAGGGAATCACTGATTTTCTGATCAATGAATGACTTTTTGCTTGGAGATTGATCTTTATATCTTCAATGCAACATCTTGACCTAATTTCTTGATTCAAAACATCACAGAAGTTCACATTTTTCATCAGTCAATTTCTGGATCATCTGATGAAACTTCATCTGCATTGAAAAGTCAAACTTTGACTTTTGGTCAACTTTTTCAAAACAAAATTTTTTCAATCATCAAAATACTTCAAATAATCCATCATGATCATAAAAAATCAAGAAATATGGAAAAGTCAACAAAAAGTCAAAATTTCCAACACTTAGAAAATTTTTCAAGTGTTAGAAATTTCATGTTTTTTCCTACTTTCATGGAAATTTTTCACATAGTTCCACTTGGAATTAGAAAAAACTCAAAACATGAAAGTTGTAGCCCTTGTTACAAGCTTTCCAAAATGTCAAGAACTTGCAAAACCATTTTGTCTAGCTATACTTTTGATTGTGAAACATAGAGCTCAAAAGCCATGAATTTCAAGTTCATACTTCAAAATTATAGGTCATTTTTTGCATTTTCTCCTTCTAGATGCCTTGTCATCACTTAGAGGCAGCTAGCAACTGATAAATATCAGTTTGAATGATTGGAGATAGGATTGGATAAAAGAAGAAAACTTAACCATGGTTAAAGGAAGTAACTTTTGCATTAAATGCAAAAGATTCCATTATGACCTCTTAACCAAGTTGCAAGTTTCCTTCAATGATAGCTTTGCCAAATCATTTAGTTTTCTTGGCCTATAAATAGAGGTCATTTCCTCAAATTCAAACCACACCAAAGCTATGCAAAACAAGCTTTCACTCTTCTTTCTTGAATTCTAAGTTTCATAGTTCAAAGTGAGGAATTTTTGCAATTTGTAATTCTTGCAAAATCTGAGAGAAACTTGGTGTCTAACATGTCTTAAACATTAAATATAACTTGTTTGAAACTTAAAATCAACTTAAGAGCAACAAAAAATCAGAATTGTTTTTCATAACTTCAAAGCTTGCACATGATGCCTTAACATCCAAACTTTCATTTTGCTCGAGCTAGTCTTGATTTAACACTTCAATCATCATCTATACACTTCATGTGAATGATCCAAGTCATCATCCCTGACCTGTAACACCTCTAACCACAAATTCAAAGTTCACGTCAAGCATATACAGTTGGACTTGAGTAGAGAGTTCCAGACCATTTCAAAGTGACCATAGTGATCAAACACCTTCCATAAGGTTCAGTGATGCTATAGTAATCATCATAACACTTCTGGAAACACTCTTTCAAGGAATCTGATCTCAGCTTCAAGAGGTAAGAACTCGAACTTTGAACTTTATATTTCCTAATTTCCAGTTCAAAAATGGCTTGGCCGTTTTGTTTCTGCACCTTCACTGAACATTAACCCTAAATCAATTGCTCAATTCCATGATCAAACACGATTTCATATTGATTTTTAGGAATTAGGGTTCTTCGTGTCATGTTCAGAATTAATCATCTTAAACTAAAAATAAATAAAATTAATCATCACCATCATATTCCTGGTTAAATTTCGTGCAATTTTGATGTTTACATCATTCATTTTCATTGAGAAACAAAGAATCTGGGATTGATGAGGATTGAGGAAGAAGAAGAACAATTCGCGCGTGTTCTTGTTGATTTTCAAATTTAAATATTTCGTTTATAATATAATAACATGGAATGAAATAAGATAATGGATGTATTACCGCCCCAGCGGTTGCCAGCTCACTCTTAGTCATTTGCCTTGCCTTGCCCAATGGTCCAGGGTTCGAATCCCCCTGAGACCATTTTGTTATTTTTTTTTGAGTTTTCACTTGTTTTTTAACATTTCAATGATTTGGTTTAAAATATAATTAACTGGAAGCGTGTATATGACAAGAATAACACTTGGCTCAGTGGTAAAACTTTTCAAATCAAAGCCAAAGGTCATGGGTTCAAGTCTCCACAAGACCAAAATCAAATTTTTATCACTTGTTTCCTTCATATTTTTTATCAAACTTCAACATTTTCAAAAACCAATCAAAACTTCTCATTTTGAGATGATTTTTTGTACACTTGTCATTTAATATACCTATTTTATGATTATGTCAAAAAAATCCAAAAATATTTTCTTTTGATTATATTTTTATTAAGTCAAAAATGAGACATTTTTAAGTACTTTTAGTACTTTTCAAAGATGTTTCTTTCAAACTTTCAAACTTAAAACTTTTCAAAACTTCTTGTGAATATACTTCACTCTTCAAAAACATTTTCAAGACCTTTTCAAAACATTTCAACAAACTTACACACCTTTTTTCCATGATCGATCCGATTTGAAGTTAAAACCGAATCAGTTTTTTTCCTCGAATTTCCTAACCGATCATGGGTCTCCCTCACGGTGTAAGTCCCAATCCTTTTATGTACATATTAAATTTTTCTTGTACATAATACAAACATCTTTGTAAATATTCAAACATAAACAAACTTCTTTCGTTTGTTTTCATTCGTTTGTTTATACATCAAAATTCCATTGGTATTAAGAGAAGCATTATTCCCGGTGAAACTGCTCTTAAACCAATGGGCCTCCCTTACGGTGTAAGTCCCAACCCTCCTATGTACATATTTATTTCCTTGTACATAATCACCCCTTCGTGTACATACTCATTCCCTTGTACACATTCAAACTTGTAAATAATCAAGTTATACTTGCTTTAAACGCACGTTTTATACACTTGTTTATATTTCCTTCATAAACTCCTGTGAATAAACATCATACATTTGTTTATATAACCGTTCAGTTATTAACATAACAACTAGTCTAACAACTAGTCTAACAACTAGATTCCCCGCAGAGTTTAGCCTCTGTTTGGGCTTTATACAAGATAACTCATTCATCTGAGTTAGCCTCCTCTTAGGCTTCATATAAGAAAACTCATTTACTGAGTTTAGCCTCCGCTTGGGCTTTATACAAGATAACTCATTCATCTGATTTAGCCTCCTCTTAGGCTTCATATAAGAAAACTCATTTACTGAGTTTAGCCTCCGCTTGGGCTTTATACAAGATAACTCATTCATCTGAGTTAGCCTCCTCTTAGGCTTCATATAAGAAAACTCATTTACTGAGTTTAGCCTCCGCTTAGGCTTCATATAAGACAACACTCCCCTGCTGAGTTAGCCTCCTCTTGGGCTTCGTTCAAAAGAACTCCTCGTTGAGTTTAGCCTTCTCTTGGGCATCAAACAAGAAAGAGACCCGGAAATCTCCTAACAGCCTCCTATTGGGCTTCCAATACAAAGAATCACCCGTGCTAGGATAGAACCCTAAGAGTATGATTTCCCGGTGAAATCTCTCTGAAATCCTAAGAGGATGGTTTCCCGGTGAAACCACTCTTAAAGCCAAAGCCAGCCATACCCTATAGCTTCCTCTTAAGCTTCATACAAGGACCCTCGATGACCCTCGGAATGCCTTCTCTTGGGCTAACAATACAAGGACCCTCGATCACCCTCGGAATGCCTTCTCTTGGGCTTACAATACAAGGACCCATGGGCTTCTTAAAAGCATCCCCCTAATCCAATCAATTTCTCCTAGAGATTTAGACATTTATCATCTCTATGGAAGAAGTATCTCATCTATCACATCACATACAATCAAATACTTTTCAAACTTTTTTCAAACAAAAATATCTTTTAACTGTAAGTAGTAACGCTTGTACACTCAAGCAAAACACCTAATGCTTACAATTAAAGATTCAATCATTTTTCAAACATCTTTCTTAACTCGTAAGTGGTAACGCTTGTACACTCAAGCAAAACACCTATAACTTACGATGAAAGATTTAATCAATCAACCTTTCAAAATGTATGTGATGAAATAGATTAGATACATTTTTCATTAAGATGACATTTGTTTTTGTCTCTTAATAATATCCCGTTGCTTCCACTAGCATAAGTGGGAACTACGATTGCTCTGACTTTCTCAACATCCCTTTGAGAATACGTAGGCACAAGGTCTCATTCTTGCCGAGCAAAATTTCTTTCTCCCTCAAACCAAATAAACCATAGATCCCTTTAGATCCGAGCTACAAATGCTCTGGTTCCCATTAAGGGATATGTATGCAGAAGATCCCAATGATCTTTGTGAGCACAATAATAACAAAACCTAGGATCCCACATAATCTACCATTCTTAAAATCCAAAGGAGAAACTTTCCCAATCATAGAAATAGCAATTTAAAACACACAAACATATCAAACATATTCATATATAAAGCTATAGATAACTATATATATTTAGGGTGCCCCATCTTTTCCCTTTATATAACAAACACCCTTGCCCGGAATCTCCCCAATGCGTTGCGTCTAGTTAACGCTAGTCGTAATGCATATCATATCATTTGAGGGTATTGCAGCTTTCCCCTTTTTCATAATCATTTTTCTTGTGTTGGAAATAATAAAGCTTGATGCTCGCGGCATCTTTATAAACAAATTGATCGCGACTTTATCGTCTATAAATTGGGAGATTGCAAGTGCACAATCCTATCGCGTAGTTTTAAAAGATATCGAACCCACAGAGACTATAAATCGACCTATTGTTATCCTAAGTTACGGTATACAGCTAAGGCGAATAATTCTTTAAGATTTTTGGTTAAGGAAAATATAATAAATAAATAGATATTAGTATGTAATTCGTCTAACCTAAGGGGATCTGAATTTCCACTGGCTTGTTACTTAAGTTGATAGAAATCTTATTTCAGCAAACAATATTCATCTAAAGATCCTATCTCAAACTGTCGCTCTATTGAATCGGATCATGCAATTAAATCCTAACGTATGCTCTCGCTATCCCGCCGAATTTAAAAACACTTTTTGAAAATAAATAAAGTTTAATCTCTTTTAAAACGCTGTCGCAGTCTTTAAAATTAATACCTAGTATCCACTATCTGGTTCTAAACCTCAAACTGTCGCTCTGTTGGTTTCTAACCTTAGTCCAGTTTATTAACCTCAAACTTTCGCTCTGTTGGTTTCTAAACCTTTTAATAAATTAAAATAGATATCTAAGTCAGAAAGAATATTTTTAACAACGTAACATTATGCCAGTTTATTTTCGGATTCCTTTGGTGCGATTAATTTACATACCAATATCAAAACAATTTAGCCAGACATATTAAATAATTCAGACATGCATAAATAAACCGGTTCAATATATTTAAACATTTCCACAATTAAATAAATAATATCAGGCAACAGGATATAAAATAAAATAAATAATTAAATTAAAAACCTGAAATAGGAATACTGGAAATAATCTTGTTCTTCGAAATAAACGAGCATCCACCACAGGTCGGTTGGATCTGCTCGGAGACTTCTTGAATTCGAAAGAAGAAAATAAACAAGGAATAAAAAAGGCACTAGATCTAACGTAAGGTTAGATCAGTGAAAACTGGAATAAAATAAATTCAAAGTACAATACTGGAAATAAAATTGCGTAATATTAAAATAGCGGTTGTTCGGTAAAAATGCCGACGACCCTGATTCTGAGACTGGGACTTGTATTTATAGATGCACTTGGTAACTTCCCATCCCTTCCATTTCGCACGCAAGCAAAACGTGGAGAAAACGTTGCCTTAGGAGTAGGAGGCGGGCGCCTCCACGTGGAGAGAGAGGAGCGAGACGTGCGTCTCAAGAAGTTGCAAAGTGGTGGACCCCACTTGCGTGGGAGGCGGGCGCCTCCAAGCTATGCGGGAGGATGAGACGACCGTCTCAGCTGTGACGTGGCAGGCGCGTGCTTGCTGGACTGCTGGGGACGCTTTGCTGGGCTTGGGCTTAGTCTTGGGCCTTTGCTATAATTGTTTCTTCTTCTTAACACCTCATATTTGGTGTATCACCCCTTTTGCTTCATTTCTTTGACTTTTTAATACTATTTTCCCTTGATTTTACTTCTTTGCTCGATTTATCTTTATTTAATGCAAAATACCTGAAACATAGAAAATACCAACGTAATATAGAAATAAAGTGAAATAATTAAATAAAAACATTAACATTATTTATGAAAAATACATCAAATATGTTATATAAAATCGTGTTATCAAACTCCCCTATACTTAAACCTTTGCTTGTCCTCAAGCAAAAATGAAAAATCACTTCAGCATATGTCAAACGCAATTGTATAACACAATTCAATTTGTACTAAGTTGCAATTCACTTCTTTGTTGGATAACTCGAGTTTAGACTTCGACACCAAAGTTACCGTAATAACACTAGATAACCCCATTTATGCAGACCAATTTAAGTAATGAATTATAGCTCGACCTAATACTTTCGTTTTATTTCACCCGTTTTCATTCTTGCGCAATCACATTAAGCCCTTTACCTTACGCGCACATAGTGGAGTAACCGGTTAGTGGCTTTGATCTTTATAATCCAGCTAGGAGTCCTGGTAATTATATTTGGTACTCCTTTATCCAATTACAAATTGCGGGGAATCGAATCGTCATTCGCCCTACCAAGTTCAGCACCAGGGACCACTGAACCAATCCATAATGGATGTTTGCATAAATATTTTATAGTTTCTGCAACTGTTTGAATTAAATGATCTGGTAAGGACCATCTAACTTAATAAGTGCATCTTCTAATAAAAATTCTCTTAAAAACTCTTAATCAATCACTTATATTCATCGATTCTCCACGTAGTTTGTCGTTTAAGGCGGTGCCGACTGCTTAATAAACTACTCGGGATTACTTTAAAACTAAGTGTAAAAGGTATTGGTATAATAAGTACTTAAATTAATCTAACATATTGGGGGTTTTTAAAGTGTTAGGACGCTAACAATTTTGCTAAGTCGCGCTCGAATTCTTATTTAAAAATAGGCAACCTTAGTATTATTTGAATGTGTTAATATATGCGTTTTAATTTTTGTAAAAATTTATTGTCGTTATGGCTCAAGAAAAAGGAGAAATTCGAATAAACACAAAATTTAAACATAAAAGACTAAAATTTCATAAACATTTATTTTATTGAATGGAAATTTTTGCAATACATAGAAAAAGGAACTAAAAGGGAAAAAACTAAATAGAGCAAAGAAAATAATAACGAACAAAGAAATGTTCTAACTAACTCCCCTATACTTAAAATAAGCATTGTCCTCAATGCGATAAAACCAGGAGAAATCAGAAAGGGGAAGGGTGGTCACTCGAGCAGGGAATCTTAATTTGCATGCCTTTTTAGTAATACATGTGACTTAGGCAAATAAGGAACAATTTTGTAGACCACATGCATACATATTATATACTTGCATATATATATTATAAATAATTCTAGAATTTTAATTTTTAATATATATAATACTAGTATATAATGCTTTTTAATTAATATAATAAATATTGGGAAATATTGATTTGGTATATTAATAGGAAAAATACGATAATTAAAATAATACTCAATTATAATTATAAATATTAACGTGAAATTTTTATTGAGTTTAATTATCGGTATTACGGGGAAATTGTTCAAGCGCATCAGAAGAAAGGGTGCAATAGATAACCGACTAAAATAAAAAATTTAACATAAAATAGAAAAATTGAAAATACGAAAAAGAAAATTTAAAATTTGAATGACTACTCGTTGATTTTCCATTGCCACTTATCAAGCCATCTCACATATCCCTCACCTTTTCTTTTCTTACGTTCGTAGGGTGGTTCTGGATCTATCATAAGTATAAGTTTTTCAAATTTGGGCTTAGTGATTTCATCCATCGCCTCATAAGTTAACCTTACCCTCTTAACGGTAATTATATCCCTAATTTTATGGTCCTCTAATTTTCGCTTTTTAGGCAAGACTTCCAATAATGGTGAATTAGTGTGGATATTTTTCAATACCTCAACGTACGTTTTAGATTGGGAGTCTATCGGAGTTTCCATAAAAATTTTCGGGAAGGGAATCAGTGGGATGTAGTGATTTGGGATTACAATAGATGCTTCCTTTTCTACCTCTTTTACAACCTCCTCTTCGAACAGTGTTGATGGATTTTCATCAACCTTCCCTATTTTCTCGTCAGAACTTTCCTCGGCCACAATATCATTCTCCTCAAACTCATCATCGCTTTATAGATTTCCAAGTAGAATTTCCATAATGGTTGTTTCAACATCCACATCTTCCTCGGGTTGAGGTTCTAGAAGGTTTTGTTTGAGTTGGGAGATTTTAGTCTCTAAGCCAATGGTGTGAGACGCGAGGGATTCAACCATAGTAGTTAGTTGGCTAAGGGTTTCATTATTTTGAAGATTTTGGATAGTTTGTGCCTCTATAAAGTGTTCAATCATGGACTCTAACCTAGAGTTAATTATCATCTCATCAGAATCTTCCATTGATGTTTCGAAATTAAAATCTTGCGATTCTTCAGAGTCTTGATAGTAAGTTAAAGTCTCTTGTTGTGTTTCCCCAAAGCGTTCTATCATCCTACATGATTCATTAAAGTTTTCCATTAATATTTTGAGATCAGATTTATATGGTTTTGGTGATTCTTCAAAATATTGGGTGTGATAATTATAGGAAGAATTGGGTTGAGGAAAAGTTTGGTTGAAATTATAAGTTTCTTGTGGTTCTTCAAAATATGGGGATTGGTAGTTTTGGAGGTAGTTTGGGTAAGAGTAGGTTTGTGAAGCATTAAAGTTTTCCATCAGTATTTCAAGGTCGGATCTATGGGATTCTTGTGGTTCCTCATAATACTGATAATGGGCATAGGAAAAATTTGGGTCATACATGGTAAATAAAATAAAAAATGCCTTAGTCTATACGGTGTAACACCAGAGTTACAATATCGACTTAAATAGTCCCCGGCAACGGCGCCAAAAACTTGATCGCGACTTTATCGTCTATAAATCGGGAGATTGCAAGTGCACAATCCTATCGCGTAGTTTTAAAAGATATCGAACCCACAGAGACTATAAATCGACCTATTGTTATCCTAAGTTACGGTATACAGCTAAGGCGAATAATTCTTTAAGATTTTTGGTTAAGGAAAATATAATAAATAAATAGATATTAGTATGTAATTCGTCTAACCTAAGGGGATCTGAATTTCCACTGGCTTGTTACTTAAGTTGATAGAAATCTTATTTCAGCAAACAATATTCATCTAAAGATCCTATCTCAAACTGTCGCTCTATTGAATCGGATCATGCAATTAAATCCTAACGTATGCTCTCGCTATCCCGCCGAATTTAAAAACACTTTTTGAAAATAAATAAATTTTAATCTCTTTTAAAGCGTTTGTGATCTTTAAAATTAATACCTAGTATCCACTATCTGGTTCTAAACCTCAAACTGTCGCTCTGTTGGTTTCTAACCTTAGTCCAGTTTATTAACCTCAAACTTTCGCTCTGTTGGTTTCTAAACCTTTTAATAAATTAAAATAGATATCTAAGTCAAGAAAGAATATTTTTAACAACGTAACATTATGCCAGTTTATTTTCGGATTCCTTTGGTGCGATTAATTTACATACCAATATCAAAACAATTTAGCCAGACATATTAAATAATTCAGACATGCATAAATAAACCGGTTCAATATATTTAAACATTTCCACAATTAAATAAATAATATCAGGCAACAGGATATAAAATAAAATAAATAATTAAATTAAAAACCTGAAATAGGAATACTGGAAATAATCTTGTTCTTCGAAATAAACGAGCATCCACCACAGGTCGGTTGGATCTGCTCGGAGACTTCTTGAATTCGAAAGAAGAAAATAAACAAGGAATAAAAAAGGCACTAGATCTAACGTAAGGTTAGATCAGTGAAAACTGGAATAAAATAAATTCAAAGTACAATACTGGAAATAAAATTGCGTAATATTAAAATAGCGGTTGTTCGGTAAAAATGCCGACGACCCTGATTCTGAGACTGGGACTTGTATTTATAGATGCACTTGGTAACTTCCCATCCCTTCCATTTCGCACGCAAGCAAAACATGGAGAAAACGTTGCCTTAGGAGTAGGAGGCGGGCGCCTCCACGTGGAGAGAGAGGAGCGAGACGTGCGTCTCAAGAAGTTGCAAAGTGGTGGACCCCACTTGCGTGGGAGGCGGGCGCCTCCAAGCTATGCGGGAGGACGAGACGACCGTCTCAGCTGTGACGTGGCAGGCGCGTGCTTGCTGGACTGCTGGGGACGCTTTGCTGGGCTTGGGCTTAGTCTTGGGCCTTTGCTATAATTGTTTCTTCTTCTTAACACCTCATATTTGGTGTATCACCCCTTTTGCTTCATTTCTTTGACTTTTTAATACTATTTTCCCTTGATTTTACTTCTTTGCTCGATTTATCTTTATTTAATGCAAAATACCTGAAACATAGAAAATACCAACGTAATATAGAAATAAAGTGAAATAATTAAATAAAAACATTAACATTATTTATGAAAAATACATCAAATATGTTATATAAAATCGTGTTATCACAAATCAAAAGAGTAAATCGTTTCGAGCCAGAGAATCTGAATTCAGATTCGATTCCCTAGCGCGTCACTTTTTAACGCGAACAGTCCCTCGCGACTTACAATCTGGGAAAGCAAAAAGGTTACCAACCTCTGTACCAGAACCCCATGCATAAATGACCAGAATCACTAACCGCCTACTCTACTATGTGCGTACGGAAAAGATAAAGGGCTTAATATGATTGCACTAGAATGAAAGCGGTTGATTTCGAATGAAAAGAATTAGGTTGAGTTATGATAACATGATTCAGACTAGTATGCATAGGGTGGAGGATTTTGATCATATTCTATGGTTTCGTGTAATTTCTGTATCGTTAGTGTTGAAGCCTAGTTTCATCTTTCTAATGTAACGCCCCTTAACCACGTACAGTTTGAATCGTGTCATGTGATTGTGTTAGAAACTGTGCGTTAATTGATTCTTATTCTATTATTTGCTTGAGGACAAGCAAATGTTCAAGTGTAGGGGAGTTTGATAACCCGAAAATGTATCGTATATTTAAATCAATTTACATGAATTTTATCCGCATTCTATTAAATTAAATTAAATTACTCTTTATTTGTATTATGCCGGTATTTTTTATGTTTTCAGGTATTTAATGTTTACAAGGCATGTACGAAGAAAGTCGCAAAAAGTTGAGTGAATCGAGCCTAAAATCCACAAAAAGAGCAAAATATGCAAGCATGTGGTGTGATATGAAAATGGGGGTATGAGAAGTAAGGCTTGAAGAAAAGAAAAAGAGCACAAGACCCAGCCCAAGATATGATACTTCTCACTAGTCTAGCATGCCTGACGGTCGTCACACACTCCCTCCAACAACCCTAACGGTCGCAAGTCCTCATGAAGCAAAGTCGTGACAGTTGCCACACACCTCTTCCAATAACCCTAGTAACCACCACGGAGATGATTTCGCTTGGAGAAAAATATGGAAAGAGCGAGAAATTCACGTAACGATTCCTATTTTCTAGCCAAATGCTAACTCTATAAATAGAGAGCGAGAAACCTCATTTGGCACGCCTTCCTTTTCACTTCACTTTGTCGTTACGCTGCCAATTTTTCTCCATTGAATTTTATTTCAGTTTGTTTTATTTTTCCGATACCAATTTCTTTTATTTTTATCAGTTCAGTTTCTATTTTCTCATAGCAGTTTCCACATCGGAAATTGTTGTGAACATTTGCTAATTCTAACCTTACGTTAGAACCAGGCTTTTATTTTCTTTCTTAAATTTATTTTCAGAGCAATTAAAGGCAGATTTCACTGACCTGTGGGAGACACCTGACGATTAAAGATTTACTTTGCAATTTCGTTTTCAGGTTTATTTTTGAAGCTTTAATTTATTATTGTCAAATTGTCTGCAATGCTTGGAATTATTTTGTCTGATGTTATTTATTATTGTTGCGCTGTTATTAAATTTTATAATATGCTAGGCTAAATTAGTTTATCGGTATGTAAGGTCATATAGCCGATAGGGTTTAGCAATATCAGTTGACCAATTCTTTTTAAAGGATTTATTTATTGGAATTTAGTTGAAGTTAGATTTATCAGTAGAATTATAAGGAGCATTAATAAATTTATAAGTTGATTTAGCGTGATTAAGTGAATTATCGGAAGTTGGGATTAATTAGTGGTGAATTAATTTTATTATAGAATATTATTGGAAATAATATTAGAAATAAGTGTGGATTAATAGAAATATTATTATTATTATTATTATTATTATTATTATTATTATTACTATTATAAGTTGGATTTAATTATAGGAGATATAAAAGGAGAATTATAAGGGTTTAGTGAATATTTTTGGAAAAAAGTTGTACGTGGGAAAAAGAAAAGAGGAACAAGGGTTTGGAGGAAACTACCGCCGGAATGGGAATTGTAGACCGGAAAGCCAAATCGAATTTGACCGAAAATTATAGAGCAGTCAATCCAAGGTAAGGGTGGGGTTCTAACTCTATAACCGGGTTTATGATAAATCGTATGTGGGAATTAGAGTAATGAAAAATTTATCATGAATTCGTAGTTGTTCAGTTTGGTGAGAAATTGTTTGATGTTATGGTGTTGAAATTGCTCATGGATTGATTGCATAATTAATATTGGTATTGAAAATTTATGATCGATGAAATTCATAGAATAATTATTTTGATAGAAGTATCGAAAATTGGGCATGACGGGATGCATTTAGCTATGGAGTGTCGAACGTCATCTGTTGTATAAGGCATGAAGTGTGTACGTGGTCCATCTTGCTAGTTGATAGCATCATAAAGTAGCAACTTTAATTAGAATAATGGCAGCAACTTGTTTAGATTATTGTAGATTATTGAGAACTAGTACAACTTATATATATATATATATATATATATATATATATATATATATATATATATATATATATTTCATTATATATATTAATAAATAATAAAAAGTTAATATTATTAGTATAATATTTTAGGAGTTTGAATTAGAGATAATTAATAGCAGTATATATTTAGTTGAATTAATTAATTGATTAAGTTAGTATATTTATGCATGTTTAATAGAGTAATATATATCTAGAATTTAGTAGCATAATGGAAAATTGTAAACAATACTGATTAGTAGATATAAGCGGTATAATTAGTTGCTTGGAATTAACCGAAAATTGTTGTGGTAGTTCGTGTTTGTTAGTAGGTAATCGTGATTGGTTTGTTTTATGAAATTATGTTGAGTACGTTGTATTGTGATTTTCTTTGTGAATTACTAGCGATGTGTATGTTGCCATATGTTGTTGTTTTATGCGAAGTTGCAGAATAATTCAGTGACGATGTTTACCTCTATTTATTGGTAATAACAGTGATATAGGTGTATGCCTCGTGAAGTGAATTTATGTTGTTGTTGTATGTTGTTAGCATCGTATTTCATTTGCATTTGTGAAGGCCTGTATTGGCGGAATTGTGAAGAAGGCTTATCCCTTGTGCCTCTATTAATTGGAAATAGTGAAGGGAGTTGAAGCTCTGTTGGTACCACATGCATATGCATTGTTGTGTCTCATTTGAATTATGTTGTTGTTAATTGTGAAGTGAATTATGTTGTTGTTAATTGTGAAGTGAATTATGTTGTTGTTAATTGTGAATTTGAATTATGTTGTTGATTGACCGTGAAATGAATTATGTTGTTGATTAACTGTGAAGTGAATTATGTTGTTGATTAACCGTGAAGTGAACTATGTTGTTGATTAACCGTGAAGTGAACTATGTTGTTGATTAACCGTGAAGTGAATTATGTTGTTATTAACTGTGAAGTGAATTATGTTGTTGTTAACTGTGAAGTGAATTATGTTGTTATTAACTGTGAAGTGAATTATGCATTGTTACTGTGAAGTGAATTATGTTGTTATTAATTGTGAAGTGAATTATGTTGTTGCTAACGGTGAAGTGATTTCGTGTTGTTGTTAATTAGGAAGTTGTTGTGATGTGCTAACCGACGTGATAATTTTGTATGATTTAATCCTAGCATATTATTTATCATACACTTGTTTATATTGTTGGATATCTCACCCTTCTCGATATTTCCCTACCATGGGAAATGGCGTACTCAAGAATAGCCAATTCAAGTAGCATTATGAAGTCGTTAGTTCTTTAGCTCGAATTGGTGTCATTGCTCTGATACATAGCACTCGGAGGATGAGCGTTGCTTAATTTATTTTAGTTGCTTAAATTATTGAAGTTTATGAATAATGTGAATACTTGATCATGTTGATTCTTGAAGTTGGTTTAGTAGAATAATTATGCTAAGTGAAGTTAAATAATATTAATAATATTGTGAAACGTTTTGAGGTTGAATAAAAGACGTATTGTTGTTACTATTGAAGAATTATGACTCTATGATTTAGATTGATTAACCAAATTAATTGAAAGGTGTTGTTATAAGTTCATCCATGATCTAAGTGTTATGTATTTGTATAGTTGTGAATAAATGCATGTTGTTTTGCGAAGAGGTTGTGACATCCCTTGTTTGATTCTCTTTTCTGCACTCTGATTTAGGTAATATACGTTGGGTAGATTTGGGGTGTTACAGTGAACATTTGCTAATTCTAACCTTACGTTAAAATCGAGCTTTTATTTTCTTTCTTGAATTCATTTTCGGAGCAATTAAAGGCAGATTTCACTGACCTGTGGGAGACACCTGACGATTAAAGATTTACTTTGTAATTTCGTTTTCAGGTTTATTTTTGAAGCTTTAATTTATTATTGTCAAATTGTCTGCAATGCTTGGAATTATTTTGTTCGATGTTATTTATTACTGTTGCGCTGTTATTGAATTTTATAATATGCTAGGCTAAATTAGTTTATCGGCATGTAAGGTTATATAGCCGACAGAGTTTAGCAATATCAGTTGAACAATTCTTTTTAAAGAACAATTTTCTGGTTTCAATAACCAATTTTAATAACCAACTG
The DNA here is from genome assembly GCA_021764765.1 of Vicia sativa. Classification (NCBI taxonomy): domain Eukaryota; kingdom Viridiplantae; phylum Streptophyta; class Magnoliopsida; order Fabales; family Fabaceae; genus Vicia; species Vicia sativa. The sequence continues at coordinate 139,639,765 of CM038794.1, forward strand.
TTCTATTATGAGAGTAAAATAAAGATAGAAGTTATGATCAATAAAATGAGAGTTTGGGATAAAAACTGGACAGTGGTAATTGTGCATCAACTTAAAATACAGCGAGAGCACTTTTAAGTTAATTAGATTCTATTTGTTTTCAAAAATTATTTTTAAACTTTAAATGATACAGCGAGAGCCCTCACTTAGGTTTAATTATAGGATCTGAATCAATAAACACGAGAGTGTGAGAAGAGGGTTTTTAAATAAATATTTTCTACTGAAAGTTGTTTTAACAATCCGACAATGAATTGCTAAATCCCCGAAGTCTGACTATTACATACTGATATCCCCCTTGAATCTAAACTAGATTATATTCACTTAAGTTCCCTAAAACCCCAAATCAATTATATTATTAGCCTTAGATTTACATAATAACCTAAGATAGCGATTGTTCGTTATTTAGTCTCTTGGGATTCGATAATCTTTAAAGCTACATGGAATAGGACTGTATACTTGCTGTCTAGATTTTTTAAGACACACAAAGTCGCGATCAATAGTTATAGGACTGACTTTCTCCCTTGTACTCAGCAAAGTGGTAACAAGCTAAATGTATCATTTTTTGCAAATTTGAAAATCATTTCTCAATTATAAGGTTGAGGTAGCTTTAGCGGCCTTTTGGGTCTGGACTAAAGAAAATTATCTCTACTCCCTTACTAGTAACTTAAGGAGGAAAAGATTTGTTCCTGCTTGTATAACGGAGAAGACAATTATCCCCCCGACTCCCTATTTTAGTCTACTGGAAGGGACACATCGTCTCCCATGTCAACTAGGTAAGTTGAAAGTATGAGTTGATTTAGGTGGACAAAGTCCAATCAAATGAGTTGTTATTAAACAAATACTTGTGCAAAAAATTTAATGCTAACAAATTCTTGTGCGAGATATTTTTCTGATATGATGCAGAATACATTTGAGTTCTGATATGATGCAGAATACATTTGAGATATTTATGATGGAGAACTTTGATACTCTATTAGGTTTCAAATTATTCATGATAAAAGGTTCTTTAAACAAATTTAAAGAATGTACAAAGATAGCTAAAGCTCTACATCAACAAAGATGAAGAAGGAATACTTTAACGCATCAAAAGAAAATTGTTAAGAAACGTTGTCCAAAGATGAAATTGTTTCATGTTTGAAAAATTATTTCATGGAGAAAATCTTAGGGAAAATAACTAGATTCCATAAATTCCTCTCGTTTTACAAAAATTCAAAGAAAATGATCCATAAATATTATGGACCCATTTGTTGGTTTAACCATATTGTATCCCATGTCACAAAATGAATTATCCTCTTCATGAAATAACATACTAAGAAATGAAGACGATTTTTTATTCCACCTCATAACCTTCTTACGAATCACGAATTTTTAAAATACCTTTCAAAATTGAAAGTATATTTTGATGCGCACCACTATTTAATAAAATACATACCAAATCGAACTTCACTCGGTTCTATACGTAAGGAAATTCGGTTTTAATCATAATAGAAACCAGAAAACTTTATTACATTGGTTAGCATAGACATACATATAATTCATAACATAAACTTATCAAATATATTTAGTAGTTAAACATAAATCAAACATTACAAATCAATATCCGGGTGGACGTTGCAACATCCTCATAATGTCATCGATGGTTCTTGATAAAGTCGCATCTAGTTAGATTGAAACTTTCTTCCGAAAACTATCATAAGTAGACCACATAGCCCATAAATCAGTGATGTTCTTCAGTTCACGGTTTATGAACTGAAGATTCCCTTCATTGTTAATTGATGGTGAGCGGTACTCGATCTTTTTTACTTTTCGATCGTCGCCATAAGGTACAAGTTCTTGCAATGTTTCACGCACCTCTTGAATAGGGGTGTACATAGTGATCTTGAATTCGCGAGACGGTGTGGCACCAGGAAAATGGACAACTCCAACAATCCATATGATGTTCAATTTCATGTCCATATCTGGTTTTTTGTGTTGTGGTATGAAAAAATATTAGAGGAGATATATTTTTATAGTAGTTGGATGTAAACATGGACCATATAAATTCTATCATTGGGTCAGTGGTAAAACCGGAAGTAAAGTTCTAGTTTTTAACTTAACCAAAATCGAAAGTAAAATTCCGATAAATGGCATGGGATTGAAAAACTAGAAACAAAACAAAAATAGCAAGTATACTAAAAAATTGTCATGTATTCATATATTGTGCATTTGGTCAAACTACAAAATGACTATATTTCCACATCATAATACTTGAACAAAATGAAGTTAACATTTAAATGCTACTAACTACTTGAAAAAGCCAAAAAGTGTCGCCAGATAAACCCACCAGGGCACCTCTTTGACTTTTCCCTATTTTTTTCTTTTTCTATTTGGTTAAACTTGTTGTATTCTTGCATCCTTTGTATGAGTTTGTTCGACCATGTCTCTGATGGTTCTGTGAAATGAAGCGCCCACTCCGGTGATTCGTAGACTCAACTCGGTTTGTTGTTGTATTTAGGTGCATAACCGATCGGTCCATGCACAAACAACATTCTCCTTAACCCGATCAAGAATTGTGCTTTCAACATATTTCAATAGATTGGGATATTTCACACAAACAACTCGGAATTATAAAACAACACTAGGGTTGCTGTTTTAAGCAAACTGGGTCGTGACAAAACTGGAAGTATACCTCCGGTATTATACAAAATATCCATGTGGCAACACAATTCAATGTTCCTACTACTATAACTGGATGTATACTTCCGATTACTATTCAGAATTGCATCTACGCTTAAGTTTCTTACAATTTGAGGAGTCACACCATATTCGATTGGTTTGTACAAAATGGAGTGCGAACCGAAAATAAATTTCTGATTATAAAAAGAATATTTTCGGTTTCCCATAGAGTATCCCACCGATATGAAGTGGATTAAGAAATTCACGAAATGAATGACCTATTAATAGATTCGACAAATGCATACCATATTCTCCTTACAAGGTATTCCTCTTATTCTAAATAAACACTCTTTTTTTTTTTTGCATGTACCTCTCACATGTTTCTTCCAAAGCCTATACTTATATATTATTCACAACCAAAAAATTCACCTTGTTATTTACCTTTTAGTGTATTTGCTTAGAAGTTAGTAAGAAGATAATTCTTAAAAAAAATAATAATAAGAGTGAAGGTTTTTAGATTTAGAGGTGAAAAAGTGATTTATAAACCATTTATATGAATAAGAGTAATTTCGTATTATTATTACATTCTATTTAAATTTGAGTGTAAGATATTTAGGATATAGTAATAATTATAGAAGAAAAAAAAAACTATAATAGTAGAAAGTAACGACTTCCCGCGTCCTCTTCTTTTCCCAAAATCAGCGTTTCGCCTCCGCATATAAATACCAATGCCGCCACGGCTATTAAAACTATAGCCCAAACCCTAATTACCTTTTTCTGACATGACACGAACCCCTATATATTGCCGCAAATATGTTGCTAAACCTCCACCCTTCTTTGCTTGCAGACAATGTCTTCTGGCCGTTCAATTCCAACGGTGGATAGAATCAGCGACTTGCCGGAGTCAATTCTATCTCACATTCTCTCTTTCCTTCCAACCAAATTCGCTGCAACCACAAGCATTCTCTCAAAGAGATGGAAACCTGTATGGCTCTCTCTCATCGTTCTCAACTTCGATGACAAGGCCTTCAATGACTTTGAAACCTTTCGCAAATATGTTTATTCAATACTCTTTTCGTCGCGAGACAAAAAGACTTCAATACAATCGTTTACTTTGAAACTAGGCAACTCTTCCCGCTTCAAGCAGAGGGAATACAATAGAATTTTTAAATTTGTGCTGCTACGAGGAGTCAAGAATCTTAACTTCAATATGTTTTTAAAATCGCGGTGTATCAAATTACCTCTTGGCATTCTCAATTGTAAGACGCTTCAAGTTCTTAGGTTGGAAAATGTAAAAATGTGGGACTTTGATAGAGTGGATTTTCCTTGTCTCAAAACTCTTCATTTGGATAGAGTTGATTTCCAATCTCCTAAATATTTCGCCAAGTTTCTATGTGGTTGCCCTATTTTAGAAGATTTGAATGCACGATCAGATAGACTCCGGAAATCACTTGATCCCGTGGAAAACTTGAATGCTTTACCTAATTTGGTCGAAGCAAGGATTCGTTATGATATGTATAATCTGATGACTTTGGTTTGTAAGGCCAGGATTTTGCATTTAGAACAGGTATGACTATTATGCTCCTGAAAGTGTTTTAGAAATTTCTTTGCATTGAGTGTACAAGTATAACTATCTAATTCTTTTAATCCATATGCACATAAGATATGAAATATAGAGTATACATTTCTAATGTTCTATCGTGTGCAATTCACGCAGATCGGGGATGCCTTGGAAAACACTTCCCATGTTTCACAATTTAACTCACATGGAACTTACTTTTTTTCATAGCTCACATTATGAAGAGGGGGAGTGCAGGCCTTTGATAGAAATACTGTCATATTTTCCTAATCTTCAACATTTGAGTGCAATATTTGTTTGTAATAAATGTTTGAAGGTTCCACCCAATCCCACCATTGCTCCGGAATGTCTTTCGTCACAGCTTAAAACATTTAGATATGATCGTTACGGGTGGAGAATGTGACTTCAACTTTGTAAAATATATTATGCAACATTCAAAAGTATTGGAGACTATGACAATCAAGAGTTTCGCCCTTGAAAAGAACCAAATGTTCATGAAATTATCTTCATGCACAATGAGCTCTGCAACATGCCTACTCTTATTTGATTGATGATGACAGTTATGGCATGTTTATTTTTAAGAGTGTGTAGTGGTTTTCATGAAAGAATTTTTTAGAGTAATATCAAATACTCTTTCTTAGTTTAAAGAGAGAGACCAATCCATGTAATAAAAGCTCTACTTTTTTTATTTATTTTGATTGTTAGTTGCTTGGAACTAGAGAGTGTTTGATTTTTTGGTTGGTTAGAAGTGTGTTTTGGTGTAGGAACATTTAATATGACTATTAACTTTTACTTTTAAGCCAAGCCTTTAACTATTTTTCTTGGTGTTTATGTAAGATGAAGTATAGCATAAGAAAGGAAGGAAGCATGTGCATACACTTTTAAGAGTGCAATGTACAAAGGTTCTCGTTAATAATCCTTCAATTATATGGTTCATATTGAGAAAATGACAGTTGAAAGTGACATTGAAGACAAGCTTTGTGGAGAAGACTAGTGGAAATTGCAAGCATGACAGTAGCAATATGAAGATGAGTTACTTGTGAACACCCTCATCTTGTTGCTAGAGTAACACCTTTGTTTAACAAGTGTTGCAGCCTCTTGTGCCAGAGCCTGCAAATTCTTAATCTCATCTTGCCACTATAATTTTCTTCTACCACACTTTATTATAGAGTTTGGATTCATCGAAGTTCATTTGGAATGAAACTTGAAATTTATTTTAAGATTTGCAACTAGATAAAATAAGCTATGTATCTTAGGCTACCAGATAATGTGCTTGTAAGAACAATAGGTATGCTTTTAGTTTTGTCCCTATTTTTTTTAAAGTGCATTACATGTTACAAAACTTTTGCTTTCTAACTGAAATGGATATAGTGAATTGGTAGAGCCTAATACATCATAGTTCAGCATTTAAACCTTAAATATAATCAATGCCGAAATCCTTACTTTTCGCTTGATTTTTCATGGCCTTGAAAGGCCTTTTAAGCTAGGAGATCCCTTGCACGGTGAATAACAATCATAGTTCATATCCCAATTCCCTCCTATCCGTGTTTTAGGGGTACTCATTGATCTTACTTTTGCCTGTGTTGATTTTGTTGCAGCCATATATGTTGGAATCGCAGGAGATCTTGGAAATGAGTAATCTTCTCTCTCAGTACTTTGACTCCCTTGGGGAAAAGAGTTTCTTGAAGAAAGAATTGGTGAATCCAATCCTTCAACTTCATTTTGTTTCTGTCTAAGCTTTAGTTGTCTTCTTCCACAATCTTCTACTGCTCTACAATGTGAGCTGAAAACTGAGTCCAAATCTTCAAGTTCCTTACTCTTAGAGTGTTGTGTGTCTACCCTATCCTCCATCCAGTACCTCCATCTTCCATTTATGTTGTTTCTTTCGGACTCAACTGATTTCTAAAAGGATTTTGTTAGTTAGTATACGACCCGTAATGAATGAAAATTACAAAGAGTAAAACTAGGCTTAAGAGCTTCTTACTCTATGGTTATATAAGTATTCTTTTACTCTCTCTTTCCTAGTAGTAGCTTCTTTCTTGCTTATGGTGCTGTGATCCCACTTTCTCTCGCTGTTTGTGTCCATCTGAAAAATATGAAAACTACATTTCAATTCCTAACTTTACAAGTAATAAAGGTTCTTAAGAAATATTATCAATGACCGCGATATGGACTACGTGAATGGAATGTGAACCACTATTGAGGTCACATAAGCTGCAATTTTCACAATATCAAGGATTGTGATGCGGCTGCAATCTCAATTAAATTTCTGCAATAAAAAGTGGATTATGGTTGTAGCAAGGTAACTAATGATCATCTGCAAATTGTTACTCTCACCCTTATGATCTTGTCTCTTGAACCTTGCATCTCTTCATATTCACCATAATCATGTCTTCCTTCAACGTTCTGGAGTTTCCCTGCAATGACCTGTGATTGGATACTCACAATGGATTGCAAGCACTTCAGAGTATTCATAGCTTGCCGTCTTACAGCTCTTCCACGAATGATAGCTTGAAGCTTCACAATTCCCTTCAATGCCCTCAAAGCTTTCCTTGCCTGCAATATCTCACAATCAGTAAATAAGAGGCGACTTCAGTTTCTTAATCTAATAGCGGAGGTAGCTTAGTACAAGTAGAGGAAGAAAAATCGGGGAAAAGGGTTTAAGCTAAAACAAAATCTTGTACAAAACTCACAAGGTAACCTCTAAATGTTGTTTGAACTTTGATGGCTGCAGATTCTTCAATCTTCTTCTTGCATTTGTGTGTGGATATAGAACCATCATCACGCTTAACTTCTTCCTGTTTTCCTTTACATTGATGGACAGATTGGAACTTAACAACCTCGACCGCAACCTGAGCAGCAGTTAGAGCAGCTTCAGCTGAAGCAATAGCTACTGTTAAAGCATGCCTGTTGTGTTCTTCTTCAGCTTCACTTAACCGTGTTTCTTTTAACGGTGGCCGTGCTTCAATTAAAGGAAATCTCCTGTTCTTTAGCCTCCCGAATACCCACTTTCTTCTTTTCTCCTTCTGAAAATAGGTAATTGTCTCATCAACACCATAATAAACGAGAACAAAATTATACAGAAATTACAGACAAACTGCTAACAAGCTGCGCTAACTTAAAAAAAAAAAAAAAAAAAAGCTGTTAGTGAAAGAAGCAGAACACTTACCTTCTCTTGAGTGGAATGTGTGAAGATTCTCTCTACCATGCTAAACCAACCCTTCTTGGCCATTTCACAATGTCACACAGTTTCTGTAATCTGAATTTGTTTTCAATAGAATCCTATCTTATGCAACTTATATTTAAATGATTTTAAGTGATGGTTTGGTGCAAACTTAAACATTAAACTTGTCTGAAAAAGGAGCAACAATTTGCAGAACTTGTAATAGAAGATATAACTTGTTATAGGCACAAGTAGCCATTGCAAAGACCAATAACGTGCATGTTCTCAGACTTTAGTCTTTAAAGCACTTTAAATATTAATGCACACAAACCAATTATAGTTGAAGGAAAAAAAATGCATGTGATGTAGATGGAGTGAGATCCAACATCCTATTGGATTACCTACCCATCATAATACTATGAAATTTCCATAAGTGCTTTGAAAAAAGCATATTGGTGGTGTCAGTAGAGTCAAATGGGGTAGCTTTGAAATCAGCAAACATTCTTTAATACAGTGTCTGATACCCAAGAATGTGGAACTTTGGAAGTTTTTAGTTACAATGTGCACATTTACCAACATACTAAAATTTATGATGATTAGCATCATTGGCTTAAGTTTTTAGATGTTATGTGAAAGTGGGTTACGGTTTAAATGTGATAAAATAAATAGTGATTATATTTTGATAATGTTTAATATCACAAATATGTTCAAGTCTTGATTAGAGTTTTAAAAATGATTCACGCGACAAAACGGTTTTGACGATATCGATATTATTATTATTGTTTTCTAATCAATTATAATAAAATTACGCTATGATAACCGTAATGAATATCGCGATACCTATATCGATTTAAATTATAAAACTTTTACACAATCGCAACGCTATTGTTTTCATTTTACAACTTCCAACTTAATTATATATTAAGCGTGTCAAATTTTGAATCTGGTGGGATATTTTTATAGAGGGCCTTGAGATAAGGTTTATCTTTTCAAAGTGCGTGCGGGCCTTGAGGAACATGTATTCTGCATTCTACATGAAAGAAAGAGACCAACTTTGTTTCACTTTAAAAGACATTGAATAATTGATGAGCTTTCGTTGATCCTACCCTCGTTTCTAAGTGGTTCATAAAAGACTCTAATTAGTTTAAGAAAAATCATTTAGTAGAAAAATATTCTCTAAACTTTGTTTGACTACTTTTTTGTAAATTAAAATACGGTGTCATCGATTAATCGTTGGTTGGTTCAGTGGTGATTAGCACTGAACTTGGTACTGAGAACCACGGTTCGATCTCCCACAACGGTTCTCAAAAGGTTATGACTTTTTTTAAAATGATTTTTATAGTGTAATATTATTTTGTGTAAAAAAAAATTATAAAGAAATTTTTTATAAAAGCTCCTAATGAAATTTTTGTTTGAATAGTTATTCTTAAAATATTATTTTAGATGATTCATCATTTTAACGAAAAAAATTTTGACATCAAAATTTCAAAAATTCACTTAATTTTGAAACTATTTCAAATATTTTTTTATAAAAATCACTTTTAAAATACTTCTTTTTTGAGAAAATTTAATTTTGACTATGTTATGATCTTCAATAAATATATATTTATGTTATAGAACGTCAAAATTAGTCTCATAATTTAAAAAAATAAATATAAAAAAACTTATAATATTTTAAAAAATAAATTTATAAAATTCCTTTTTAAAAATACAAAATAAAAAACATTTTTTAAAAGCTAGAACAAATTGACCCTTAATGTCATTCTTGTTTGGAAAATGAAAAATAAAACTACATTTTAAAATACAAAAAATAAAATCGATAATGTTCTATAAAAATGGCATTTTTTGTATATTTATGTGAAACATATTATTAAATTAGAGAAAAACAATTATGTATGCCTTTGATTTGTGTAGATTATTAGTTTTGTGCAAATATATCCGCATCCAAGTTGCTTTATTCTTTCTTTTTTAAATAAAAATATCTTTACCCTTTTTATTTTTTTTAGCACGACCTCGTCTATTTAATTATATCACATTTATTCTAAATATGTATTTTTATGTTATCAAATTGAATAATTGACAGTTAAATTAAAGTTTATTAAGTTAGACTTTACAGACAAATATATATTCTGATTATTATTATAAACAATTATAACTAATTTTTGTTATTACAGTTGATTGATTAATTTTTGTAAGCAATTTATTAAACAAGATATTTTGATATAGTGTGAGACATCATGTCTCTATTTTTCTTTGATGCGTGTGGAATTGTTTATTTGAATTTCGTTTCGAGGTCCTTATCTTAATACTAGTTAATTTCAAATCAAACTTTCTATGAATCTAAAATTTCTCCATTTTCACTCAAACATTCTCCCAAGTGTTTGTACAAAACAATCACAAGAGTAGTGTTCAAAGAGGAGTCTCTCTATCCATTTTCTCAAGGATTATGAGAGCTAAAACACTTAATGAAGCCGGGAGTATCCTACAACAAGAGTTTGAAGGAGACTCAAAAGTGTGAACGATGAAGCTTCAATCTCTTAAGAGAGATTATGAAAATGAAAGGATGAAGGAGAACAAGAGCATCAATGAATACTTCAACAGACTCTCCGAGTTGGTGAATTAGATGAAGTCGTGTGGTGATACGATAGAGCATCATAGAATTGATGACAAATTTTTCATTAGTTTGAGTGCAAAATTTGACCCAGTGGTGGTTGTGATAGTAGAAACCAAGGATGTATCAACCAAGACTATTGAAGGGTTTATGGGGTCTCTTGAGATCCTACGAACAAAGGATGTTACGACACTCTGAAAAATCAATTGAGAGTGTCTTTCAATATAAACTCAATAACATTCAAAAAAACTGTTGGAACAATAAACTCATGATGAGAAGGACTGTTGGAACAAGGGGAAACCACAATGTCACAATTGCAAGAGATTCATGCACATTTAAAAAGATTGTTGTTTTGCCAATCAACAACATGCTTCAGTTGCAGAAAGGGAAAATGATTAAGGTAATTTGTTCTTTGCTTGTCAAAAAGCATTTCACGGAAGATAAAAATGTGTGGAATTTGGATAGCGGTTGTAGCAATTATTTGACCGAAAAGAAAGAAGCTTTTATCAAAATTGATTCTTCATTTGGCTCAAAAGTTAAATTGGGCAATGGAGAACATGTCGAAGCGAAAGGGAAAAGAAACATTGGAGTCACGATGAAGCAAGAAAGCAAAGTCATACATGACATACTTTATGTCCTGGAGTTAGATGAAATTTTGATTAGAATTGGACAACTTTTGGAGCATGGCTATTCTCTAAATTTTGAGAATCGAGAGTGCGAAATTTTTTATTCAAAGGGAAGATATGTTGTTGTTGTAAAAATGATCGGCAATAGAAGTTTTCCACTTTGTCTTAATTATGAAAAAAAAATCCAGCATAATGGCTAGAGAAGAGAATAACTTGTTTTTATGCACAAGAGAATTGGGCATTTGAATTACGAAAGCCTCAAGTTACTCTATCAAAAGAAAATGGTGTATGGGTTGCCAAGAATCAAAGAAAAACCATGTCTGTACAAAGGTTATGTGCTAGGCAAACACCATCGACAACCTTTCCCAAAGAAAGGAACCTAGAGAGCTAAACGAGCATTAGAACTTGTACACGCATATGTATGTAACCCAATGAACACCTTATCTCATGGCAAAAACATGTGTTTGTCTTGTTTATTGATGATTTTACCTGTATGACTTGGGTATATTTCATGGGACAAAAATCTGAAGTGTTTGTAATCTTTAAGACATTTAAAGCATTTGTTGAAAAAAAAGTGGTAGATTTATAAAGATGCTGAGAAGTGATCGAGGTAATGATTACACCTAAAATGAGTTTTAAAAATTTTGTGAAGATGAAGGTGTCGAAAGATAACTCACTCTTGGTTACACACATCGAATGATGTGTTAGAAAGAAAAAAATCAAGCAATGATGTAGATGGAAAAATTTATGCTACTTGAAAATGGTTTATCGAATGCTTTTTGGCCTGAGGCCATTAACACTATTGTGTATTTGATGAACATGTGCCCAACAAAGGTCGTGTGTAAAAAGGCTCCATTTGAACCTGGAGTGGAAGAACACCGTCGGTGAGCCAAATTAAAGTTTTTAGGTGTGTTATCTATGCTCAAGTTAAATTCCTAAACAAAAGAGGAAAAGTTGGAAGAAACAAGTGAAATATGTGTTTATATTGGCTATAGTTCCATGTCAAAGAGCTATAGACTTTACAACTAGAAGACAAACAAGGTGATTATTAGTTGGGATATTGTATTTGAAGAGAGCTTCTTAGAATTGGGAAGAAGACACAACGAAGGAGAAAATAGTCCCTGCAATTTTATTGCAACAAAATTTAGCAACTGAAAATGAGCAACCAACCCCATGTACACCAAGTTCTCCATCCTCTTCAAGTTCACCAAGTTCAAATTCATCATCTCCCAACTCAACTCCAATGAAATTGAAGGACTTGAGTGATATTTATGAAATATGCAACTATTATGTTGTGGAACCTGAAAATTTTGATGAAGCAATCAAATAAAATGTTTGGAGGAATGTGATGCAAGAAGAAATAAATGCCATTGAGAAAAACAACACATGATAGCTAGTTGAAAAGCCAAATGACAAAGAAGCTATTAGCGTAAAATGGGCTTACAAGCTGAAGCATAATTCGGATGGGTCAATACAAAGAGCCAAGTCTAGATTAGTACTCAAAGGCTATACATAATAGCCTGGAATTGACTATAGTGAGACTTTTGCTCCTGTTCCAAGATTGGATAATGTACGAACAATTATTGTAGTAGAAGCTCAAAAAATGTGGAACTTGTACCATCTTGATGTGAAATCAACCTTCCTAAACGGAGAATTAAAAAAAGTATATGTGCAGCATCCTCAAGGCTTTGAAACTCACGCCCAAGAGGAGAAGGTTTACAAGTTGAAGAAACTCTCTATCGGTTCAAACAATCCCCTAGAGCGTGGTATAGTGAAATTGACAGCTATTTCAATCAACAAGGATTTCAAAGAAGTCAAAGTGAGCCTACCTTGTATGTGAAGTGATCAGAAAAATAGCAAGTGTACTATTTTCGCCGATGTAGTTGTAGTAGGAATTTCCCAAGATATCAATCTTGAGGACTGCGAGAAAATATTGAGCTCGTCTTAAGTTCAATTGAACAAAAACTATGGTTTTTGGAGTGTTTTAACTTCACAACTTCAGGAAGAAACTATAAAACGTTAAGATGAAATTAACAAATATGCGAAGAATGCTAGGGTCGGTGTCTGATTTAATCATGCAACGAAACTGATCATATCTTGCAACAACTGATTTGAACAATTGATCATCAGTCCTTATGAATCATTATCCCTAAGGCCTTAGAAATAATTCTTTAATCATTCAACCTAGTTACTATGTCCATAGGAAATTACGGTCGAAATTAAGATGTCAAATATCAAATAGTTTCCGATTATCTAAGAATATTCCTAGTCCTAGGTAATATCTACTTAAACATGTTCAAACACACATCATGAACAACAGTTGGTCCGACTTAATTGTATTATACTAAACATATGTACGTAAAAAGCACTAAGAACAGTAAGAGAACAAATCAATAGGAATTAAACCATTTAGTCATTGCAAAGTTACAACCTTATTCATTACATATAAAAATAAGGGTCACGCCTTAGCATTGGGGGTTTAGATACTAATAAAACTAAAAGAAAACATAGTATTGATATTAGACATTACAAATTAATGGTAGAAATCGAGTCTTCAATTGTAAGAGCTCTTGAAAATCTTCAATCCTAGCATAAGAATTGATGTTTTTGATGTTAGAGTGTTCTTTGTCGTCCAAAACCAATCAACCCTTGTCCAAACGCGTTTTTCTCCTTTTATTTCTGACTTTCGGGGCTTTTCAGACCATCAGGCCCACCAAGTCTTGGAATTTGGAATGCGTCTAGGAACACGTTCTGGAATAGGGATATTATTTTGTGGACTCTTTCTTCTTCACATTGGTCTTGGGACACGTTTTGGCAGAGAGGTGCTTTCCTTGACTTCCTGCAGGACGTGTTGCATATCTAGGGACGCGTCTAGGAAGGAAAACACATTTTGGAACGCGTATGAGGTTTAGAACACATCTGGAGACGTGTTCTTACATAGACACATGTTTTCTCATGCATAAGGACTTTGGCACGCGTCTTGGGACGCGTTTTGGCAAGAGATGAAATTTTTTCACTTAGACACTGTAATACGGTGAACTGACTTTGAGATTTTTGTATCGCAAATGTGCGGATAGCAAGAGTCACCACCGAATTTTCTTTTATCCAATTAAGGGAAGGTAAAAAAGTACAGAAAAAGACCTTCGTTAGATTCTGAGTAAGGGAGAAGGTTATGAAAAGGGAAGGTATTAGCACCCATTTTCATCCGTAGTTATCTACGGGCTCGTAGTTGCTCTCTAGATCATTTTTAAAAGTGCTTTCTGTGTGTTTGAAAAAATGTTTTGAAAAGGCATTTCGCTTTGACTTTGTAATGATTCATGTAGGAATGTATACAAAGTGTTCGGAAATGTTTCGTTTTGAAAAGAGTTTAAACTTTGACAAAAGTGTGTGGTGTGAAAAGTATTTTGATAGAGCAAGCAACTAAAAGTCTTATTACCTACTCAGAATTGGTCATTTTCGTGTTATTTTACGTTCCTTTTAAAATAGCGCTATCCATACCATTAGTTGGTAGGTAACCCTATTCGTTGGATGTAAGCGGGACATTCGAAGGGACATCGGATGGTCATAGAAAGCAACTTGTAGGAAGTATCCTAGCACATTTGAAGGGACTATCATCATTTTTCGTAGGCGACAATCGAGGGTCAAGAACATGTATTTGGAGGCGACATCGTGGGTCTATGATCTTTGTATCGAAGGGACTATGATGATTTGTTTTGAAGGCAACGGTGCTAGAATACCTCTACGTTCGAGGGACTTGACCATTTGTACTTGTTAAGGCAACGAGAGAGAATTACCCTAAGGGGTGCATGTGTGAAGAGAGTGTGTCAATTCAGATATTTTTGTCTTGGAGTTATGAGTGATCTATGTCCAATTTTATCTTGTCATACACGCCTAATTACTAGCAGTTTATAGGGTGCGGAAAATAAATTGCGGAAAGTAAATGTCCTACGCTATTACATGGCTTTGGGGCATATACATAATTGAAACTACGGAAAATAAAAGTCCTAATTAAACTATTACATCCCATAGGCAGTTACATAATTGAAAAAGAAAAGCGATAAAAATTGTCCGAAATGGTGTAACCTGTGAACAGATGCAAAATCGGAAAACGGAAGAAAATTGCATAAGAGGAAAATGTTAGTAAAAATAAGTATCTTTGAATGAGAAAAAGTTTTTGTGTTAGTAATGACATTAATATGATAAAATAATTTTTTGGGAATTTTTAGAGTTAATTTGATAATTAAAAAACAATTAAAAGTCAAATTAATGATTAATTTGCAATTAAATTAAATATGCATGCAAAAATAACAATTTTAATTTTAAAAATTAAATAAACATTTTTCTGATGATTATGCAAAAAGTAAAAATATTTTTGGTGTTTTTAAATACATGATAAAAATTATTAAAGATAAAATAAATTGGATGGAAAATTTTAAAGAAAAAAAAACAAGAAAATATGAAAATAGAGTTAGTTTTGCAAAAAGAGAAAAAGAATTGGTCCTGTCCAGGTTCGAACCTGTGACCTCTGAAGGAATCTCTTCAAACCAACGCCTTAACCACTGAGCCATTGTGCACTTCGTGTCTGGAGATTGGAAAGGTATGAATATAAGCGTTCACGTGTCATTGTTTTGTGAAGTCAAAACACAGTCAGCTAGTGGACCCCGGTTTGAACGAAAGAACGAATCATAACGCTCCATCGCGCCACGCCAGCCTCGCCGATCTTCAACCCAGTCAACGACGCCGGAGCCCTAGCTCCGGTCGTCTTCTCCGGCCAACCTGAAATTGAAACTTGCAAAATACGCGAAATAAAAAGACAAGAGGTACCCTACCCCCCTAAATCGGACCCTGCGAATCCAATGGTGATATTTGTTTTCCCTAAAAATGCTTGTATAAGCCGGTTCGAACAAAACAGCTTAAATTGCCCTAGCCATGGCAAATCGTGTTTTTAACGTTCAAGCTGTGAAACGATGACCCAGATCCATCCCTTACTATCTCATGAACACATTGGAACGGTTAGAATCGATTAAAACAAACAGATAATAAAAATGCAAAATCAAGAAAAATATGAATATGTATGAATGTATTGGGCACGATTCAGGCTGCTTCAACCTTGGAGAATGATGTGTACTTACTCCAAATTACCTCAGGATCACAATGGAATGGTTTTGGATGGCTGAAAGTGGCTGGAACTTGAAACACGATTTTGACAACTTTGAGAAAAATTTGGCAAAATAAGGGTTGTGTATTGGCTAGGGTTTCGTGTCCTTTGTTCTTGGAAATGTACTAGGTATTTATAGAGTGCAATGCTGGAGCAAAAAGAATGAAAAAAGATTGGGTATTGAATGTGCACTTAATTCTTTTCAAATAAAATCAAATTTTGGAGAAAATTTGATTTTCTCTTCCATATGCAAGCTATCACGAAATTGGCAAGTATTGTGGGCTATCTTGGACCTCAAGTTTGATAAAAAATTCACTCCTTTTGAAAATATATCTTATTTTCATATTTTATATAATTTAAATTTGAATTAAATGGTTTTAAATTCAAAAATAAATCAATAAAATAGAAAGTGGTCATGGCAAGGCATCAATAGGTCACAAATAATATTATGATCAAGTTTGGATCATAAAATTATAGGCCCATTTGGAAAAAATTGGATTTTGACAAATATCTCCTTTTGTGTAATTGTTCAAAAATGCCCAACTTCTGTAAGGTGTATTTTCCTCAATTTTCCACATTTTGAATGTTCTTGGACTTTTAGAAATATCTAAGTGTCCTCTAACCAACCTCTTTGGTTTCATCTCAATTGGAGTTACCATGCTCAATAAATCTTCAAAACAAAAAGTTGACTTTTTGTTGACTTTGAAAAGGACCTGTAATGTTTTGATCGATACCTTCCAAATGAAGCATTTTTTGAACATCCTTGTGAGACATGAAGTTGTAGAGAATTGAATTTCCTTCAAAATGAGAGGTGTTGGAAAAAATTTTGAGAAAGTATGAAGAAGTTATGCTCACCAAAGTTCGCTTGACTTTTCACTGAAAACCCCTAATTTGGAAAGTTTGACTTTTGTGCAAATCTTGAGTTTTCTTGATGAATCATGATCAACCCTTGATCAAATGATGAATGTAACTTCAAAATGTGGATGTTGACCAAAAATCAGGAAGTTTGACTGTATGTTGACCATAGTTGACTTTTTGTCCAATACAACTAATTTTCAACCATCTGAGCAATTGTCTGAGGAAACTTGACTTGTGAGGCTTGAAACTTGACATGGGGAATATTTGAAGCATATGAGGAGGCATGATGACCATTGGAGATGTTGGAAATCCATCTGGACCTGAGAATTGCCAAACCCTAGTTTGGGTTGATTGGCTAGGAGAGGGTTTGTCTGATCAACCCTTGAGGAATCCTTGAGTATAGATGTATGGAATGTCTTGAGTGATATGAGGGCAAATTTTGGGGTATGACAGCTGCCCCTGTTCAATCTTCTTGTACTAGAAAGGTTAGATTGGCATGCTTGCCTTTCGTGACTTGGAGGTAGAAGATGATTGAACACTCGAGTACACCTGAAAATTTGCACTCGCCTTTGACCGTTGATGCGCGGGAATGGGCTTATAGATGCCATTTAGAGAAACTATAGACTTCACTAGGGAATGAGTCGTACGTTAGACTTGAGAATGTCGCCTGGATAGGAGAAACGTCAGAGATGGGCTTAAGATGCCATCCGGAGAGATAGATGCTGAGGAACGAGCTGTACGCTAGGTTCTGTAGATATTCCTGAAAGTAGAGGAGATGGGCTTAAGATGCCATCTGGAGAGAGTCGTACGCTAGACTTTGTACTCGCCTTCGAATGAAGTTATTGGTTTGTATTGGTTTTTTAACCAAATATGCAGCATTCTGAAAGTGGAGAAAGGTTGACAAGCAGTCGAAGATGGGCTTAAGATGCCATCTAGGGCAACTGAGTCGTACGTCAGACTCTATAGTCGTTGTTGATAATAAGAGTGTCGGAATCAATTTGTCGTTTTGATCACTCTGAGGGGATAATAGGCATAGTGCGGATAGCTTCCCTGTTGTGCTTCGGGTGTTGATCCAATGCCTGTTGTCGGAGGACAACTTGGGGTGATCGTTCGGATAAGGTTTCCCGTTTGGTTTCGGGTATTAATCCTGGACCTGTCGTTTAGAAGCGCTTCCTACCTGTTTGAAAAAACAGAAAGTGAAAATTCGATAGGATAATAGTTAGTCATATGCAGATTATGATGCATGCAATGCGTATGAACATCATATGCTTATGTTGTGTATAATATATGAATGAATGTAGGTATTTCAAAACATATCCATCTTGAGGAAGATGTGGATGTTCTGCTTGGGGATTCATGGCTTCTGCTTGAGGATGCAACTGTGGGAACCTTGACTTAGAATAAAAATAGGTACCTAGATTCCTCCGGTGCACTATCTGACCAAGTTTCGAGTCTGGACCCTGCTGTTGGGGAATAAAGATGAAAGATGCTCCGCTGAGGATTTTGTATGTAGACCCTACTAGGGATGGAGGAAGTGAGGAGGCAACCTGTTGGGGATCTTGTATGTCGACCCTGCCGGGGATAATGGAAATCGGGGAGCACTCCGTCGGGGATCTTGTGCGTAGATCATGTTTGGGGGAGTAAGAACTGTAGTTTTCCTCCGATGCACTATCTGACCAAGTTTCGAGTCGGGACATTGCTGTTGCCGGGGAAATGAGAGATATTTTGCTGAGGATGAATACCTCTGCTGGAGATGGAGTGTGTAACGCATGAAGACTGGTGCAATTGACCGAAATCGTCACGATGGACCTTGAAATGTTGGAATCAATGGACAAAGACGTGTACTCCGCTGGGGAGGGTTGGCGGTGAGTGATGACTCTGTGGGGATCTGTACTCTGCAGGGGAATGCGTTGGTGACTTTCATCGTCATCTCAATTCCTAGAGCCTGCAGTAATTACTTTTGTATGTCTGCTTTGCTTTTCGTATGTCTGTAAACAGATTTTTATTGTCAGACGTATATAATCATTCACAGTAATCGTTGGACTTTATGCAAAGACAACAAAACAGACACTTTGTGTTACGAAAGACTCTTGTATTTATTTGAAAAGTGGCATATGTCCAAGCAAATTTGTATACAAAGAAAGTAAAAAGCTACATGGAAACAATCTCGTTAAGTTCCAACTATGCTAGTACTCATATATATCGACTATCTCATCTCCTTGTTGTCAGTAGAAAGTGAGTGAATTGATGTTCGCCATTTGAATCTTGAATGCTGATAGTAATCTGTAGGCATGTGATCTGGACGAGACATAGTCGTATGCTTAAATCCCTAATTTTTGCCTAGACCGCCCTTTCAGGTTTTCAGTCTACCGGGATACCCTTTTTTGCCCAAGCCGCCTTTTCAGGTTTTCGACTTGTCGGGTGTACATGTTTTGTATATATCCTTAATTTTTGCCCGAACCTTTTTGGTTCGTCAGGATACCCTTATTTTTGCCTAGGTCAGTCGACCTAGCGGGTCTCGTTTATGCGTAGTATTTTTTGACTATGTCTGCGTTCACAGGGTGTGGGAAGTCTTCGCCATCCATGGTGCTAAGTATCATAGCTCCGCCGGAAAATACTGTTTTGACTATAAACAGTCCCTCGTAGGTGGGAGTCCATTTGCCCCTGGGATCACCTTGTGGAAGAATGATGCGCTTGACTACTAGATCACCGACTTGGTAGACTCGGTGTTTGACTTTCTTGTTGAACGCTCTGATCATTCGCTTCTGATAGATCTGTCTGTGGCAGATGGACGCGAGTCGTTTTTCATCAATCAAGTTGATCTGGTCAAGGCGGGTTTGGATCCATTCATCTTCGCCTAACTCCGCGTCCTGGAGGACTCTGGTTGAGGGTATCTGAACCTCAATGGGTTGGACTGCTTCCATACCGTATACAAGAGAGAAGGGGGTTGCCCCTGTAGAAGTTCGTACTGTAGTGCGATAACCATGAAGAGCAAATGGTAACATCTCGTGCCAATCTTTGTAAGTCACTGTCGTTTTCTGTATAATCTTCTTAATATTCTTGTTGGCGGCTTCCACTGCGCCATTCATCTTAGGCTGATATGGAGAAGAATTGTGATGCGTGATCTTGAATTGCGTGCAGAGTTTGATGATCATTTTGTTGTTGAGATTAGAGCCATTATCTGTGATAATCCTTTCGGGAGTGCCATACCGACAGATAAGATTATGCTTGATGAATCGAGCCACAACATTCTTGGTAACAGATGCGAACGAAGCTGCTTCTACCCACTTGGTAAAGTAATCAATTGCCACAAGGATGAAACGATGTCCGTTGGAAGCAGTGGGCTTGATTTCTCCGATCATGTCAATGCCCCACATTGCAAAAGGCCAAGGAGCGGTAAGAACATTCAGCGGTACTGGAGGTACGTGCACTTTGTCTACATATATCTGGCATTTGTGACAAGATCGAGCATAGCGGTGACAATCAGCTTCCATGGTGGACCAATAGTAACCTGTTCTCAGAATCTTCTTATCCATAGTGTGTCCACTAGAGTGAGTACCGAATGCGCCTTCGTGTAACTCTTCCATGATATGTTCTGCTGTTTTCTGGTCTACACAGCGGAGTAAGCACAGGTCGTGGTTGCGCTTGTATAAGATGTCGTTGCTGAGGAAGAATTTGGATGCAAATCTTCTCAAGAACTTCTTGTCATTAACAGATGCCCCTGCGGGATATTCCTGAGTCTCAAGATACCTCTTCACATCGTAGAACCAAGGTTTCTCTTCTGTATCAAGTTCACAACAGTATGCTGGTTCGTCAAACTTCTCAATGATGATTTGGGGAGCCTCGTTGTCCCATCTGAATCTGAACATAGATGACATAGTAGCCAATGCATCTGCCAACTGATTCTCTTCTCGTGGAATATGATTGAAAGTAATCTCTTCGAAGTAGGTGATCAGACTCATAACATGCTCTCGATATGGAATGAGATTCGGATGTTTCGTATCCCAATCGCCTTTAATCTGAATGATCACCAAAGCTGAGTCTCCATACACTCGCAAGAACTTGATTCTTAAGTCAATAGGAGCTTTAATACCCATGATGCACGCTTCGTATTCGGCCATGTTGTTCGTACAACTGAAACATAATCTGGCGGTGAAAGGAGTATGTCCGCCTGTAGGAGATGTAATGATGGCGCCAATGCCATTGCCAAGTGCATTTGACGCTCCATCAAAGACCATGGTCCATCGGGATCCTTGTTCAGGTCCTTCGTCTGGTCCAGGTTCTTCACAATCAGTAACTAACAAAACATCCTCGTCTGAAAACTCGAACTGCATAGACTGATAGTCATCTATGGCTTGATGAGCCAAATGATCGGCTACTACACTTCCTTTGATCGCTTTCTGAGAAGTATATTGGATGTCATATTCAGTCAAGATCATTTGCCATCTTGCTATTCTTCCAGAGAGAGCAGGTTTCTCAAATACATATTTTATTGGATCCATCTTGGAAATCAACAAGGTAGTGTGAGTCAACATATATTGTCTTAGTCGGCGAGCAGCCCAAGCCAAAGCGCTGCAAGTTTTCTCGAGCTGTGAGTATCTTGTTTCACAGTCGATAAACTTTTTGCTAAGGTAGTATATTGCATACTCTTTTCGACCAGACTCGTCATGTTGCCCCAACACACACCCCATTGAGTTCTCTAATACTGTTAAGTATATGATAAGAGGTCTTCCTTCAGCAGGTGACATCAGGATAGGAGGATTCTGTAGGTACTCCTTGATTTTTTCAAAAGTGATCTGGAAATCGTCGTTCCATTCCACTACTTGATCTTTCTTCAGTAACTTGAAGATTGGCTCACAAGTAGCAGTTAGATGTGCAATGAATCTGGCAATGTAGTTCAAGCGGCCCAAGAAACCTCTGACTTCCTTCTCGGTGCAGGGAGCTGGCATCTCTTGAATAGCTTTAACCTTGGCGGGGTCAACTTCAATACCTCTACCACTAACGACAAACCCTAGGAATTTACCGGATCTGACTCCAAAGGTGCACTTGTTAGGGTTTAGCCTCAGTCTGTACTTCTTCAATCTGTCTGTCAAACAGCTTTTGCAAATGATCGAGATGTTCTTCTTCGGTCTGTGATCAAGCTATCATGTCGTCGACGTAGACCTCTATCTTGTGATGGATCATGTCATGAAAAAGTGTCACCATGGCACGCTGATAAGTGGCGCCAGCGTTCCTCAGTCCAAATGGCATGACCTTGTAGCAGAAAGTGCCCCACTGCGTAATAAAAGTAGTCTTTTCCATGTCTTCAGGAGCCATTTTGATCTGATTGTAACCAGAGAAACCATCCATGAAGGAGAAAACCTTATACTGAGCGGTGTTGTCAACTAGAACATCAATATGGGGGAGTGGAAAATCGTCTTTCGGACTCGCTTTGTTCAAATCTCTGTAATCTACACACATTCGCACTTTACCATCCTTCTTAGGTACGGGCACTACGTTTGCAACCCACTGTGGATAAGAAGTAACAGCTAGAAAACCGGCATTGAACTGTTTCATAACTTCGGCTTTGATCTTCTCTAACATCTCAGGACGCATGCGACGAACCTTTTGTTTCACTGGGAGACAACCCTCTTCTGTTGGTAACCGGTGAACCACAATATCAATGTCTAGACCTGGCATGTCTTTGTATGACCAAGCAAAAACCTCGATGTAGTCTCGTAGCATCTGAATGAATCTTTCTTTAACACTGTTCTTAAGACCCGCTCCTATCTTGATCTCTTTTCTGTCTTCATCAGTACCCAGATTCACAACCTCAACTGGCTCTTCGTGGTCAGATAACTCGCTTCTTGTTGTAGCATCGACAAGTTCTCCGGCACTTCACAATCTTCCTCACCTTCGTCTTGGTAGATCGAATTATCAAGTCATATTTAGCAATAGCATAGGTTATCAACGAGATTCGAGTGATTCTGGTATCACGTGGGTGTATGTAAGAAACACATAGCTTTTGAAGGTGATAAAGTAAAAGAAAGAAAAACAATTAATGCAAAAGTCCAACGATTTTATTGAATGAAAATATGAAGATGATGATAATAACCCTCACAATGAGCCACGATGCCCGGCAAGGCACTAGGCTTTAGAGTTTATTGTTCAAAACACGTAAAATACAAAAGCAAAACAAAACAAAAGCAATTACTCCTGCCTAAAGGAGATTGGTATGACGCCTTCGCCTTCCAATTCGAGCCCATTGTCCGGAGTTGGGGAGATCCACTTGTCGATGTCAAGTCGTAATCGCCATCTTCTATAGCATGAATTCCACTGCGATGTGGAAAGGAAGTTGGCCAAAGACGCTGCGATATCATCTTCTCCTTTGATGGTGAAGCCTAAACCCTTTGTCGATTTGAAAGAAAGATCGGAGCCGACTCAAAATAGTCTGCTTTTCTTCAACCGCACTGAGCATCTTTCAAGAAGGCCATCCTAGGTGGAACTTGTGTAACTTCAGAGTGGGGAGAGTCACTGTGCATGACTGGGACTATTTCAAAAGCTTGACAGGGAGTCTCGAAGAATTTACCCTCTACCTCGAGGTATCGGAATGACTGTAGATGACTGACCATGTATTCCTCCTCACCACATACTGTAACAACCTTCCCTTTCACCGGTACTTTCGCGGTGAGGTACGCCCCATGTATCCAAGGGCCCAAGTAGGCAAGAGTAAGCTGGACGGATGTCCATGACAAAGAAAGTGGAGTCAAAAGTCTGGGAACCGACTTTGATTGGCAGAATGAGCTCTCCAAGTACTGTTCGTTTAGAACCATCAAAAGCTCTCACAATAATGTCGCTGGGCTTCAAGACCAACCCCTCAACATCAAGTCGATCAAAAGCATTTTTCGGTAGGATATTCAGAGCAGAACCAGTATCCACCAAAACATGAGACAAAGTAATGCCCTTGCATTCAATAGAGACATACAAGGCTTTGGTGTGTTTCCTTCTGGCAGGAGTCAAATCAGCATCAGAGAAGCCTAGACTGTTGTTGGCAGCCAGGCTAGCAATACAAACTTCAAATTGATTAGTAGTAGTGTCTTGCGGTATGTGAGCATCCTTCAGAAACTTCACCAAGGCTTTGGCATGAGCCTCAGAGCACAAGAGCAGAGCAAGCATGGAGATCTTGGACGGAGTCTGTCCCAACTGTTCCACAACATTGTAGTCACTCTTCTTGATAATCTTCGAATTTCCTCCATTTCTTGTTTGAGGCGCTTCAAGAACTTCCTTTGGTACTTGATCCGAGCGTGATTAGTTATCGGTTCTTTCCTCGGCTTGGGGAATGGATTGAATAGCCGGAATGCGATGGAGTCGCAGTCTTTGGAGGAGAGATATCTGGAGAGAACACTCTTCCGGTTCTGGTCACCTTACTTGATCTGGTGATGTTGTCAATGTCAAGAATGATAGCTTCAACTGTAAGATCCTCAATGGTCAGAGGGTCTTGCTTGACGCCATGATAGTAAACATCAGCTCCGTAATTCCAAGGGATAGCTTTGTCAGAGGAATATGGAACTGGTCTGGGAGAAGTAATGATGAGTGGTGCCACTCTAGGCACAGGATCAGCAGAGGAAATCCTTATTGTGTTAACATCAGCATAATCTTCTGGGAAATCGTCTCCCCATCCGGTCACTTTGACATCTTCAATAGGAATTTTGTAGCTTTCAGGAACAGTATACTTCACCATGTAGTCGAATCTTCCACTTGGCTGCCCCAAGGTGTCCCATACAGATGATTCAGCTTCACTCACATCTTCGATCTTCAGTTTAGACATGTCTTCACACAGCTTCTCCACAGGTGGTTTCAGGAACAGCACTTCGCGGTTATCCATTATGCACTAAACACGTCTTCTCAACCAAGCACAGCCATCAGGCGTAGATGGGCACCAACGACAATTCTCTGGGCATCCTGGATTGACACCGGCTTGTAGCAAATTCTTCTTAACAGTCATCAGAGGAATGGTCAAGTCATCTATATTGAAAACATAAGAAGTCTTGTCAATAGCATTGGTACTCTTGCCATGGTCAGGCATAGGCGCGTTAATCACATTCGGAGTCTCGACAGGAGGATCAAACTCAATCTCTTTAGCTTCAATCATGTCTTGGATTTTGTTCTTCAGAGCCCAACAATCATCAGTATTGTGCCCTGGGCTGTTGGAGTGATAAGCACATTTAGCATTTGGATTGTATCTCAGAGAAGAAGTATTGATGTTCTGAGAAGGATCCCTCAAAGTAATCAGCTCTGCTTTCAACATGTGTTGCAAGGCTTGCGACAGTGGCATGTTGATCTTTGTAAACTGTCTTCGTGGCGCGGTTCTGGTTACGCGCGTTGTTTCGCTGAGGTTGTGCTGATGTAGGATTGGAGATCACAACTACTCCCACAGATTGAGCACGGTTGATCTTGGCTCGGCTTTTCTGACCATACACAGCATTGACTTCATTCTTACCACCAAAAGATCTCTTTGCAGCATTTGAAGATGAATCTGTCTGAATCTTTCCACTCTTGATACCAGCTTCAATGCGTTCGCCTGTAAGTATCAGCTCGGTGAATCCGGCTGAAGAGTTACCAATCAGATGTTTGAAGAATGGACCTGACAATGTTCCCATGAACATATCAACCAACTCCCTATTGGACAAGGGTGGCTGAACTCTGCCTGCTAGATCTCTCTATTTCTGAGCATACTCTTTGAACTTCTCATCACGACCCATAGACATGCTTTGTAGTTGCATGCGAGTGGGTGCCAATTCAGCATTGTACTCATACTGCTTGTAGAAAGCATCTGCCAAGTCACTCCAAGTGCGGATACGGTCATTCTCTAGCAGATAGTACCACTCCAACTAAGTTCCGGATAAACTCTCTTAAAAATAATGCATCCACAACTTTCTGTCATCAGTGTTGTTCGCGATAAAAGGTGACGCGCTAGAGGAATCGCAAAATGAATTCAGATCCTCTGGCACGAAACGATTTAAATCTTTTGATTTGTTTATAAAGATGCCGCGAGCATCAAGCTTTATTATTTTCAACACAAGAAAGATGATTTAATGATTATGAAAAAGGGGAAAGCTGAAATACCCTCAATTGATATTGGTATGCGTAACGACTAGCGCAAACTAGACGCAACGCACTTGGGGAGATTCTGAGTAAGGGGGATTGTTATATAAAGGAACAGATGGAGCATCCTAAATATATATGGTTATCCATAGCTTTTTATATATGAATATGTTTGATATGTTTGTGTGTTTTAATTGCTTTTTCTATGATTGGGAAAGTTTCTCCTTTGGGATTTTTAAGAATGACAGATTATGTGGGATTCTAGGTTTGTTATTATTGTGCTCGCAAAGATCTGTGGATCTTCTGCATACATATCCCTTAGTGGGAATCAGAGCATTTGTAGCTCGGATCTAAAGGGATCTATGGTTTGTTTGGTCTGAGAGAGATAGAAATTTGCTCGCCAAGGATGAGACCTTGTGCCTACGTATTCTCAAAAGGATGTTGAGAAATTCAGAGCAATCGTAGTTCCCACTTATGCTAGTGGAAAGCAACGGGATGTTAGTAAGAGACAGACAAATGTCATCTTAATGAAAAATGTATCTAATCTATTTCATCACATACATTTTTGAAAAGTTTGATTGATTGAAATCTTTCATCGTAAGTTATCGGTGTTTTGCTTGAGTGTACAAGCGTTACCACTTACATGTTTAAGAAATATGTTTGAAAATGATTGAAATCTTTTAACTGTAAGTATTGGGTGTTTTGCTTGAGTGTACAAGCGTTACCACTTACAATTAATAGATGTTTTTTTGTTTGAAAAGAGTTTGATTTGAAAAAAAGTTTGAAAAGTTTTTGATTGTATGTGATGTGATAGATGAGATACTTCTTCCATAGAGATGATAGATGTCTAAGTCTCGAGGAGAAAATGGATTGGATTAAAGGGATGCTTTTAAGAAACCCGTGGGTCCTTGTATTGTAAGCCCAAGAGGAGGCATTCCGAGGGTCATCGAGGGTCATCGAGGGTCCTTGTATGAAGCTCAAGAGGAAGCTATAGGGTATGGCTGGTTTTGTCTTGAAAGGGATTTCACCGAGAAACCGTCCTTTTCTGAATAAGAGCAATTTCACCGGGAAATTTTACTCTCTGGAAATTTTGAAAGTGATTTCACCGAGAAACCATCCTTTTAGGGTTCTATCCTAACGCGGGTGATTATTGTATTGGAAGCCCAATAGGAGGCTGTCAAGAGATTTCCTGTCTCTTTCATTGTATGATGCCCAAGAGAAGGCTAAACTCAATGAGGAGTTCTTTTGAACGAAGCCCAAGAGGAGGCTAACTCAACAGGGGAGTGATGTCTTATATGAAGCCTAAGCGGAGGCTAAACTCTGTGGGGAGAGTTTTCTTATATGAAGCCTAAGAGGAGGCTGACTCATGCCGGGGATGAGTTGTCTTGTATAAAGCCCAAGCGGAGGCTAAACTCATGCTGGTGATGAATTGTCTTGTATAAATCCCAAGCGGAGGCTAATTCATGTTAGGGAGCCTATTGGTTAGACTAATTGTTATGTCAATAACTAAACAGTTATATAAACAAGTGTGTGTGTGATATGTATTCATAGGAGTTTATGAAGGAAATATAAACAATGCATGATGTTTATTTACAAATAATATAAACAAGTGTCTGTGAAACGAACGTTTTAAAACGAGCGTAACTTGTTTATTTACAAGTTTGAACTGTGTACAAGGAATTGAATATGTACAAGAACGAGTATTTATGTACAGAGAAAGTGGATGTACATAGGAGGGTTGGGACTTACACTGTAAGAGAGGCCCATTGGTTAAAAGAAATCTTACTGAAAAGAAATCTTCTTTCAAAACCAATGGTGTTTAGTGATATATACAGATGAAACGAACACGAGCGATCGGAGTTTATCTGTGCTTAAATATTTTCAAAAAGTATCTGTGTTATGTACAGATAAAAGTTTGTTTTGAAAAGAATTTGATATGTACAAATAAATATTATGTACATAAAAGAATGTTATGGGACTTACACCGTGAGGGAGGCCCATTGGTTAAAAGAAATTTTACTGGGAAGAAATCTTCTTTCAAAACCAATGGATTCAGTGTATAAACAAACGAATGAAAACAAACGGAAGAAGTTTGTTTATGTTTGAATATTAACAATGATGATTTGAATATGTACAAGTAAAACTAAATATGTACATAAAGGATTGGGACTTACACCGTAAGGGCGGCCCACGATCGATTGAGAAATTCGAGAGAAAACGAATTCAGGTTTATCGTTTAAATCGGATCGATCATGGTAAAAGATGTAAGTTTTGATGAAAAAGTTTTGAAGAATGTTTTTGAAAGTGTTTTTGAGAAGTGATATTCACTTGTGAAAAGTTTTGAAAAGAATCGAGCTTCGAAAGTTTGAAAAAAATCACCTTTAAAGGTGTTTTGAAAAACGCTCAGGACGTCGTTTTCGGCTCGATCGAAATATAATCAAAAGAAAATATTTTTGGATTTTTTTGACATAATCATAAAATATATATATTAAATGACAAGTGTGCAAAAAATCATCTCAAAATGAGAAGTTTTGATAGGTTAAAAAAATTGTTGAAGTTTGATAAAAAACATGAAAATATTGAAGTTTGGTAAAAAAGAATGGTCTTGCTGGGTTTTGAACCCATGACCTTGAGGTGGGGCACGTGGCAGAAGGAACTAAGAGGCAAGCAAGCAACCAACTGAGCCAAACGCGCTGTGTGTTAGTGGATTCATAACACACGTTGATATAAGATTTGGTTAATTTAAAAATTTAAAAATGAAGAACACCAAGAACACGCGCGTATTCTGGGTTCGTGTTTTTGATTTCCAGTTTGCCAAATCCATGCTATAATCCTTATTTCTCAACCAAATTGAATGAAATAAAAACCAAACTTGATCGGTTTTTCATCACGAACATGATGGTATGTGTTAATTTCATTTATTTTAGGTCTATCATGTTTTGATTTCTGGAAAAGCTAAGAACCCTAGAAACTGATTTTTCAAATTAAATGATGGATTGTTCATGATTGTTTGATTTTGTTGAGGGCTTATGATCGTCTGGGGTGCAGAAGAAGAATGGCCAAGAGTTTTTCTCAATTGGTGCACAAAATCATAGAGTTCAAAGTTCAGTCACGTACCTGGCAAAGCTGAAATCGAAATGCGTTCTAGAGTACTTCCAGTTGTGGTTTCTCAATCATTTGAGCACCAACGGCATATATAGATCGTGTATGAATGGTCTGCACCTCCTGGAATTGCTTGGATTGTTCTATAGAAGTCGACCTGCATCAATGAAAAACAGAAACTGGAAATCGATGTAAATCGTGTTACAGGTTGTTACCAATGGTCTGGATCACTCATATGATGTATGGTGATGATGTTTGAATGATCATAACATGGTTTGCTCCAGCAAAAATCCAAATTCGAAAGCTTAGGCAGTTTTGAAGTTTTGAAAAAATGGAAATTGAAAACTGATTTTCTCTTGCTTTTAGTTTGATTTTAAGTCATGAACAAGTTATATGTTGGTACTGAAACATGTTAGACACCAAGATTTACCATGTTTTTAGCTCAAACTAAGAAATGTTATGTTTCTCAACTTTGCACTAATTGCTTGATTTTCAAGAAAGTGAAAGAAAGCATGGATTTTGTGAAGTTTCTTGGTGTCGTTTTAGGCTTGAATTGAGAGCTATTTATAGGCAAGAGGTTCTGCAAAGTTAGGCAAAAAGAATGGCATTTGGGAAATCAAACTTGCCTTAGAGGGCAAGAATGACATTTTGCAAAGGGAAAAGGAAACTTCCTTTTTTCACCATGTGTGAAATTCTTCAACTTGATCCAAACTTGTCATAATTACTACTCACTGATTTTTATCAGTTCTTATCCCAATTTGGCAAGGTGGCATAGCTTCTAGATGAAGAAATCCAAAAAATGACCTATAATGTGAAGTTTTGACTTTTGAAAATCATGTTCATGGAGCCTTATGTTTCAATTTCAAAAGTATAGCTAGACTCCATGGATTTGAGAGTTCTTGGACATTTTGGAAAGATCTTTCCACAAGCTACAACTTTCATGTTTTGAGTTTTTTCAAATTCAAATTGGAACTTGGTGAAAAAATGGCATGAAGTTTGGAAAAAATAAGAGATTTTAACACTTAGAAATTTTTCTAAGTATAAAAACTTTTGACTTTTTGTTGACTTTTCCAAATTCTTTGATTTTTTATGATCATGATGGATCATTTGAAGTATTTTGATGATGGAAAAAGTTTTGTTTTGAAAAATTTGACAAAAAGTCAAAGTTTGACTTTTCTGTGCATATGAAAATTCATCAGATGCTTCAAAAATTGACTAATGAAGTCTGTGAACTTCTGTGATGTTTTGAATCCAGAAATTAGGTCAAGATGTTGTATCTAAGATATAATGACCAATCTCTATCCAAAAAAGTCATTTCTTGCTCAAAAAGTCAGAGAAAACTCATGCTCGATCAAAACCCTAATTGGTCGATCCTTGATTGTTCTGTGAGAAAATTTGATATCTGATGATCAGAGGTTGATGATTTGATCAAGATAGATCAAATGAGGGGAGAAAAACTCAAACCCTAATTGGTTGCATTTGAATCAGATGAAAATCTGATGAAACCCTAATTTTGACCTGTGAATGCTACACCCGATTAATGCTATCTGAACTATTAGTTATGCAATGATGCAAATGTGAGGTGGTATATTAGGTCAAAAATTGGGGTATGACAAGTGTGGGGGTTGATCTTCTGAACATAGGACTTCAAATGCAGCTTCGGACAAGAAATGCCATCATATTTGGCAAAAGTAGGAACCTTGAATTTGGGAGGAATCACCACACCAGGAACAAGACTCAGATCATCAAAATTCAACCCGGACATTTTCAGATTTTCCACAATATTCATACGGTCTTCAAGTTGCTTGAACTTGTCATCTTCATCAGAGTACTGGTCATTCTCATAGTGATCTTCTTCTTTCTCAGGCTCACGCTGATCTTCTTCATTGCCCTTGACACTTCCCTCAGTTTTGACACTCCCTTCTGAGAGTTCTATCCGACTAACCACTTTAGGACCACCTTTGTAGCGTCTACCCATGTTGAGAACACCAACGACCCTCTTCTTTCTGTTGATGAGCTTCTTCAGATCTTCTGGCCTTGGACCAAGCTAGTGAACATCTCTTGGAACTGAGCATTCTGAGCCTGGAGATCTTTGACAATCTGTTCAAGAGCCATTTCTGCTAAAATAAATAGCGAGAAAATGAGAAAACCGATCTTCAATGTACCTGTGATGCAATGTTATGCTATGCTATGCGATGTTTATGCGAATGCGATGCAATGTTTTCAAGGACCTCTAGGAATTTAAATTTGTTAGACAAGCAAGAACAAACTTTATTAGCTACTTTTTATTCTTTTTTCTTTCTTTCTGAGTACAAGAAATAGTTCGGCAAAATAAAACAAAAGAAACAAAAATCCTAAAGCTCTAGGTCTCCCATGGACGCTTCCTCTTGGTGCCGAGGTAGGCGTTGATGTTCCGCTCCTCGTGAAGTAGCTTGGTCAACTCTAGTACCTTCTTCTCGCTTGCATAGCACTGAGCTTCAAATGTATCCATTTCTTCCTTGAGCTGCATCCAGGATCTCTTCAAGTCTTCCAAATCAGTAGGCATGTCAGGATGGAGAACGGTATAGGGTACGTCACCTATAGCAACAGGTTCCATAATTACTGGTAGAACAGACGTGTATGGCATCATGAGGTTTTGAGCTCGAGCTCGCACCCATTTGAGGTAAGGTTCCCAAGGAATGGAGTTTTGGTGCCCCAAAGTCTTGGTATCAGTCTTCTTTACCATTCCCCAAGCGTGTATGAACCTTCATCGGTAATTCTGGAGATCATGGTTGTAATCGAACACAATATCTTGGAGAAGCATATCATGAGGACCATCTCTTCGAGCATAACCAAACTGACGTAGAGCTAGAGAAGGGTTGTAAGTGATACCTCCCCTTATGCCAAGGAGTGGCACATTAGGGAATTCTCCACAATGCTCAATGAATGTGAAGTCCTTTTGAGAGAAAAGACACCAACGGATATCTGAATGAGAGAGTGACATTAGTCTTTGAGACCATCTCAACCTTTGCTCGTTCTTCAAAACTGATGGAGAAAGGTGTGAAATAAACCACCTGGAAAGTAATGGTACACAACACATGAGAGTTCTTTGTCTTTTGATAGTACGAGTGTGGAGAGAGTGCAGGATGTCTCCAAGTAAGGTAGGCACAGGATTACGGGTAAGGAATATCTTGATGGAGTTCACATCTATGAATTGATCCGAGTTAGGAAATAGAACCAAACCATAGATTAGCAATGCCACAATGTCTTCAAATGCATGGAAACTCATAGCTTTGAGGAATTCTCGGGCTTTCTTTATCAGAAATTTGGCAAGTAAACCCTTAACTCCACTTCTAGTTTCCCAATTGGCTTCAATGTCTGAGCGCTTTAGGTGTAATGCAGATGCAATGTCTTCGTACCTAGGAACCTTTTCTAAACCGGTGAATGGCATTTAGTCAAGAATAGGTATCCCAAGTAGCTTAGAGAACTCTTCCAAGGTAGGAACCAACTGATACTCTGGGAATGTAAAGCAATGGTGCTTCGTATCGAAGAACTGGAATAAGACGTGCATCATATCTTCTTCAAAATCGGAGATAACCAAATCAAGTAGATAACCATGTCTTTTGATGAACTGGGCATGATCGGATATTTCTGAAACCAATTCTTTGAGCTGAGAAGGTATACCCATGAAGTTGATTCGGATAGTCTTTCGAGAAGCCATAATTCCTACAAAACAGAGCAAAGATAAATCCCTAGGTCCTTGAAATAGTTAGAGATGATATGCAATGCAAATGATGTCATGATGTCATGTTTGGCACACACAATCAAATCACACAATAAGCCTAGGTTTAATGCTTGCATGAGGTCTAGGTGATTACCCCACCAAAAGTTTGAGTTGGTTCATCTTGTCCTATAATAGTAACCGGGTTCTAGGAATCTCATATCATTGATCTTTCTCGTAGCCGTTTATTTCAATACGACTACCAAGTGGTCGACCGAAAATATCCCAAAAGTCTGATCTTAATGAGCGTAGCATCGAGTATCAACCAACCTTAGTCTGTACCAAAGTCGACCATCTCACTACCTTCTAATGGCCAAGATGGGTCAATTAAAGTTCTAAAAGTTTAGTTAGTGCTGATGACACCACGCAGGAGCCAAATACTATCCTCAACTTGGAAATGAAGAGTATCAGGACATCCAAAGTGTCACACTAACGTAGCCATCATGTTGACCGTTTCGGTATACGCCTAACGGTCGCGACGATCTATTGCTACTTACCTAAAAGGAACCCTGGATCCGGGTGTAGGATCCCCCAACAATATAATACCCAAGCAACCCTTAAAAGTAAAGCATACAAATCAAACAAAAAGCAGTAAAGGTGATCTAGAAATCCCTAAGGCATTCTCTCTTTAGGGTGTCTCCCCAGTAGAGTCGCCAGTTCTGTAATACGGTGAACTGACTTTGAGATTTTTGTATCGCAAATATGCGGATAGCAAGAGTCGTCACCGACTTTTCTTTTATCCAATTAAGGGAAGGTAAAAAGTACAGAAAAAGACCTTCGTTAGATTCTGAGTAAGGGAGAAGGTTATGAAAAGGGAAGGTATTAGCACCCATTTTCATCCGTAGTTATCTACGGGCTCGTAGTTGCTCTCTAGATCATTTTTAAAAGTGCTTTCTGTGTGTTTGAAAAAATGTTTTGAAAAGGCATTTCGCTTTGACTTTGTAATGATTCATGTAGGAATGTATACAAAGTGTTCGGAAATGTTTCGTTTTGAAAAGAGTTTAAACTTTGACAAAAGTGTGTGGTGTGAAAAGTATTTTGATAGAGCAAGCAACTAAAAGTCTTATTACCTACTCAAAATTGGTCGTTTTCGTGTTATTTTACGTTCCTTTTAAAATAGCGCTATCCATACCATTAGTTGGTAGGTAACCCTATTCATTGGATGTAAGCGGGACATTCGAAGGGACATCGGATGGTCATAGAAAGCAACTTGTAGGAAGTATCCTAGCACATTTGAAGGGACTATCATCATTTTTCGTAGGCGACAATCGAGGGTCAAGAACATGTATTTGGAGGCGACATCGTGGGTCTATGATCTTTGTATCGAAGGGACTATGATGATTTGTTTTGAAGGCAACGGTGCTAGAATACCTCTATGTTCGAGGGACTTGACCATTTGTACTTGTTATGGCAACGAGAGAGAATTACCCTAAGGGGTGCATGTGTGAAGAGGGTGTGTCAATTCAGATATTTTTGTCTTGGAGTTATGAGTGATCTATGTCCAATTTTATCTTGCCATACACGCCTAATTACTAGCAGTTTATAGGGTGCGGAAAATAAATTGCGGAAAGTAAAGTGCGGAAAGTAAATGTCCTACGCTATTACATGGCTTTGGGGCAGATACATAATTGAAAGTACGGAAAATAAAAGTCCTAATTAAACTATTACATCCCATATGCAATTACATAATTGAAAAAGAAAAGCGATAAAAATTGTCCGAAATGGTGTAACCTGTGAACAGATGCAAAATCGGAAAACGGAAGAAAATTGCATAAGAGGAAAATGTTAGTAAAAATAAGTATCTTTGAATGAGAAAAAGTTTTTGTGTTAGTAATGACATTAATATGATAAAATAATTTTTTGGGAATTTTTGGAGTTAATTTGATAATTAAAAAACAATTAAAAGTCAAATTAATGATTAATTTGCAATTAAATTAAATATGCATGCAAAAATAACAATTTTAATTTTAAAAATTAAATAAACATTTTTCTGATGATTATGCAAAAAGTAAAAATATTTTTGGTGTTTTTAAATACATGATAAAAATTATTAAAGATAAAATAAATTGGATGGAAAATTTTAAAGAAAAAAAAAACAAGAAAATATGAAAATAGAGTTAGTTTTGCAAAAAGAGAAAAAGAATTGGTCCTGTCCAGGTTCGAACCTGTGACCTCTGAAGGAATCTCTTCAAACCAACGCCTTAACCACTGAGCCATTGTGCACTTCGTGCCTGGAGATTGCAAAGGTATGAATATAAGCGTTCACGTGTCATTGTTTTGTGAAGTCAAAACACAGTCAGCTAGTGGACCCTGGTTTGAACAAAAGAACGAATCAGAACGCTCCATCGCGCCATGCCAACCTCGCCGGTCTTCAACCCAGTCAACGACGCCGGAGCCCTAGCTCCGGTCGTCTTCTTTGGCCAACCTGAAATCGAAACTTGCAAAATACGCGAAATAAAAAAGACAAGAGGTACCCTACCCCCCTAAATCGGACCCTGCGAATCCAATGGTGATATTTGTTTGCCCTAAAAACGCTTGTATAAGCCGGTTCGAACAAAACAGCTTAAATTGCCCTAGCCATGGCAAATCGTGTTTCTAACGTTCAAGCTGTGAAACGATGACCCAGATCCATCCCTTAGTATCTCATGAACACATTGGAACGGTTAGAATCGATTAAAACAAACAGATAAAAAAATGCAAAATCAAGAAAAATATGAATATGTATGAATGTATTGGGCACGATTCAGGCTGCTTCAACCTTGGAGAATGATGTGTACTTACTCCAAATTACCTCAGGATCACAATGGAATGGTTTTGGATGGCTGAAAGTGGCTGGAACTTGAAACACGATTTTGACAACTTTGAGAAAAATTTGGCAAAATAAGGGTTGTGTATTGGCTAGGGTTTCGTGTCCTTTGTTCTTGGCAATGTACTAGGTATTTATAGAGTGCAATGCTGGAGCAAAAAGAATGCAAAAAAGATTGGGTATTGAATGTGCACTTAATTCTTTTCAAATAAAATCAAATTTTGGAGAAAATTTGATTTTCTCTTCCATATGCAAGCTATCACGAAATTGGCAAGTATTGTGGGCTATCTTGGACCTCAAGTTTGATAAAAATTCACTCATTTTGAAAATATATCTTATTTTCATATTTTATATAATTTAAATTTGAATTAAATGGTTTTAAATTCAAAAATAAATCAATAAAATAGAAAGTGGTCATGGCAAGGCATCAATAGGTCACAAATAATATTATGATCAAGTTTGGATCATAAAATTATAGGCCCATTTGGAAAAAATTGGATTTTGACAAATATCTCCTTTTGTGCAATTGTTCAAAAATGCCCAACTTCTGTAAGGTGTATTTTGCTGAATTTTCCATATTTTTGAATGTTCTTGGGCTTTTTAGAAAGCTCTAAGTGTCCTCTAACCAACCTCTTTGGTTTCATCTCAATTGGAGTTACCATTCTCAATAAATCTTCAAAACAAAAAGTTGACTTTTTGTTGACTTTGAAAAGGACCTGTAATGTTTTGCTCCATACCTTCCAAATGAAGCATTTTTTGAACATCCTTGTGAGACATGAAGTTGTAGAGAATTGAATTTCCTTCAAAATGAGAGGTGGTGGAAAAATTTCTGAGAAAGTATGAAGAAGTTATGCTCAGTCAAAGTTCAATTGACTTTTCACTAAAAAACCCTAATTTGGAAAGTTTGACTTTTATGCAAATCTTGAGTTTTCTTGATGAATCATGATCAACCCATGATCAAATGATGAATGTAACTTCAAAATGAGGATGTTGACCAAAAATCAGGAAGTTTGACTGTATGTTGACCACAGTTGACTTTTTGTCCAATACAACTGATTTTCAACCATCTGAGCAATTGTCTAAGGAAACTTGACTTGTGAGGCTTGAAACTTGACATGGGGAATATTTGAAGCATATGAGGAGGCATGATGACCATTGGAGATGTTGGAAATCCATCTGGACCTGAGAATTGCAAAACCCTAGTTTGGGTTGATTGTCTAGGAGAGGGTTTGTCTGATCAACCCTTGAGGAATCCTTGAGTATAGATGTATGGAATGTCTTGAGTGATAGGAGGGAAACTTTTGGGGTATGACAAAGACATGCGTTTAGACACACATCTAGCCAGTGCACACTCAATCCTTCGTTGTTTATCTGCAAAACATACAGTACCTTTCACTATGATCAACAATATCTTAAAACAATCAAATCAACACGACACTATAAAACCATGACATTTTAACATAATTTCCCCCACTTTGTAAGAAAACATTGCAACATTTTAACTAAAAACAACTGACAGAACATAGCAAAAATGTGACTGATCACAACCTCAAACTTAGCTTGTTGCTTACCCTCAAGCAACTTGTAACCAAATAAAAGTTTATACTCGGCTCATGACATCATGCTTCTTGCGCTCTATCATAAAAATCTCAACTACTGATATTATCTTTGCACTCTCAACATATCCAACTGATCTACCGAAATCTCACATCAACTTATCACATCATCTGCCATCTCATTACACACTCTCATTGAATCTCTCATATGGTAAAGTATGTTTAATCGCTCAACATCCTTAGCATGCACATTATACCATAAGCTTTAATATCTTCTAACCAGATTCTACTATACTGACACACACACTTTTTGAGGTTTTTAGGGGTGTAATTGGGCCAGGGTTAAGGTGGGATTTGAAAGAGAAGGGAAAACAGGTTTTTGGGATCAGAGTAATTATCATCGTTCTTTTACTACACTCATTACAAGGTGTCACTGTAGGGATTCTTTAGAACAAAACTTTTCAGGATTTTAACTTCGCAATTTTTGGGGCTTATTTCTGAAATTAACTTTCTCGAGTGAGTGTTTTTTGATTGTGAATTTCCCTTTTTTCTGAGACTTTCTTTCTCTTTTTTCTTTTCTATTTTTTGTTTCCTTTTGTATCTTGATTTTCTCACTCACTGTATAGTACCCCAAACTTAAAAGTTGTTATCCCAACAACAACCCCAAAGTTGGTTATACAAAGGATAAATAGTAAACATGGTAGGCTACAAGGCTCTGGGTTTAAATAAACAAAAAAACTGCCTCACTGTGTGTCAAGTCTAGTGTAAATCACGAAGGGTAAATACAAGTTCTGAATAATGTAGCATAGAAAATTTCCCACAAGATGATATGTAGTGTTTGGCTTTTTTTATGCTCACCAGTTTGGGTAGAAATGAGTGGTTGATGCAATGTATCTAGCTTGATGCAATGTTTCAATCAAATAGGGTGATCATGTAGTATTTTCATCAGCTTGGAATCTACCACAACAGAGCAACAAATATTAGCAATGGTAACCTCAAAAACACAGACGAGTGTTGGGACTTAAAATCACCAAGATAGGGTGTAAGCACAAATAGCTATGTTACATAGGAAGAACCACACAAAAAATGAGAAATAACCCATAAACAAAGTTCAAACAAACACAAATAAAAGTACAATTTCACTAATAGCAAAATAAATAAAAATAAACAAAACAACACATAAAGAGAAATAAAGAAACAAGTATCCTAATATTCCTCATCATCCAAACCAAATTCTCTGTGCATGGTACGAATAATATCCTCTTATTTCGGGTGGCGTGACAATGGTGAAGGGTCAGGGGGAGCTGAGGAGCTAAGTATCCTCCAATCTACATGTCATGTTGGAAATCTAGAATCTGATACCAACCATGATAAGGGGCAGGCGGTGGATGAGTGGCACAGTTATGGTAGCATTGTGCAGCACCCCACACATCAACCTCATGACAAAGATAGAGTTCAGATATACCAAATCGTGTATATATATCCTGCATGAAAAAGAAGTTATGCATCTCAACACGGTGTGCATAGGCCTCCTCGTCCACATAGTGGTGGTAGCAGTAGGTAGGGGTGATAAGTTCCAAAATGTAGTTATTTTGTATATATGTTTAGTGGCACTTATCTATTCTTGTTTGTCACTTTTTGTTGTAAATACGTTTTATTGTGTTTTGTGTACATAATGTACTGTTTGATTAGTTTTAATGTATTTTTGTAGGTATTTGTGCGTGTTGGAGCATCAAAGAATAAAGTGTCGAAAACACGGCTCTGAAGACGCAATTTTGATGAATAAAAGACCAGTTTTGTTCAGTGGAGGCCGCTAAGCACGGTGAGGTGTTGAAGTGGTAAAGCGACAAGCAAAGAGTTGATATTATTTTTACCGGGTGATATATACCGATTAGGTTATATCGTATCGCGTCCACAGAGATTGGTTATTGATTCGTCGTTCAACAATTCTACCGTTAATGAGTTTGGGATTAAAAGAGTTGAAAATAAAAGACAAAAAGTAAATGAACTAAAACGTATAAAGGATAAACAGCTTGTCCGTAACGAATGCACACTATCCATCACAGACTTAAATCTACCGTCCAGTTATACTTAGCCTATGATACTCGTCTGTTTCATCACATACCTCTCACAATCTAAGTTATTTCCAACCCAAATTGAGATTCCTCCCGAATCACCTCAATATCCATTTCTGGCATACCTCGACAACCAGAAGTCAAGTGTGTCACCTCCATACCCATCTCTAGCATACTTCACCAGCACAGAGGCATTAAGATCAGATACTCTATGGTGAATGTCAGCTCTAAACCTATTTCTAGCATTTAGAAACTAATAGATAATCATCCTATGTAAGAATCTAAGCAGACTGTCTCTAGCAAGCTCAAATCCCTAACATAGAGTAAAAACCTAAGATAACTACCAACACAGATTCATAAATCAGACTTTATACAATGCCAAGGGCGATAAATATACATAAATTTAGAGTAAATATACATACACAACCAACAAAATAGAGAAATACAAAGAGAAGAAAGGAGATAAACTACTCATTTACACCGGTTTGTCAACACCTATCGAAGAGAAATCCACCTCCAATCATCCGTATGCAAGCTCCAATGTTGTTTTCTAAGCTCTCTAGACCAAAAAATTATGTATGATGGATTGGGGTTCAAAAATACCCAAAGCATACCTAAAAAATATGTTTTTTCGCCTAAATATGCATTTATGTTCACGCAGCCACGACCAAAAGCTTCGCCTGGAGCTTTAAAACGTGTTTTTTTCACGCTACTATTCGCCTCTGCTTCGCCAGGTGACCAAAAAGCTTCGCCTGGCGAAATCCAGCAGTAAGTTGAAACACCAAAATTGTTTCGGCCATAACTTGAGAACCGTAACTCGGAATTGCGCCCGATTTGAAGCGTTGGAAAGCTTATTCAATTTCCTATTTAACCATGAAAAAATATAAACCAAATTGATGATTTTTATTTTTTTTATTTTGAGTCTTATTCATTGGTGAGTTGCTCAAATCGCGCATTTGAAGTCGTGTCTTCGACACTTTATTACTCAATGCTTCAATTATGAATGAATACCTATAAAAGAGATGAAAAACTATCAAATGATATAATAGTTACACAAAAACTCAATTATTCTATTATGTACACATTTATACCAAAAGCGCGGGATTTATTCGAAGAATATCAACAAAAGAACCGGTAAGTGCCACAAAGCTTATATACAAAATAACTATATTTTGGCACTTATCAACTCTCCCCAACTTGACACATTGTTTGTCATCAAACAAATACAAGTAAACTTAAAGAAACAATGAATGATAATCAAAGAATCACGAATCAACAAGTTTTTTAAAACAGAAAACAAATGTATGGTTCAAACAAAAACGTACACGACAAACTACAAACTTACCACTATCCTACAACGATAACATATAAACGAAATAAATCCTAAGTACAAAAATTATGCAAAACATTCTAAAATAAAACAAGCTCAATCATGAATCACACCTAGAAAAAATACATCGGTAGATGAAGAACACAGAAAGGCGAGGGATAAAAAACACTCTTCCACAATCTTGCAAACAATAGACTAAATTATGCATTCATCCAAAAACGTATTGAAAATACAAAGGTAAGAATCACAAGGACTTTTCAAGGTTGTAATGTGGCTTGGTTAACAAACAAGTGATAAGTCCTAAAGCTAATCGAAACAAAAACTTGCCTAAACCTAAGGGAGTGATCAACTCACAAAGTTCCAAACAATATAATTCCAATCAAACTTATTCTTCATCACAAATTTCACACCAAACACACCTCACTTATTAACATAACATTATTCCTACTCTTTTTGTTTTTCTTTTTCAAAGCTTTTCTCTTTTTTCTTTCTTTTTCTAATCTTTCTTTTTCACATTTTTTTTCTTTTCTTCCTTTTCTCTTAACCTCATACCAACCACAATATAAGTACATAAACATTTCTCTCCCCAACTTGAATTCAACCAACATTAATGTGTGAATACTCCCTACTTTCTAAGGCAAGGTAAGAATCCATACAACAACATATAGTTGAAGGTTCAAGAAACAAAGAAATCAACATCCATACAAAAAAGGTGAATTGACACTCATAGACAAGTATCAAGTTCAAATAAACATGGATATTGATAAAAGCTCAAAGGGGCAAACAAAGGTTCACACACTCACAAGGTGAATTGAATATTTGGCCAAGGTAGTTATGCTCAAAATCAACAAAATGCCTTGATCATTTTCATGCAATCATACAATCAACACAAAATAAAATATTAAGCATAATAAAATCCAGTTAAAACAAGAATTGTGGACTCTCAGCATATGTAAACAATGGAAAGCTTCCTCACATTTATGGGTAAAAAGGGAACTAAAGTGATTCAATTCATAAGCAAGTAATGCAAAAAGAATGAATAGCATGGTAATCATACAAAAGATAAATTTCCTAAACATGTTATGATATAGAAAGCGACAAACGAGTATCTGACGTGTACCAACTTTGAAAACTATCATTACCATACATCCGCGAGTTGAAACGATCAAACTCGCAAAATCACCAAATGTAACCTCAAGTTATCGGACCAAAATTTGAGTCCAAACAACAACAAAAGAATTAGAAAAACAAAATTTACAATATTTACAATATTTACAACCAACAAAACTCCTCAAGCTAAACACGACAAGCTCGAGAAAAACACAATTTACGTAACGAAACAAAAGCAAATTACAATACGAAAACGTGGTGAAAATGAATTAACAAGTTGAAAAGTGAAGATTTAAAATTAAGAGCAAGTCCTAATTCAACTTGTTAAAACACAAGCCACCAAACACATAAACAAACATAAACAAAACATGCTTGTTTTACGTCGTAAGCTTGACGCCTTTATTGTGCGAGCTCTAGTAACCTCCCCTCGTCAGGCCATGGTATTGCCACACTGCGCAAACCTAAAGAAAGTGTCCTAACAACCATACAACAAACGTTACGAATATGAGACAATTCACAACATCACATGAAAACTAAGAAAATCACAAATATGTACAAGTATGGAAAGTAAACACACAACATGTACAAGTAACAATATGCAAGTTCATATAAAAAGTCTATACAACATATACAATAATTACAAAACTCAAAAACAACGGAATTATCATAATACAGAAACAATAAAACCAATCATCGGCAACAGCGCCATTTTATTAAAGTGGTAAAGCGACAAGCAAAGAGTTGGTAATATTTTTACCGGGTGATATATACCGGTTAGGTTATATCGTGTCGTGTCCATAGAGATTGATTATTGATTCG
This sequence comes from Vicia sativa, assembly GCA_021764765.1. Classification (NCBI taxonomy): domain Eukaryota; kingdom Viridiplantae; phylum Streptophyta; class Magnoliopsida; order Fabales; family Fabaceae; genus Vicia; species Vicia sativa. The sequence goes on from CM038794.1 coordinate 139,682,096, forward strand.
TCGTTCAACAATTCTACCGTTAATGAGTTTGGGATTAAAAGAGTTGAAAATAAAAAGACAAAAAGTAAATGAACTAAAAAGTATAAAGGATAGATATCTTGTCCGAACGAATGCACACTACCCGTCACAAACTTAAATCTACCGTCCAATTATACTCAGTCTACGATACTCGCCTGTGTCATCACATACCTCTCACAATCTAAGTTATTTCTAACCCAAATTGAGATTCCTCCCGAATCACCTCGATATCCATTTTTGTCATACCTCGACAACCAGAAGTCAACTGTGTCACCTTCATACCCATCTCTAGCATACTTCACCGACACAGAGGCATTAAGATAAGATACTTTATGGTGAATGTCAGCTCTAGACCTATTTCTAGCATCTAGAAACTAATAGATAATCATCATAGGTAAGAATCTAAGCAGTCTATCTCTAGCAAGCTCAAATCTCTAACATAGAGTAAAAACCTAAGATAACTACCAACACAGATTCATAAAGCATACTTTATACAACGCCAAGGGCGATAAATATACATAAGTTCAGAGTAAATATACATACACAACCAACAAAATAGAGAAATACAAAGAGAAGAGAGGAGATAAACTACCCATTTACACCGGTTTGTCAACACCTATCGAAGAGCATTCCACCTCCAATCATCCGTATGCAAGCTCCAATATTTTTTTCTAAGCTCTCTAGACCAAAAAATGATGTACAATGGATTGGGATTCAAAAATACCCAAAACATACCTAAAAAATGTGTTTTTTTTTGCCTAAATATGCATTTATGTCTGCACAGTTTTGCCCGACGACCAAAAAGCTTCACCTGGCGCTTTAAAACGCATTTTTTTCATGCTACTAGTCGCCTCTGCTTCGCCCGACGACCAAAAAGCTTCGCCTGGCGAAAGCCAGCAGTAAGTTGAAACACCAAAACTATTTTGGTCATAACTTGAGAACCGTAACTCGGAATTGCGCCCGATTTGAGGCGTTGGAAAGCTTATTTAATTTCCTATCTAACCATGAAAAAATATAAACCAAATTGATGATTTTTATTCTTTGGTTTTGAGTCTTATTCATTGATGAGTTGCTCAAATCGCGCGTTTGAAGCCGTGTCTTCGACACTTTATTACGCAATGCTCCAATTATGAATGAATACCTATAAAAGACATGAAAAACTATCAAATGATACAATATTTACACAAAAGCTCAATTATTATATTATATACACATTTATACCAAAAGCGGGGGATTTATTCAAAGAATATCAACAAAAGAACCGATAAGTGCCACAAAGCATATATACAAAATAACTACATTTTGGCACTTATCATGAGGCCGCTCAGCGCAAGTCCACTCAGTGCGTTTTGGAGCATGTTGAGTGCTTTGGTACTGTTGTGCCTGAGAGAAATTTAGTTTTAGAGGCCGCTCAGCGCGCCCTCGCCGCTCAACGACATTAAGGAGGTTTAACGTGTAAATATCTGAGCCTGCTCAGCGTGCCCTCACCGCTGAGCGCGGTCATCTGAGATTTATTTTATAACTTCATTTTGTTTCATTTTTAGGTTATGGTTTTGGGGTGGATTTTGATCCTCATTTCCATCAACCTTTATTTTTGGTAGTATAGCTTAGAAAACAACACTAGCGTCTTGCTTATGGATGATTGGAAGTGGATTGCTCTTCGACAGGCGTTGATAAACTAGTGAAAATGAGTGGTTTATCTCTTCTCCTCTCTATGTATTTCTCTATTTGTTGGGTATGTATGTATTTCTACTCATAACTCATGTATATTTGTCGCTCTTTGCGTTGTATAAAGTCTTCTTTACGAATCAGTGTTGGTGAATGTCTTAGGTTTTTACCTTGTGTTAGGGATTCGAGCTTTGCTAGACATAGATTGCTTAGATTCTTACCTAGGATGATTATCTGTTAGTTTCTGAATTCTAGAAATCAGTTTAGAGCTAATATTTACTTAGAGTATCTGATCTTAATGCCTCTGTGTTGGTTGTTTCGAGCTAGAGATAGTCACTACGAGTGACGCGGTTGACTTCAATATTGTTGAGGTAGGCCAGACATGGCTATCGAGGTGATGCGGTTGAATTCTTAATTTGGGATAGAAATAGCTTGGGTTGTGAGAGGTATGTGATGAGACAAACGAGTATCGTAGGCTGGGTATAACTGGACGGTAGATTTAAGTCTGTGACGGGTAATGTGTATTCGTTCTGGATAAGCTGTCTATCCTTTATACTTTTTGTTCATTTACTTTTTGTTCATTTACTATTTGTCTTTTCTTTACAACCATTTAATCCCAAACTCATTAACGATAGAATTGTCGAACAAAGAATCAATAACCAATATTTGTGGACCCAATACGATATAACCTAACCAGTATATATCACTCAGTAAAAATAATACTTTACTTTTTGCTTGCCTGCTATACCTGCATCGCAACAAAATGGCGCCGTTGCCGGGGATTGTTTTTATTGTTTCTGTATTGCGATAATTCTGTTGTTTTTTAGTTTTGTAATTAATGTATATGTTGTATAGACTTTGTATATGAACTTGTATATTGTTACTTGTACATGTTGTGTGTTTACTTTCCATACTTGTACATATATGTGTTTTTCCTTGTTTTCAAGTATTGTTGTAAGTTGTCTCGTATTCGTAACGTTTGTTGTGTGGTTGTTAGGACACATTCTTTAGGTTTGCGCGGTGTGGCAATACCATGGCATGACGAGGGGAGGTTACTAGAGCTCGCACAATAAAGGCGTTGAGCTTACGACGTACAACAAGCATGTTTTGTTTATGTTTGTTTATGTGTTTGGTGGCTTGTGTTTTAACAAGTTGAATTAGGACTTGCTCTTAATTTTAAATCTTCACTTTTCAACTTGTTAATTCATTTTCACCAAGTTTTTGTATTGTTATTTTCTTTTGTTTTGTTATGTCAATTTGTTGTTTTCCACAAGTTTGTAGTGTTTTTGTTTTGTTATTTGCTCTTGTGCTTATTTGGTTCAACGGGAAGGGTATGTCCCTTAACTTAGCAAGGGATAAATGCACATCCTCATGATCTTATTCATCAAGGCACAAGGGCTATCTTCTTCAAGATTTTCTCAGTGTTGGAGTTTCATCATTTCTCATCAAAGGATTGTATAGAGTAGGGTTTTGATCTCTTTTCTACATCTCAAGACACTTTCAAAGATGCTAGGGTTTATGGTTGATTCTGTAACGCCTGAATATTTAATTATTTTCTTTAATTAAATATTTAGCGATTTCTTAATGAATTATTGGTTGATATTATTGTTGCAGAGATTTAAGTTGATGCGTTGTATTTAAGTTGGTTTGGTCGTAGAATAATACTAGAAACGATGTTATAACTATAAGGTTAGTGTTAATGGGCTTAAGTTGTGGTGATAGTAGTAGTAATGACGTGGGTACAAAGTCTAAGCCCAAAACAAATTATAAGGATTTTTATTGAATTAGAAAAATAGAAATTAGGTTATTTAGCTATCAGTAGAGAAAAAGGAAAAATGAAAGTTTTGGAAAAGGAACAGAGTGATACGTAGAGCTTGCAGAGAGGGAGAAAAGTTGGATAGATCAAGGAATTCGTAGAGAAACCTTCAATCCAAGGTAAGGGTGGGGTTTTTGCTCTCTAATTGGGAATATGATGGATGATAGGTAGTTAGGGATTTATGATTTTGCTAGTTTGTATCATGTTGCTGTTGTGATTGATGAAAAACCCAAATTGGATCGTGGGGTTTTGTGAGAACTTGAATTTGGGCGTTTCCACCCTGCAAGAATCGACCCAAGCATGTATGTATCGATACATGTTGTACTGATTTTGAAAAACAAAAGTGTAAAACCTGTATGTATCGATACAAAACTGCCATGCATCGACTCATGGGGTCAAATTATGAAATATGTATCGACCCAAGCATGTATGTATCGATACATGCTGAACTGATTTTAAAAACGAGAGCTTGAAATCAGCATGCATAGATACAAACATCCATGTATCGACTCATGGAGGCAAATTGTGAAGGTATATATCAATACAAGCCTGCAATGTATCGACTCATACTGAAAGGAAATTAGAAAAACAGGATTTGGAATATTGTACGAGTCGACTCATACGATGCTTGCGTTGATACAAGTGGTTTACGCATCGATACAAAGACTTATGTATCGACTCATACTGTACAGAAACAAAAAAATAACTTTGAAAAATTGTTTTGGTCATATCTTTGCGACCGTACCTCCAATTTAGTTGTCGTGTGAACCCTTGGACAACTAAGATTACGATTTATCTTATAAAAGTATTTTAAACACAGTAAGTGAATCTTTGTTGACTCGATGTGGTTTTCTATATGGGAATTCATTGTTGTTGTTGTTATTGTTATTGAACGTTGTTGTTGGTAGAGACTTGATAGTCGATGTTGATGGATGATTTGTTGTTTTACGTTGTGGTTTATGTTGTTGTTGTTGTTATATGTCATTTAAGATTATCACATACATACATTGCATACTATATTGTCCTATATTGGCAAAAACACGTTGGCCGTTGGGGGCAAAGTTGATTACATTGAAGGCTTACGCCTTGATGCCTCGGAACTACTGATAATTGTTTACGTTGGGAGTTTTACTCTGATTGTACCACATGCATTTGCATTCGTTGAGTTGCATATCATAACACAATGATGTTGTTTTGTTATTGAATTATGTTTGTTGTGGAATACTGGTATGATCGCAAAATAGTGATTTTATATAATTCGAACTATATATTATTTATCACAATCTCAATTATATGGTTTGATATCTCACCCTTTACTTGTTTTCGCCGTTACCTTTATATTGGTAACGTGCAGGTAACCAGGAGGAGTAGTCGTTACCGAATTATTCCAAGTTCAGTGTCATTTGCTCTAATACGTAGCACTCGGGGGAAATGCGCATTTGTTTTATTTTGTTGTTTTCAATGTTCAAACTTGCATTTTTAAATTGAAGATTTTATTACGTTGGTCATGTTTTAAGACTCAAAAATTCTATGTCTCGTATGTATAACTATTTTGATTCCGCTGCATAATTAATGAAGTTTTTTACGTTTGGAGACCTATTCTCTTTAAATTGTTATGTATCCGTGTGAGTAAAGATGACATGTGCATGTGTTCACGTTGAAATTGTGACATCCTAATTACGTTGGAAATTTTATACTTTGATTTCTTGAATAAATACTTGGGGTAGAATTGGGGTGTTACAGATTCTCAGCACATCAAGTTTGTATCTTATCTCCCTTGAAGACTAAGGTTTTTTTATCATCAGATAAAATCAGGATTAGGGTTACTAAATTGGGCATCAAAGTGAATTATTCTCAAGGGACCATCAAGATCATCATATTATGGTCCTCAAGTGTTTCAAGATTCTAATAATTTCTCCATGATCTAAGAGTTTCATTTGGTTTAAAGTTACTTAATTCAATTGAAAAAGTCAACAAAAGTGCCTAAAAGTCAAACTTCAACTTTAAGGTTTTTTGGTCAAAAAGAACATTTTTATTCAAAATTTCAATAAATATGGTGAATGGTTGATGTTTGTCAAAGAAAATCATGAAAATCAAGAGTTTGGGGAAATTGGTTCAAATTGAAGAACTTAGAATTTTTTCTAAGTGTCAAAAATTCATGTTCATGTAAGTGACTTTTCAAGTTCATATATTTCCCCTCAGACATCCAACTTGTGCAAAAAAAGGATGAAATTCAAGATAATGTGTGATATTACATCATGGTGAAATGTTTGAACTCAAATTTATTTCATAAAAGGGTTAAGATGAAGTCAAAGTGAGGTACTAAGTTTGGCACGATTTCTTCATGATGCAAGTTGTTTTTATTCAAATTCCCAACATCATAGTTGAAGTAGATGATGCCTTCTTTCCATTTGACACAAAGATGAAGGTTTTTGGTTGCTTGAGCATGAAGATGTGTTGAAGCAAAATGGCCGTGATGGAAGTTGCATTACAGGTCATATTATAGATCAATTCTCATCTTCCAATTTCAAGCCATTGCATTTGTGTCCAAAACCACACCATGTGCATTGTACCAATTCAACCACATGCTACACGGTATGCCATCATCTTTGCACCACAATAGACTCCAAGTCATGTCCCCAAGCCTTGCCATAAATGAACCAACACTTACACCACCCTAGAGAGTAGACGTCACAAATCACTTTTTGTACCTTTTGTACAACATCACACATTAACCATTTTGAACTTCTTATCTTCAGAGGCTTCATATAAGTTGAACATTGAAGCTTATTGTAGAAGAATCACTCTTTAAGTCTTAGAACCTTAGTCTTGGAGTCTTAAGAACTTGTCCCATTAGAACCTCGTCTTCATAGTCTTCATCATTTGGTTGTAAGAACTTGATTATCTTCATGTCATTATAACTTGTTTAAAAGAACCTCGTCTTCATAATCTTCATAACTTGTAACATAGAAGCAAAGCTTTATAAGGCCTCCAAAGCTTAACCGTAAAGTTATGATCAGAACCTCTTGTACTAATGTTCCTAAGAACTGTTGCATAAGATCAATTCCAAAATCTCGACTTCTAATGTAACACGTAACCACGCGTTTTCTTCTAGTAGTGTCTATGTTCAGAACCTGATGATGTCACACGCCTTGATACCAGAGTCAGAACATTACAACAATAACTACCAGATTCTTTTCTTCTTGTTGGATTAATTATGATTGAGAAGTGATAATAATCCAGAAGATTCTTCTTTGTTGTAGAGTCATAGACTTTCAGATATTCGAACATTGTCTTCAGATATATAAGCAATAACTTATCAGATGAACTATTTCTTCTTTGAGTGAAAACTCTTATAATCTACTTTGTCTTGACCTAGTCTTGATTCCTTGATAATCAATTTTTCTGAGATGCGTATGTGATGTCTAATTTCTGAAGCAACAACTTATATCAGAACATTTGATTTTGACGTTGAGTTCCTTCTTTCTGATCTCTTGATCTTTGTATTTATTCCCTTTTCTGATGAACATTTAGTATTCCTTAGAACTTTTGATGTTTTTGTAGAATTGCTCATATTACTTTTGTTTGAGTAAAAAGGCTTGAGAAGATACCATCCTTTGATCTTGTCTTCTAATAAACTTTATGAGTCCACAAGATCTTCCTTCATTTATTCTGATGGAATACTTATGATAGATAATGAGGGTACATACTCCATGAATTCTCCAAGCCTTCATAATCTTGACTTTGTCTTCAGAACTTTGAGCAACAACTCTTCTGATGAGAAAATCTTGACTTTTGACTTTCAGTGATTCTTGTATACTCTTGATTTTTTTTCTCTTGTAGCAGCAGCTTATCAGAAATCTTTCTTCTTGGAAACTCATTGAGATTCTTTTTCTGTCGAACATTCAACATTCCATAGAACTACTCATATTTTATTAGAAACAGAACTCAATGGTTCTTCTTCTAAGTGGCAATGTGATTCTGATGATATAATGATTAAGACTATCCAGATTTCTAATTATGTATCTGCACACTCAATGAAACCATTAGAACTAAAATTGTTCATAAAATATATATTTGTTATCATCGAAACTTAGAGATTTAAATAGAGATCCAAATCTTTGTTCTTACAATATCCCCCTTTTTGATGATGCCAAAACCATGTATTTTGATGAAACAATTTTACAGGGTTAAATCATAAACAAAGTGAAGTGAGAGTTTTATAAAACTTCCCATGAGTTTGAAACTCCCCTGGGATAAACAATATCCCCCTGAATCATAAACTTAAGATCTTTCAGAGTTTATGAGCAATGTTATCCTTCTGAATCTGATTGAAATTATTGATTTAACTTTTAAGTTTATCAGATTATCCATGCTTTCACATAACTTTAGAAATACGGGGTCGTTCTTTATTAGAACTTGATTTATCAGAGTGAATGTAATGTTTCATTTGAAATGTTCTTATAGCAATTATGCACATTCTAAATAATTTGGCCATATTAGAATGTCATGTAGATTATAGGGTTTAGAGAATAAATATTTAATCAAAATCATTTATTTTTCTCCTCCTTTTTGTCATAATAAAAAAGATAAACAAATACTTGATTTTTTAAAAGAAGAATGCAAATACATAGGTTTGAACAACATAACAGAAAAACTTGAACTTATTATAAGCAGGGAGGATACACACACAGGTTAAACAGAGAGCAGACAAAATACAACACATATTAAATTAAACAAACAAGAAATAGGTGATTTGATCTTATCAATATTTCATGAAGATTAAATATGTCTTAGATAACACCTTGAATACGAATTAAAAGATTGTTGAAATTTTATTTTAGAGTAAAAACCGATGTGTATTTAATTGGAATGCATTATCTTTAAAGATAATTAACGAAAGACATCATAATTAAAGAAAATTCAGACATACAACATTTAGGCAACAGACAAAATGGACAAGATACTAACAACAAACTTAGACATCAACTTAGTTAAACCTTAAGGACTTCAATCTTTTCTCTTCAAGTGCGTTCTCAAATCCATTCAAGTGAATATCCCTAGTTATCATTGTTTTGAAAAGGATTTCAGATAGAACTCTTCCAAAAGGGATGAAGGAATGATGTTCTTTTCTGGAAACAATGATTGAGTATCTAAGATGATTGAAGATGGTTTGAGATAAATTAACTTTTCATGATTTACAAGAAAATAGACAAGAAGCATGTCACCATGAGTCAGAGAGTTATTGTTGATGCCTCTTGGGAGGAAGTTAGATATCATAAGTTGAAACCAAACTTCAGCAATGGGTATAAGATCGCAGGGATTTGATGGCTCATATTTGATGGTCTTGTCAAAGATGGAACTGGGATCTCCAATAAATGAGTTATTGAACCTATGAGCTTCAATAGTACTTCTAGTTGGGATACATCCAATTGCAACAATAATGGTTGCAAGAGTGATGAAGATGTTGTTGCCATAGGAAATAGAGGAGACAGAGGAACCATCAAATTTAGCAGAGGAATACTTCTAAAATTCTTTGACCAGATTAGGATAAATAGGTCCATGCAGAAATTCAAGTACCTAGACCATCCTTGAATGGTGATGCTCTAAGATAAGCCCAACAACACTTAGTCTAGGAAGATTTAGACGAAGTTCACAGTGAACCTCGAGGAGTTCTTCATTGCCATGAAAGGCTTTTGATGATGAGGAGAGAGACATTTTGATAAAGTATTATGTTGGATTATGGTGAGATGAATGGAACATAAAAGTAATAAGGGTATAAATAGAAAGAAGAGAATGAGAACAAAAGGAGAATTGATTTCTTTACGAAAGGTAATCAAACTAGGGAGACGAGACAATAAATGACTGAGAAGAGAGAAGAACATATACAACTTCCAAAAAGACTTAAGAGAGAGCGAAAACGAGAAGAAAAAAAGACAAAATATTTTATGCAGAGATTTGAAAGGACTCTGAAATAAATGACTAGTAATTATAGGACAACTATTATGATAAGACACAGAGATAACTTATAGATTTAAACTAGGATAAAGTATGCTAGATATTTAAATGACAATTATTTGATTTAAGAGAGAAGTGACCACACATAAATAAGCATTAAAGTATGAAATACTTTTTAACTAAGAAAAGTGATACTCACAAAGATATGATGTTCTTATAGATAAGATTGTATCATGCTTCTGTTATACTTTTCTTTCCCTTCAGTGGATAGTCTTTGCTTGATCTTTTATAGAGGAGACTGATCAATAGAGGCTTCTTGATGAGCATCTTCTGATTATTTTACTTCTTGATCTTCAGTAGTAGCTCCATTACTCATGAGATTAGACATACTAGCTTTACTCCTAGCATGAGACTTCTTTACTATTTGACTGCCTTTTTGAGTAGAGTGGATTCTAAATAACCACCAGTCTTTTTCCTAATCCTGTTGCTTTGATCTATTACAACTTGTAGCGTTTTTCATTTGGATGACATGCTTTAGTTGATGAGTTGAAGTGCTTATTGATGACTTTTACTTCTGGTGGAGAACTCCGAAAGTTGAAAAGATGAAATCCTATTCCATCAGGTATTTAATCCTTCAGAATTCCGAGAAATTGATTTCAGAAATTCTGTCTTCATGCTTCTGATTCTTGTCCAGAGTTTTGATTCCTCTACATATTGGATTTTGAATCAGAAAGCCTTTTCAATCATTTGAGTTACACCAGTTGAAGAATTTTCTCTTGTTGGATCTCTCTACATGGTTAAGTGTTTGATTGATGACTTTTACTTCTGGTGGAGAACTCTGAAAGTTGAAAAGATAAAATCCTTTTCCATCAGATATTTGATCGTTCGGAATTCTGAGAAATTGATTTCAAATTTTTTGTCTTCATGCTTCTAATTCTTGTCTAGAGTTTTGATTCCTTTACATATTGGAATTTAAACCAGACAGCCTTTTCAATCATTTGAGTTGCATCAATCAAATAATTTTCTCTTAATGAATCTCTCTACAGTATTGTCTGGTTACTTACAAGATTAACCAGATTAATCCTAGGACATGTGTTAAATTTTGTTTTTGTAATGTTCCTAGATATTACCCTTTGTTGAAAAGATACTTATAACAAAAGTAAAGGTAGAATAAAGACTTTAAAATAAAGATAAAAAGGACTTTAAAATAAAAATTGGAATGTAAGTGTGTTTCTACTCAAAATCTAAACGAAGCATAAAAGATTTTATTCGAAAGATAAATGACTTTGAATGAAAAGATAGTGTTTTACGCGTACATTCTCAATAACTCTTTTCTCTAAAACTTGGTACTTCAAGTTTATTTGAGTGATTTGTACAATAGTGAACACACTAAAACCTAATACAAGTGTTATAATTTATACTACTTTAACCATAACGGTCGTTCTCTGCAAGAATGTGGCGTTCAATGTTTGCATGCTCTTCGAATCTTCAGGCTTTCATTCGTCCTTTTGGATAAGATCAAGTCATTTGAATTCAAAATCTTCCTTTGTTCAGAGCGCCAAAACAACGACATGACTCGTCGAAACATTCAAAATTGAAACTTGAAGTGTCTTAAGTCCCTTTTATTCCGCAACAATAAGACGTTTGGCATTATTTAATAATATTTGACTATCAATTAGTCAGTCATTCGAAATCCCTATGAAATAATCTCATTTTTTTAAAGCAAACTTTCCTTCGACTTCCTTCAATATCTCATGTTGTCGAAATTCTCAACTAACAGGTCCACACAAATTCGTTACATGAGCTGGCCATTTTGTTTGTTATGTTGAAATTTTCTTCCAGATGGTGTGAGTCGGTTAAAGACAAATAAGAAATTTGTACAATAAATTTGTTTGTAGTGCATTCTTTTAGAAGATATTTTTGTGATAAATGTATTAAGTATGAACGCTATCATGTGCAAAATCACTTACTCATTTTTTACAGATTGGAAGAAAAAAATGGCAAGGTAGATGAAAACAACTTGAAACGAAGTTGATGTCAATTCCTCTTTTATTTTTATCTATTTTTCTTCTTTCTTATAGAAAAATCACTTTATCTTCTTAGTCTTCCCCTTTAATGCATTCTTAACTTAATATAAGGTTTCACTTTGATTTTGATCCCTTATTTAATAAACGTTTATTTTAAGTCTCTTAAATGTTTTGTTAGTTACATTGGTTCTGTCTATTAAATTTTTTCAAATTCTGTTAACTTTTGAATGTGGGGCATGCGAACTGGTTTTACGTTGGTGACATGGAATTATTTTATTTAAAATTAAAAATTAAAAAATATTTTGTATCTTTTTTCTCTTCTTCTCTCCCCCAACCCTAGCCGCACCACTCAAAACACAGTGTATCTTCTTTCTCTAGAACCTTTTCTCTTTTCTTGTTTTTGATCTTTCGCTTACAAAACAAAAAGTTTTCACTTTTTTCAACCATTACACTCTCTCGGTGTATGAAATTGCCGGCAACAAAGAACCAAATGGCGGTTCAAGCAAGCCGTGGCAGGAGGGCGTTTCTTGGACCCATTTACAGTTCATCCATTTTACCAAATTTCTTCACAACAATTTTCAACAACAACTAGTAAGTAAACAAACCCTTTTCATCATTTCTTTCTTTCGATGTTGTTAATCAAATCTTTCTTAATTTTTCGTATTTGTGTGTTATTGGATTTTTGAGAACATGCACTCCATTTCATATTCAAACTATTTTCACCTTCTTTTTATTTAATTTAATTTTAATTTATTTTTTTTGCATTTTTTTACCTACCCATCTTTTAATTTTTTGTTTTTGCAGTGATGAGTATAATACATGGACATATCTTCTTCTTGGAATTCAAACAGAACTTTCAATGATTATGCTAGATATTGACATGGTAATTTCCTTACTCTTGACTAACATTAAATATCTAGTGAATTTGATTTACACACAGTCATCTTCTATTTGTCACTTTCTTTTGACTTGTAAATATGGTTTAAACTGTTTTGCAAGATCTTGGGCATGGCTCAAGAATTAAATCTTATTTTTGGGTGGGATTTGTTCACTAGTGTCTTTTTAACAACCACTAGGGTTGTTTTTCATATACGTTCTATATACTCTTGTTTGTTTTAGGATGGACTTGAAATGATATTTTCTATACTTTTTAATTTATTTGATATAAAAATGAAGTGGTTGTATAACTTATTTGTTGTTTCTTTGCGTTGGTTATGTGCAGATTTTTTTACACATTTTTAACAATTTGTGGGGGTTTAAACTCCGAAAATAAAACCTCCACAATTTAAATAAAATGCTTGTTTTTTATTACATATCTTGAGTCATAAATAAATATTAATCCTTGTTGTCATGCCACATCAGCCAAGTTAACGTTTTCACAGCCAAATTAACAAATTGGACTAAGTTAGTTGATCGAAGTATTATTAAGGACTTATTTGGAACACTTATTACATAAGAGACCAAAATGAAATTTAAAATTAAGTTATTGGACTTCAAGACTAAATAAATCAAATGGTTATGATGTGGACAAGGTGACAATGTAATGTGGATGAAATGTAAAAAATACTATAAAATATATAATTTTACCCTATTCCCCAACAACTATTTCCCTACCCTTACATTAATACCCTTAATATTTATTTTACTACCCTTACATTATTTTTTTTACCAAAATATCTATTATCAATCTATTAAAAGTAAATACCTGAAAATTCCAAGTCTAACCTTTTGATTAAATGTTATAACTTTTCTTATTCTAAGGGTATAATAGACTAATCAACACTATGTTGTTACCATATTCATTTGGCATTTAATTTTGCTGACATGTCAATCTATCATAATTTTACACTATTTTTTATTTATTTGATTTATTAATTTGAATTTTAATGTTTGACTCACGGTTAATGAGGAAGGAATTAGAATGGCCAAATTAGATCTATTATAATTAAATGGAATATTATTCATTGCATGATTTAAAAATAAAAATACCCACTATTTATCATTACACTACAAGATTAAATGTATATTATTGGAATTAGAATGGATTATTTTGATATTCCAAGATATCACAACTTCCCATGTTTTCAGTTACCATATATATAGCCATTCTAAACCCTTACTCTTTCACTCCTCAATCTTCTTCATTCTTCATTATTTTCAAAAGGTTACGTATTATTTTCCAATATTATTTTCCAATTCTTCTTCATTCTCATATTTTGATTCTCTGTGTCCATTTTAATACAGATTTTGTAACAGGTCTAAATAGTAACATCAATGGCGCGACCGATTGAAGCTGTGAAAGACATCAACGACTCAAATATTTAATTTTGCTGACATGTCAATCTATCATAATTTTACACTATTTTTTCTTTATTTGATTTATTAATTTATTTTATTTATATTTGAATTCCAATTCCAATGTTTCATTCACGGTTAATTTATTTATATTTAAATTCCAGGAAAGGCTATTCTTGCTTCAACCATTGTTACCTTGATTTCTATATTTGTTTATTTCTATATTTGTTTAATCTTCGTTTTGATTTGTTTAGTTATTTTGTTAAAGTTAATATTGAGGTTTCAAATTAGGCCTAAAAACATTGGCAGGAACATAGTGTATGGTGTGCTAGATTTATTTCAATAGAAAAGTCAATTTCTAATTGATTTATGATGACATTATTTTGATTTATTAGAATATTTGTTTTCTGCATTATTTATTTGATTATTATCTAATTCATGCAAAAAAAACATATATCATAATTTGCTTAATTAAATATGATTTTAACTAAAAGATAAAATCAAAAGAAATTTTGAAAATAAAAAGCCAATATCATTCTATTTTATTTAAATATGTGGTGGATTGATTGTCATTATAAAATTATTTTACACTTATTTTTTTCTCTATTTATAAAAAAACTTAAATAATCTTTTTTTTCTTTCCATTGGTAAAAAAATTTAAATATTACAATAATATATAATAATACAAAGAGCAATATATGAATGATTTGAAAAACGTTTAAATGGAAAACTATATATATCGCAAAGAAAAAATTCGTTTCTATAAATAAAACATTTCTATAAGATAACTATTAACTTTTTTTTCAGAACATAAATATTTATTTGAAAATATATGCACATTAATAAATATATGGTAAAATACAAAGACGAAATTATATATATATTTTCTATTTACAATATATTCAATTGAATCTACCCTACACACCATGTACATCTTAAAAATCATATAAATTATGATTTATGATTATAAGGATATTAAAAATCATATAAATTACACTTAATTTATGATTTATTCTAAAATGATCACACAAATTTATTTTAAAATAAATATTCCAAAAACGAGTAATGACTAACCATATATATATATATATATATATATATATATATATATATATATATATATATATATATATATATATATATATATATATATATATATATATATATATATATATATATTCGAAAGATTTAAATCGATAAAATTTTGTCTTAAAATAAATTTTTATTAATAAATATTAAAAAAATTATATTTTTAAAAAATATTAATAAAAATAATTTTATTTTATTTTATTTCAAAATGTTATTTGTTTAAAATTGAAAGTAAGTACTATTATTGTTTAATTAACATTTTGTTACTAAATATTATTAAAAACCATGTATTTGTATGAAATATTAATAAAAATCACATATATTTAAGAAATATCATACAACTTAACTAAAGTATCTATAAAAATCAAGATTACCCGAAAAACATATTTTGTAATTATTTAGATCCTTATTTGAAATAAAATATGTTTTGAAATTATTTAGCTTTTTATAGAAAGGATAATAAAGCAAAACAAAATCAATTGAGATTTTGTAATTTCTTTAAACTTATGAAATAACTAAATATATCACAATCTTTTCAAATTAATTTTATAATCGTAATCATGATAAAACAATGTTAAATGATAGTCATGAAAATTTAATGATAAATGATACTCATAGAAAATTAATAATTAAAAATAAAAATTTACTATTACAATCATTTTTATAAATTGTATAAGTTACAATTATTTTTATAAATGGAAATATAAGTTACAAATAATTTTATAAATTTAACTATTTATATAATTATAAATGAGAATAGGTTACATATATTTTTATAAATAGACAAACGTGTTCCAGATGTTTATAAATGAAAAAAAAGTTACCATAATTTCATAAAGGGAAATAAGTTACAATAATTTTAATAAAAGAGAATAAGTTACTAATATTTTTATAAAAGAGAAGTATTAAAACAATTGTTTTTAAAATCAATAAATTAATAATTGTTTTATAAATTGTCACATAGGTTCTAGGCACTTATAAATGTTATAACTTTTCTTATTCCAAGGGTATAATAGACTAATCAACACTATGCTGTTACCATATTCATTTGGCATTTAATTTTGCTGACATGTCAATCTATCATAATTTTACACTATTTTTTATTTATTTGATTTATTAATTTATTTTATTTAGATTTGAATTTTATTTATATTTGAATTCCAATTCCAATGTTCCATTCACGGTTAATTTATTTATATTTGAATTCCAATGTTTTTTTTTGACAGAATTTGAATTCTAATGTTTGACTCACGGTTAATGAGGAAGGAATTGGAATGGCCAAATTAGATCTATTATAATTAAATGGAATATTATTCATTGCATGATTTAAAAATACCCACTATTTATCATTACACTACAAGATTAAATGTATATTATTGGAATTAGAATGGATTATTTTGATATTCCAAGATATCACAACTTCCCATGCATTCTAAACCTATATATAGCCATTCTAAACCCTTACTCTTTCACTCCTCAATCTTCTTCATTCTCCATTATTTTCAAAAGGTTACGTATTATTTTCCAATTCTTCTTCATTCCCATATTTTGATTCTCTGTGTCCATTTTAATACAAATTTTGTAACAGGTCTAAATAGTAACATCAATGGCGCGACCGATTGAAGCTGTGAAAGACATCAACGATACAGATTTTGTAACAGGTCTAAATAGTAACATCAATGGCGCGACCGATTGAAGTTGTGAAAGACATCAACGACTCAAAGGATTTGTGGAAGATTGCTGTTCGTTGTAAACATATGTGGACTGTGACAAGTTCATCTAACAAACAACACTTGGAACTCATTTTGGTTGATTCAAATGTATAAATATTAGGGTTTTTTTTGTTAATATATGATGTTGGAGGTTTAAATTAATCGTTCTAATTTCCCACGGTTAATTTTACATTTTGCAGCTGGATATGATTCAAGCCATTGTCCCACCGCCTTTGGTGTCAAGATACTTGGCTGAACTTTCTATTGGAGGGCCATACATAATGCAGAATTTCAAAGTCTCGAATAATGATTTCTCATTCAAATCAAGTACTCATGGTTTCAAGTTGGTCTTTTGTGGTTCAACTTTTATTAGGAAAACAGAATTACCAGACATTCCTGTAAATTTTTTAAACATTATTGGGTTGGACACCATTGTTGATGAAAAGTTTCAGTCTAATTTGTTGGTTGGTACGTTTATTCATATCTTTATATTATCTTATTTCGTTGATTCCTTGGATGTTTGATAACTTTTGAAATTTGATCTTGCTTAGATGTTGTTGGAGGAGTTACTGAGATTGTGCAAACTCAAATCAATGCTGATAATAACAAAAGCAAGGTTGTGTTTATAATAACCGATATGAGGTATGGTTATAGTTTTTTTTACATACTGTGCAATTTTATTCTTTGACTTCATTTTTATTGGATCTGTTTTCCTGGCAGCAAATCTTTCGTTCAGTGTACTTTACGGGGACAGCTGGCTTTGCAGTTTTATGAATATTACAAGACTAATAATGAAGAAGGAAATGTTGTTGTTCTATTGCAGAATGCAAGGATAAAGTGCGCCCAAAGTAGTGTTATTTGGGCTGCATAATATTTATTTACTGATGTATTAAATTGATTACAAATTAAATCATCTCCATTGAACTAATATGTGGATTGATCACGTGCTTACGGTATTGTTTTTTTATATATCAAAGGTGGTTTCCCTTTGAATGTATCCAACGCATGGAATGACACTAAGTTAACTATCAATGATGTTAGCGTCGTTGAAATTAGTAAGCTGAAAGAAAGGTAGTTAATTTTTTGTTGGTCAAATCCTGTTCCTGTATACAATTTTGATATCCATTATAACCGCTAATAACATTTTATGTATTGTTTTTTTCAATGTGTTATACATCACGTCTTCAAAATGATTTGCCAAAGTTATCGCATCTACCTTGCAAGTTGAAACCACCCAAAACTCACAAGATAATCGAATTTGATAAGTTTATATGGAAGGCGTAAATTTTAGTCCGGTGAAATCTCAAGTCTTCAATATGTAAGCTTAAATTAAGTAAATATTTTATTTATCTCATAACTTTGTATATGATATATTTATTTCGCATCCTTTATTCCATAGGAGACAACCTGTGTGACCGCTATGACATTGGACAAATTTGAGGTCCAAAGGGTGGTATTACGATGGTGTGGTGTCTGTACTAAAAGTGTGTCTCTCAAGGAAGGAAATTTGAAGTGTTATGCGAATCATATAACGATCAAACCGCATCGGTGTGAGTTAAAACATTATGTTCGTACTGCTTGAATAATGTAGTCCATTGTTGTTCACTATGTAATATTGTTTAATTACCTACTTTAATTCTTATAGATACAAGCTTGAGATTATGGAATTGATGGGAAATTCAAGGCCGATTCATCTTTTGGGATGATCGTGTGAAATTAATCGGAAAGTCTGTTTTGCAAATTAAGACTGAATTGATAGAGGTATTATTCATTTGAATCATTTCTCCAACCGTGGATTTTAGTTACAATTTGACGTTGTCCATTACATGTTGCACTTTTATTATTTTAGTTATAATTTTATCATTTCTCCAACTGTTAATC
This sequence comes from Vicia sativa, assembly GCA_021764765.1. Taxonomy (NCBI): domain Eukaryota; kingdom Viridiplantae; phylum Streptophyta; class Magnoliopsida; order Fabales; family Fabaceae; genus Vicia; species Vicia sativa. Next base: position 139,700,560 of record CM038794.1, read on the forward strand.
AATTTTAGCTATTAATTTTATATTTCCTTTGGATGAACTAATTTAGGAAGGTGAAGACAATCCTTGGGAATTCCCATATGAACTTGATGCTTTATTGAAAAAGGAATTAGCTATTAGAGTTGTTTTTCAGCCAAAGTTTGGAAGACTCTCAGTTATTGGGTTCAAAGACGATGAAGAAACACATAAGAAAATACGGGACAATTTCAAATCTGAAGAGGTATGTTTTGTTTGAAGACTAAATTAATTATGCCGCTGAAACAACTTTGGTATAATAAATCGTTTTTTTGATTCAATTATGTCTTGACAGGTAGCATCGAAGCTTGGCGTATCGGAGCCTTCCTCGCAAGAGGATTTGAGGAGTTTTTCTGTAAGTATATACTTTTGTCTTTGATTACATTAAGTACAACATTGCTTGCTGCATATTATCATTAATCAATGTTTCTTAAAATATTGCAGGAACCATTGTCCGCATCTACAGATTATGATCCTTCTGTTGCGAATTCGGGGCTGACACCGTCGAAAAGAAGAATAACCGACGTAGCAGAAGATGTTGAAAGTGTTCAACTTTCCTCAACAAAGATGATAAAACCAATCAAGGAGGAAAAATTGATATAAAGATGGAACACAAACTGCTGTTTATTAAGCTTTAGTTTATCATGGAAACAACTTAATTTTATTATGCTAAGTATTAGTTTTGGTTTATTTTATGTTTTAAAACAATTGCATTGTTTCCTATTACTTTCGTTGTTTGGGTACAATAGAAACATGTTCATGTAAACATGCTTTCGCATAATTGTTTGAGCTTTGTGTCTTTCTTTTAATATATCATTCCTACTACCATTTAGTTTCATCCACATTAAATGTTTCTGAAATTTTGCAACATTTCCACCAATGCTGCACTTCCCGAGCCAGCACTGCTCGAAGCCTACGCCTATTAAAAAGTTTTCCATTTTTTGCCTTAGAAATGCTCCATATACAGGCAAACCATACCACTTCTATTCGATGCGAGTAGACTCTGGCTACCAGTCCAACAAACTGGTCCAAATGTCTTGGGCTAAAAATCCTAATTCATGACAAGGAGAATGTACCGTGTTCTACTACTACTAATGTTGTGTACAAGGAAGTCTTTCAAGCACTTTGATAGTTGGTAAACTTTACATCTTATACTTTACGATTCAAATTAAAAATCTATTTTGAATTAAAATATATAGTATGTACATTTTCCATGTATTTCAAGAAGTATATAATTTTTCCTATTTGTTCATGCAGACGTGATTTGTTGATAGGACCGACACTTGCTACAAATATGGAGTTAAATGCCAACATGGTTTACATGAGACATATACTCAACTGAAAACATGGTAACATACTTAATAATTTAATAATCTATAAATGTAATGTGAATCCATACGAGACCCGTGCGATAGCACGGGTTTGTTACTAGTTCTTATATAAAATTTTACTAAAAGTTAAAACGTGTGAAAATTAACTTCCAAAACTCTATTGCAAAATTTTTTGGTACCCAAAATAAAAGTTAAAAGTATTAAAAAATAATTTACGAAACACTTTTGAAAAGTGTTCTAATATACAAAATAAAGTTAATGTTAAAATGAGTTTCAGAACATTTTTTACAAAATCTTGTGATATATAAAATAAAAATTAATGTAAAAAATTAACTTTCGAAACACTTTAAAAAAATCTTTCGATACACAAAATAAAATTGACATTAATTATTTTTTAAAAAAAATATTGTGTATTCATATCTTTAATATAAGATATTATTTTATTTAAAATTCTTAACCAATACATCGAACAACCTATTAGAATTTAGAATGACCCTATTACATTTACTCTTTTTAATATCATTAATAAATGATATTTTGTAAACGCCATCGTAATCTCTTTTTCCTATTCAAAGTTAATAACAAATTTTTTTAGTTTGTCTGAATGTGTCAATATATAATAGAAAATGAAAGCAGTACCAACATGAACTATTCTTAAGCCACTTTACAAAAACTACAGCAATACTAATGATTATGATGGGTCAAAAATCTATTTGAATCCTGTACCAAAATTTCGTTACTCTATGAAATACTTCAGCCAACTGAAAACCATTAGGAGAAAATAAAACCAAATATAAAGAGAAGATCATAACTTGAATGTCATGTACCAACCTTTTTGCTAGAAAGTCATACACCAAATTTAAAATTGTTTGTAACATCAAAACATAAAATAGTTAACAATCTTTCAACAATTAATAAAATGACCTGCTAGAACTTCTTGCATACGTTTTTCTCCTGCGCTTCAAGCATTGATGCCATCTGTTATAAATATTGAATAAATTACGACTAATTTAGAGTCAGTTTCAACTTTGAAAAATTGGGTGTCCATTCCAATGAGTAATAGTAATATATAGCAAACTTTCCTTTACTAGACAATAACTGAACCATTTGCTTTATGATTTTCATTAACAATCATCCTAAATAAAGTGACAATTGAATTGTACTTCCCATCTGAGCGACAATTTTCTCTATTTCTCAATATATATGCACAAGCATAAATTTTGAGGCTATTAAACTTGTGAATCATAGATAATAGATTTAACTAGTTGAACCATGTTTATCATATCATAGATAAAAGATGATCTGAGATAGCTTGAAGGTGGACAATTCTATGTAGTGTTTTTAAAAAGTGAGATTTAATTATTGGACCCTATTTGTTATTGAAATACCAACCAAAATCAGAAAGAATAAATAACATGAACCATTGATTTTTAAAAATTGGGCATTTCTAATTATTATGTGTTTCCGGTAATTTATGTATTTTGTACTTCACTTGTCACCTACTCGATCATCCCTCGGGGATAAGATTTATGCCAATATTTAGCTGAATCTATGAATCTCTAGTTTTATTTTCCGTTGTTTTTCTATATAGATTTTGAAAATATATACCAACACATTTTCCTATTGAGTGATACATTTTTTAAATCAATTGAAAATTTTAAATAACTTATTTAATAATTCAATACCCATTCAATTTTTACTCACTATAATGATTTTGTTTAATGAAATTCAACACATACTCTGTCACCTCACAACACAATAAAAATCTAAATAATCACAACAACCAATAAGATTTTGCAAAATATTGTATGTGACTTTCACTCCCTTCTCATTAAACATGTTCACTCGATCCTCATTCAACATGTTAATCTTTTCAACATCAATTAATTCACATCATTTTCAACCTCTCATTCAACACTCCATTACAAACATTCAACTATTGAATAATTTATTCAACACCTTCATTTTGCATAATTTTAGATCATGCCGTTTAAACAATGATCTCGGTGTTCAACCTATGAACCTTAGAAACCAAGACCATGTATGTCGACCACCAATCCAATTTTTAAAACCTTGATTCTAGACTTCTACTGAAAATAGATACACCTATATAGTCAAATCGAGCTTAGGCAATAATGACCCCAAAAAATTAGTTATAGAACTGAGTCCAACTCTCTCCAATAATTTTTAACATGAGAAATTATAACATAGATTGTATAAATATAACTATAACATAGATTGTATACATATAAAAGAATTCAAAATGTACTAAGAGTTAGTTACCTCAAAAATGGTGGAATCAACTTAAAAAATTTATCATCCAAATTGCTCTTGTTTGGGACCTTTCAAAATTTGATATTCTTGACAATTCATCTCAGCATGCCACGGAACCCTACATTGCGCACAGAATAATCTATGACAATACGGACACTCGCAGCTCGTCACAACAACTTCTCCGCCGGAGTTATCCTTCACCAACAAAATTGAACAATTCTCAAATGGACAATAAGTCTTCTGCTCCAATGGAATCTTAGACTTATACTTTACGAATTCCCATCTATCAAAAAATTCTCTAGACATGATATTTTCCAAATTTTTTGGCTTCAATTTCATGTAACAATTTGGATTTGGACAAATCACTTTAGCCATGTTGTTGTTTATTTGAGAATCCATGTATTTGGAAATACAATCAACGCAAAATGAGTGGTTGCAACTATTGCTTTTGAACATGTCAGGATCTGGTTTTGAATTAAAGCATATACCACATAAGCTTCCTGAGGACTCACCATTATTCATCTTTTCTGGTTTGATATCATCATGGTTTGGGGTTGGTTTCTTCTTCTTGCTATTTTCATCGTTGCTTTCTGAATGAGATTTTCTCTTCGCTGATTCTTGTTCCGAGGGTTCTTTTTTCACTGGCAGTGGTGAGAGTGAGGGCTCTTTTTTCCCTGGCAGTGGTGAGAGTGAGGGCTCCATGATAGATTCAGTTTTGCAGTGGAATATGAATCCTCGCGCAACTTGGAAAACAATGAAAGGAATAATATAGGGTTTTGGATTTGAATTATGACGGTAATCCTTGTAGAGAGGCTTTAGGGATTTGATAGTATTTATTAATAATACTAATCATAGTTAATTAAATAACAATTAATAACATTAATTAATTTATAATCCCACGTTTTCAAAAAAAAATAATTAACCACATAGTACTTGATTAACTATTCAAGATGAGATTCAAATTTGTGGTTAATATTGGTAGTAATTAATGCTCTCATTTAAGGTTTTACTTAGAATAATTAGTCAAGTATTATTTGATGTATATTTGAATTTCATTTGACAACTAAGAATTAGGATTATATTAACTATAACCAACACTTGTAATTCAGTTGGATAATCAATGATAGTGTGAGCTTTTTATGTTTTTTCTTGAGCCACTTCATATTTTCTCTATGTAAATTGTGTGTACGCATCAATGGAGTTTCATAGTTGATTCCAATAAATTGGTATTCTGAGTTTCTGTTTAAATTTAGGGAAACACGAGTGTGCGAGAGTAATGTTTGTGATTTTGTTTTTTTGATTCACACTGAATTGAAGTGCAAATTCAAAGATAATCACGATTTTCGACTCTCGGGGTAGGGTAAGCATCAACGTTGGTGAAAATTGAGAGATTTGCACACATAACGAATATGAACGGAGGAAATAATGGTTTGAACACGAGGTTGTCAGTGTTTGATGGGAAGAATTTGAACTGATGGTCAATCTGTGTAATGTTCAATGCTCAAGATGTGCTTGGGCTTGTCAATAATGGTTACACATCAGTGGATGAAAATGCAACAAAAGCACAAAGAAGTGAGCAACACGAGACGAAGAAGAGAGATCGGAAAACATTGTTCTACATTCATCAATGTGTAGACACAAAAGTGATTGAGAAGATTGTCGATTCAGCGACGCATGAGAGACACTTGTATGATGTTATGACGGTGACACGACGATGAATAAGGTGAAATTGCAGTCCTTGCGCAAACAATACGAGAATATGTACAAGACAAACAATGAAAAGGTACCTGATTGCATCTTAAGAGTAATTATGGTGACAAATGAGATGAAAACTTATGGAGAAATGCTCTAGGAGCAAACAATCGTTGAAAAGATACTAAGATTACTTACTCCTCAGTTTGATTGCGTTGTTGGAGAGATAGAACATTCGAAAGACACTAGCACTATGAAAATTAAGGAGTTGCGAACTAGCTTAGAGGCACATGAATTAGGATTGACTGAAAGTAATTCTAAAAGAGAAACAAAAAAATATCTTAAGGCTCAAATCGTTAAGAAAAACAATAATGATATGTTTAATTTGAAGAATGATAAATGGAAGAATAAGAAACAAGCATGGCTAGAGAACAAGAATAAGATACATGGTGATAATAGGAGAAATTTCATAAATAAAAAATTCAATGCGACAATTGTAATAGGTTTGGTCACTTCAAATAAGGAGAATAAGAATGAGGAAGCTATTATAACTCAAGGTGATTTAGAGGAGGAACATGTGTTATTAATGGTGACTACAAATAATGGTAGAGTGGTGATATATTTATGGAATATGGACATAGGCTTGTTCAATCATATAATTGGAAACAAACAATGGTTGGTCAATTTTAATTCTAGTAGAATGACAAGAATCAAATATGTTGATGATTGGTACTCAACTGATCAAGGAATGGGAAATATTCTGGTGAAGGTGAGAGATGGTAGACCTGTCATGATTGAAGATGTGTGGTATGAGCCTAGCATGAAAACTAACCTGATGAGTGTAGGTTAATTGTTGGAGAAAGGATATTTAGAGACCCTGGAAGACAATCTACTGAAGTTATATGATTGTGATAAGAGGTTGATCATGCAATATGCAATGGAGAAGAGTATAACATTCAAAGTGAATGTTAAAACAATAGAGAAACAATGCCTTAGTGCAGCAAAGATGGAGAAAGAAAGTGAATTGCGGCATAACAGACTAGGGAACCTGAACTTTATAAGTTTGATACATTTGAACTCCAAAAATCTAGTGCAAGGAATTCCTAGAACCGTGACACCAGAGGAATCATGTGATGTGTGCATGAGAGGCAAGTAATCAAGGTTTCCATTCTCATATGAATTTCCTCATATAGCCACTTTTACCTTGGGAATGGTACATTCTGACGTGTGTCGACCTTTTGAAGTACCTTCACTTGGTGGAAATAAGTACTTTGTCATTCGTGGATGAAGTCACAAGGGTGATACGGGTGGCACTCATTAAATTCAAGCATGAAGTGTTTGTTGAATTTAATAAGTTCAAGGTGAAAGTCGAAAAACAAAGTGTGGTTAGAAATTGAATATATTTAGAACTGATGATGGAGGAGAATTCAACTCAAATGAGTTCAAACAATTATGAGGGCATGAGATTGAACATGAAATGAGTACTCCATATACACCAAGTCATAATGGTCTTGCTGAAATAAGAAACATGATTTTACTTAACATGGTAATGAGCATGTTAAAGGAGAAAAAATATACCTCACACACTATGAGGTGAGGCCATTTTCACTGCAGCATACATGCTCAACAGGTGTCCAAGAAAATAGTTGAAAAAGTGGTTCTACTTGATAAATGGAATAGGAGAATACAAAGTGTTAGTCATATCAAGGTGTTCAGATCAATGTGTTTTAATAATGTTCTTGATGCCACTAGTGTTGGACAAGTGACTTCAAGTACAAGAGCATGGTGATTTATTATATTCAAAATTCGTGATTAATTTTATACCTTTCTTAATTAAGATTGTATTAATTATTAATTTTTAATGAGTGTTTTACAACAGAAATAAAGTAAATTTCAGAAACTAAAAGTATAGGTTTATAAAAATTGCACCTCCTGAGATGATTAGTCCTTAACATGAGTTAGACTCTGATGTCACTTGTTAGACAAGTGACTTCAACCACAAGGGATAAATGAACTGTGGTATTTTAAATTTGTGATATTTTAAACATTTCTCAATTAAGATCCTATTAGTAATTTTGAACGATTATTTTACAGTGGAAATAAAGTAAATTGCATAAATTTAAAGTACATGGTTAGAAAATTACACCTCAGATTTATACAAGTTTGATTGAACGTTGACCTAATCCTGTCTTCAAGAGGTATTATTGATATTTTGACTATAAACTTTAAGATTTTAAAGATTATGTACGAACCTTAATACAATTTGTTCTTGAGATTTTAATAGGATTATCCCTAACCACTGACAACTTTTATTCCAGGCTAAGCTAACAAACTGTTTAAAGATTTATGGTTGATCTCAATAACCAAAACAAATGTTATTGTTGTAAGTATTTTCCTTATTCTCCCGCTTTTGAGTTTTGTTCTTGTTTGTGTTGGCTTGGTACTTATTATTCATTTTGTTGTAGTTTTTTTAAGGAATAATCCACGTATCATTCTCATGCATGTTTTTGAAAATGAGGTAATCACTTTGCTTGTATTTTGTACTTATTATGTTTCATTTTGTGCTTTTCTAATTGGGGTTGATGTGTTTCTTCCAACCTTTGGAGCCTTAAAGTATTTTACTAGCAGTGTTATTCACATCCTTGATATTGACAAGTTAGTTGGCTATTTTGTGGAAATTATTTCTAATTTTGTTGTTTATGGGGACTTATTGTATTTTATTCTTTACATCATAGTTGTATATATTTTATTGTGAGTATTGTAGTAGTGCTTGAGTGATGCCAACATGGCCATAGAGAGAGAGTGAAATCTCAGAGCACTCATGCAAAATGAGAAATGTGAAATTCTCTGAAAAATATTCTAGAACCAAAGAGGATATAATAATCATCTCGCACCGAAAGCCCAAACGATACTTAATGCACTTATGGTTACAAGGATTATGGATTTGCAGAAGGTGGAAATCTTGATGGACCGTAAGATTATTATGAAAAGGGTGATGGAAAAGGGGAGAAACAACAAAGATGAAAATGATAGAACTCATATAGGGTACTCATTAAATCTCATTAGGAAAACCCTAATCTGTTTTGGTCACAATATCCTGAAAGCACATTGAACAGACTCAAAATAATCAAACCCATAGATAGCCCAATACGCTATTGGTATGAAGATTGGTATTATTCAAACTAAGCTTAATGACAATGTATCTTAAGCCTTTAAGGCTATTTTCAACTAATTTGATGAATTTTCCTTTCAAAAAAACATGGCATAACTCAAACTTGTCAATTCTATTCAAATTCAAAATGGCTAGGTCTATCAAGTTTTCAAACGATTGATTGCATAACCTACTAAGGTAGAGAAACAAGCTCTTTAAAAAATAATTCGTAAAAATGATTGTGACAAAATTCTACAAGAAGGATGATAAGTGCCAAAATGTAGTTATTTTGTATATATGTTTTGTGGCACTTATCCGCTCTTGTTTGTTAATAATAGTTGAATAACCCACTTTTTTTATAAATATGTTTTATTGTGTTTTGTGTACATAATGTACTGTTTGATTAGTTTTAATGTATTTTTGTAGGTATTTATTTCACATTTGGAGCATCGAGGAATAAAGTGTCAAAGACACGGCTCCGGATGCGCTTTTCTGCAATAAAAGTCAATTTTTAGGAAGTTTTGTTCAGTTGAGGCCGCTGAGAGCTCAGCGCGTTTTGGAGCGTGTTGAGTGCTTTGGAACTGTTCCGACATAAAGAGATTTAGTTTTAGAGGCCGCTCAGCGCGCCTTCGCCGCTGAGCGGCATTAAGACGGTTTAACGTGTTAATTTAAGAGGTCGTTGAGCGCACCCTCACCGCTGAGCGCGGTTGTCTGAGATTTGTTTTATAACTTTATTTTTCTCACTTTTTAAGTTATGGTTTTGGGGAAGTTTTTGCTCCCAAATTCCATCACCATACATTTTTGATAGATTAGCTTAGAAAACAACACTAGGGTCTAGCTTATAGATGATTGAAGATGGATTGCTCTTCGATAGGAGTTGACAAACCGGTGTAAATGAGTAGTGTATCTCTTCTCTTCTTTTTGTATTTCTCTATTTTGTTAGTTGTGTATGTATATCTACTCTTACTCATGTATATTTGTCGCCCTTGGCGTTGTATAAGGTTTGCTTTACGAATCTGTGTTGGTGATTGTCTTAGGTTTTTACTCTATGTTAGGGATTTGAGCTTTGCTAGATATAGATCGCTTAGATTCTTACCTAGGATGATTATCTGTTAGTTTCTGAATGCTAGAAATGGGTTTAGAGTGGACATTCACTTAGGGTATCTGAGCTTAATGTCTTTGTGTTGGTGAAATATGCATGAGATGGGTATGGAGGTGACACAATTGAATTCTCAATTTGGGTTAGAAATAGCTTAGGTTGGGAGAGGTATGTGATGACACAGACGAGTATCGTAGGCTGAGTATAACTGGACGATAGATTTAAGTCTGTGACGGTAGTGCATTCGCTCCCATGTCGCTATCCTTTATACTTTATGTTCATTTACTTTTTGTCTTTTATTTTTAACTCATTTAATCTCAAACTCATTAACGGTAGAATTGTCGAACGACGAACCAATAACCAATCTCTGTGGACACGATGCGACATAACCTAACCGGTATATATCACCCGGTAAAAATAAATACCAACTCTTTGTTTGTCGCTAATACCGCAACAACAAAGACGTCGAAATCAATACCGTTATTCACTAATTTTATTATAAAGAACAAATTGTGAACTAACCTCGACTGAAATTGCAAAAGTCTTTACGCGACCATACCGTGACTGAAATTGCAAAAACCTTTACGCGACAGTAACATGTCATCGACTGAAATTGTAAAAATCTTTACGCGATCATAACGTGACCACAATCATTATTTTAAACTTTACTCTCACTTCTCTCTAAAATGCATTTGCATTTCCATGCATATGTTTATGCATATTCACCAATTCTCTTTCTTCGCATTCATAACATTTTAATTCATTTTTATTTGACTTAAATATATTTTTGGTCCCCATATATTAGTTTTTTTAATATTTTAGTTCCCTTATAAAAAAAACCAACTATTAGGTTCCCAATATCATATTTTATATTTTTTTGTGGTCCCCTATGACAACACATTTAAAAATTTATTATTTTATTATTTTAAAGTTTTCTATAATAATTAAACGTTCTTAATTATTTTATTATTTTAAAGTTTTCTATAATAATTAAACGTTCTTAATTATTTTTGTTATTTTTGTTTATGAATATTTCCTTAGAAATTATATATTATATATTATAAATTTTAATTTTAAAATATATATTTTAGGTCTATTTTTAATGATGTGACAACAATTAAAAAATATCACCTCATAATTTCAATACCACCAATACAAATTATACTATTTTGTTATAGAGACCTCAAAAAAATATGAAATATGATATTGGAGACCTAATCGTTAGATTTTTTTTATACGAATACTAAAATATTAAAAATATTAATATACGGAGATGAAAAATACATTTAAGTCTTTTTATTTTTACCATACATACATTTCTTAGAATTGCATATTTATGTGTTTTTATCGCTTTAAATAATTATATGTTGTTAGCTTATTGTCTTAGTGGCAATTTATTTTTCAAACATAAGTTTTGTTAGATTCACGTTGCAAATTCTCTTATTTTTATAACTACAAATTTGTTAGTAATGTGAATATAATTTAAAACTTTCTTGTCTATAATTTAAAAGTGATTGGATTTAAGGTCCATTTGTTACAATTTTTTAAAAATATTATATATCTATGTCGAAAAAATTTAAAAAACACTTAATTAAAGTTGAAAATAGAAATTATGAACCAACCCAAACTAAATACATATTTGAATTAACTTCTTCAGACTCCAAAAACACTTATAGTTTACTTTAATTTGAAAATTGATTTTTTTGTTTGGATACATTTTTAAAATTAATTCTACTTCTCCAAAAGTAATTCTAGTAGAAGCTACAATTTCTAACTTTTGAGTTTAATAGAATCAATTCTACATTTATTATATATTACTTGTTACAATTTTTTTTTTTTTAATTTTTCTTCTTTGCCCTCTTCAATTTTCATCAATTACTTTTTTTCTTTTTTATTTGCATTAGAATTTATTACTATTTTAGTAATTGTACCATTCAAAATCAATTTTGATATAATACTATCCAAACAACATTAATTGATAGAAATCACTTCTATATTATTGTATTCAAATATAAATCAATTCTACTAAACTGAATTATAATAAAATCAATTATACTAAACACAATTCTGACTACCGCAAATTCAAACTCACCCTAATATGTTCAAGAATGAGTTCAACTATAAACTAGTATTGTGAAAAATAACTAAAAACTAATAACTTATAACTTTATGATACAAATTAATGAATCAAATATAAAATATTTGTCTTAAAACTTATATTTTTTATTTTAATTTTAAATCAAAATATATTATACTATTATTCAATAATAAAATTTCTTAATGATAGAAGACGTTGGACTAACCTACCCAAAAAGGAACCAGCACATTGTGGTACACTAGTTTTAAATTTTAAATTATTTACAAAGTAAAAGCATCACAAGGAAGGTACTGATCCGCACATGAGATATGTGATACACAATCTCACCGTCAAAATATATCTATCAACGGTCACGCGTGTTTCCGAAACTACGCACGGATCATGGTTGTAAGCCGTCGATTACTTTAAATCCGACGATTGAAAACAAAATTGAAAACTCAGTTGCCTCCTCCATCTCCCGCTCTGAATCTCTAATCCATAAATATCCCAATCTCATTCTCTTCTTTCCACACTCAATATTTGAAATCCAAAGTTTATTACTTTCTCGAATTTCGTTGTGAAAATGTCAGGTCGTGGAAAGGGAGGTAAGGGACTTGGAAAGGGAGGTGCAAAGAGGCACAGGAAGGTTCTCCGCGATAACATCCAAGGTATCACAAAGCCAGCTATTCGTCGATTGGCGAGAAGAGGAGGTGTGAAGAGAATCAGTGGTTTGATATATGAAGAAACCAGAGGAGTTCTCAAGATCTTTTTGGAGAATGTGATTCGTGATGCTGTTACGTATACTGAGCATGCTAGGAGGAAGACTGTTACTGCCATGGATGTTGTTTATGCTCTCAAGAGACAAGGAAGAACTCTCTATGGTTTTGGAGGTTGATGACTTGTTTTTTTTTTTTTTTTCGTGTTTTGATTTCACTGTGTAATTGGAACATATCGTTATTCGGGTAATTGATAGTTCCGTTCCCTTGTTAAACAAGATTGAAAACTAATGAGTAGTATTTTCTTATGAACAATGAGTTTTCTTGTTTTTCTATTTAGTTTTGATAATTTATACTTGTTTTTGAGAAGCAGGAAATGGGTTCTTCTACTGTATCTAAACAATTAATCTTGCTGGTAACACACCTATTATGTAATTCCATCTTGTAGCTTAACTTTACATAATCCCAAAATTCTGTTCTAGGAAATTCCGCTTTTAGTTACTGCACTACCATAATAGTTATTTGAAGGCAACAGTCAACACACTTTAGTGGATTAGATGTTAACTATCCTGCAAAATGTTCAGATTAAAACAAAACCAACAATACAACAATAAAGCTGGACAAATGGTAGGTTGGGTTGGTTTTGAATTGCAAGTGGGTCATTTGTAAACATATCCAGCTTTGAACTCTTGAGAGGAAAAAATCTCGAAGACACTGAATGTGAAAACTCACTAAAAGAACAACAATCATTAATATGAGGGGAAAAAAATAGAACAACCACTAAATAAAAGAACAATTTTGATTTTTTAGAATATTTTTTGGCAATAACCAAATATTAAAAAAAAATGTAAATGACCATGTTTTAAAAAAATTTATGCAAATAATCAACTTTTAGGACACATTAACACTTAGGCTATTTGAGATAGCTTTTGCACTGGAAAAATGCACATAGGCGCCACCCCAGTTGATGCCTTCTCTTGGATAAGTTATCTCAGATGACGCCTCCCTTATATAGGTTACATGTAGGAGCCATTTTATATGGCTCCTATGTGTATTTTTGTTTTTTATAAATACAACACCCATGTCTCTTTCATTCTTCACATTTTTTCAACTTCCTCTTATTCTCTGTTATTTTTCTGTCATGACATCACCATACATTCATAGTAAAGATGAATACGTTATTTTCTCGATCTTCAAACCTTAGATGAAAATGAAATTTTGACACATATTTACCCTGGCCAAACTCAAAAGAGTTGATGCGATGGTTAGAGGGAGAAATAGAAGTTGGCGAAAAAATTAGAAGGATTCAGAGGAAGAGAACAACCATGAACTTCACAACTGGACAACCTCGAATTTGGTTGGAGGAAGTCAAAACAGACGTCGACGTTGTTGCGATGATGTATGGTTTCGATGAAATTGTTGGGGTTCCGCTGTTCTAGCCCAACTATACAGTTCCTTGTGTAAGAACTATAAGAAAGACACGTCAACTTTTAATGGATGCACTTTCTTGCTTCAGTCATGGGGTTGGTGAAGAATGCAATCACTTAATCTCGTCAACGACCTACCATTCAGTTTTCCATACGCAACAAAGTAAGTAAATTGCTAAATTATTAAAATATTTATGTCTTTCATATATATAAAATCTTAATATATTAAATGTTCATTCATTTAGGTATAGTGTAACGGGTATGGATTATGAAAAGAATCCGAGACACAATGTTGTCATTTATTGTAATCTAATAGACCATCTTGGCGCAACTGATGTACGTAACTTCTATTAACTCTAACTAATTTTAACGTATATTATTTAAAATATATCATTAATCTGCATATTTTTTATCAACAGTTTACATGGAGACCATACCTGGGTTTGAATCATATACCCAATGAAGATGCTGCAGAGGTTTGGACTGGGAAGACTGCTATCATATGGTTTAACATTGTGGAAATGCACCACAACGACCGTGTGAAGGTGCAGTTCAGTATGTTCCAAAACATATCGCGCGATCCGATATGTTTGGATCCTTGACATCTCAAAAGGGTCAATGCCCAATGGGGATATGAAAATTGAAAAAAATTTGCTAGGGAGTTTTGTAGGATGTGGAAAAACCGAGCAAACCATATCTTACAATTTCCTGTTTACGAGGATGATGAAATTTTGCAACACTCTCCTCAATACATTGCTTGGTACCGATCCGTAGCGAACCCAGAAATGCATGTCTCTCACCCTCGCTATATGGGCCCATCAACATCTCACCTCATCCCAGACACTGACTTCCCCGATGAATATTCTCCAACCAACCCAACATACCACCAACCACCACCGTACCAAATCCCCCACCATTCATATGGGTATCAGTCTCCAAACACCCAATTTCCTTTTCACCCCACACATTCACAATCCACATATACAAATGACAACTGCTATAATCCCCACATAGAACCTAACCCCCACCACAACGACCAAGCTTTGAGAACATATGAACACGTCTATACGAAAGCGGTACGACAAGCAATGCAGATCTTGAGGCATACATGGGTCCTAATTGCATACACTACGAGCAGCCATCGACACATGCACAAGGGCCATCGACCCAACCACAACGGCCTCAGTAAAGACAAATTACACGAGTTAGGAGAGGACGCGGTTGTGGAACCGGTGGTCATTGTAACATCCTGTTTTAATTAATATTATATTATATTAATATTTTCGAGTTACCGATCGATATTTATTTTGCGACGAGAATAAATATATTAATTGATATATATGATAATATATTTGGCGACATTTCATTCGTCCGGTTGTTATTCCGTTCGGTTCGGTAAAATATTATTCGGATCCGATATTTAATTCCCCGGAACTATTTTAATTAATTGAATTAATAATATTATTGGATTTTATTAGTGTGTTAATTTATATGAATGGATAGGGGTGTGAGGAGCAATTTCCTAGGATTGGGT
This sequence comes from Vicia sativa, assembly GCA_021764765.1. Taxonomy (NCBI): domain Eukaryota; kingdom Viridiplantae; phylum Streptophyta; class Magnoliopsida; order Fabales; family Fabaceae; genus Vicia; species Vicia sativa. The sequence goes on from CM038794.1 coordinate 139,715,873, forward strand.
TTTACACCCTTGGTTGCTAGTAAGAAAACAACTTATAAAACCATTTTTTCCTCCCTTTTTTTCCATTTTCACAACACCAAGCCAAACATAGAAACTTGAGAGAAAAAGAAAGGGGTTTTGAGAGAAGAAGAGCAAGAGAAGAAGAAGAGGAAGAACATGAGCAAGCTTGAGGATTGAGTTTTGTAGAATCATCAAGGATCCTCCAATCTCTGGAGGTAAGGGGTTTGATTTTCCATTTCCTATAATTAGGGTTTGATAGGTATATTGTGAATTTGGGATAGAAATTGATGTGGTGGTTTATGAGTTGTATGTGTGATTGTTGAATGATTTAGAAAGTTTGAATTAGGAGTATGAATTGTTGGTGTTTTAGGTGCTAGCTTGTAGAAATTAGAGGTGTTAAAATGGAAATGGAAAAACTGTGAAAAACCAGAAAAAGAAACAAACTGTCTGTTATAAAAACGCAGGAAGAAGAAAAGGAAATTGATGGAAGTAGTATCATGGGGGAGGCGCCCACCTCCATGTGTGGGGCGGCCGTCCCCCTTCTTGAGGCACCCGCCTCCTTCCTCAAAGCCAGCCAGGACGTGCGTCCCTCATGTGTGGGGGAAGGCAGTGGAATTTTTGCTGTCATGCGTTTCTGTATGTTGAAAATGCTGTTTTCTGCAGAACAAGTTTCCTGCATAAATTCATGGTTGAGCTTCTGTTTGTTTTAAATTTTCCAATTTCACATGGTAATAGTTTATATTAATAAAATATAAATAGGGTATAAGTTAGCCGATTAAATTTAGAACCTGATTATGTTCCGATTTTCTGATTTCGGTAAATTCGACGACGGAGCAAGTTGCTCCGAATTCAACGAAAATTGACGTGCTAGCTAAGTTCGACGTGTAGAACGTAGTGGTGAGGTTAGTTTTTAGAAATTACAAGTTTTTACGAGATGACTCGGAATAGGCCAATTTACGGTTAAATTGAATTGGATTGCGTTTTAGTGGATTTAATGCACGTATGGACAATCCGATTTCGATGTTGATGATTTTGATTAATGTTGGTTATTAAGAATGACTTTCGCGACGATTATTGATGTTTTGACTATTTTTCCGTTTTTGGAATTTGGTGAATTAATTGATAATGATGCAATGTGAATAAACATAATGTTTGCGACGGTGTATTTATTAATGAATACTTGTTGATATGCGATGATATATATCTTTGTACATGATGATGTGACGATTATATTGATGTCGTTAATAAATGCTTCCGATTTGTGAATGCATGATTTTTGATGACGATGAATTATTGGTGATGTTTTGCATAATGCAAATATGATGCGATGATATATTTATCTTGATGTGGATAAATTATGGCGATGTGGGCTTTATGCCAATTTTGATGAGCGATGATGATGTTTTTGTTGTGTTGTTTTATTGTCGAGTCACATACATTGCATTGGCGACGGTGGACTTTTATGCCAAGCGACGAGGCTTTCATGCCAAGTGTTCCTAATTATGGACAAAGCGACGGGTACCACATGCATAACATAGTCGTGTCTCATGGAGTCGGTTATGTTTATGTTTGAGTTGTTTGACATTGGGTTTTTAATTGATTGACGATGTTGAATTGCGATGATATATGATGCTTTGTTTGGTGATGATCTCTATGATGAACATGAAATGAATATAATTTGATAATTTCATGATAACTATGCGATGAATATAAATGATGAGTTTTGCGATGATTTAACTTGATGAAATGCTTAATGCAAATATGATGTGATGATGTTTGTGACGATGGGCTTTAGCCAATTGTGATGATTTTATTTATGTTGCTTATGTTATTAGCATTGTTTGATGTTGTTGTTTGATGTTGTTGTTCGATGTTGTTGTTTGATGTTGTTGTTTATGATTTCGCGTGATGAAAGTTTATGTGTTGTTGTGATGAATTATGCCGATGAGGTTATGGCGATAAAGTGTAGATTATACACATTAGAATGACGATAAGAGTAAGTGAGTTTTGGATATGTGTTGGAATTGCACTTATTAATCTATACCCTTTATAATTCTGAAACTATATATATATATATATATATATATATATATATATATATTTATCATGCCATTAATTATATGTTTTGGAGTATCTCACCCTTTACTTGTTTCGCCGTTACCTTTATATTAGTAACGTGCAGGTTATGAAGACGAAGTTTATAGCTGCTATTAGTCGAGTCGGTGTCGCTCTGATACGTAGCACTCGGGGGGAATAATTATGTTGTCTTGTTGTTGTTCTTTTGTTGTTTTTCCTTTTGTAAATAAGAATCATACTTTATGAAAATATGATTGGTTAAGGAAGTTTAATAAAGAAGATGTTTTGATTTTTATGAATCAATTTATGGTTTTCGACGATGCTATGTATCCGAGATTTATACTTTAAAGCAAACTGTTTAAAGTGATTTGGTTTTGAAGGTGTGATGCCTCAGTATTGAATTTATGAACTTTTAATTTACTTTGATTTTGTATATATAAAATCTTGGGTAATATTGGGGTGTTACAATCATCTTTATGTCCCAGGCCGCCAACAATAATTCTATGTAATTGTTATTCGCTAAGTTTGTAATGAAAATATATATTTAAATTTATATTTCACAACATTGTCCTGTACTTTAATTTAAATCATTTTTTTTTTAAAATAACACAAGGCGCCATCTCAGATGACTTTTCCCATGTGATTAACACATAGGCGCCATCTGAAATGGCTTTTAGGAAAAATGATAACACATATGGTTATTTGGGTAATTAATTTCAATACATGGTTATTTACGTATTTTTTTTAAAACATGGTTATTGAAAAAAAATTCAATTTTTTTACTGTTTTACCACTCTATTAGAAACTATTTGGCATAATACTATCCATTTCAAACATAATTTTCAATAAACCATTCGTTCAAACAAAAAAACTAAAAAAAGTAAGTACATCCGCCCTTTGAATGGGCGGCTATGTTCAAAATCAAACACCTCCGCCTGAGTTATGGGTGGAGCCTTTATAATGCAAAGAAGGACCGCCCAATGCATGGGCGACTGCTTTGAAATTTTTTTATTCTTCTTTTCGTTTCAACTTTTATAATTTTATAATTTATTTATATTTAATTAAATAATTTTATTTAGTATATGTTATTATTATTTAAGTATATAATTTATTTTAACAATCTATTATAATAATAATTTATTTAATAATATATTTTAATAATTTTATATATAATTAAATAGTATTTTTTATATTATAATTAAATAATAATTTATTTATATTATAAAATTAAATAGTAATTACTATATTAATAATTAAATATTTATTTTTTATATTATAATTAAATAATTATTTATTTATATTATAAAATTAAAACAATTAAAAATAAAAAAAATTACTTTATTAATTTAAACCAACATTGACAACAAATAGAAGAAAATAGTACATGAAAAACAATTGAAATCTAACGCGGGTTTTGACCGGGGCGTGTGAAGCGTTGGTGGGTTCCACAATGAGGAGCTTGTCTGTTGGCCCGTAGAATCATACTGTAACGTTGTTCTCCATTTTGTTGTTCTGCATGTTGCGGATCTGCGTGTTGTGGTTGAGTAGAAGGTCCAACATCATTGTTATTCATAAAAAATGCCGCTATCATGTCTTCATTGGTAAAGGTCGTTTCAGCTGCACTTCCATAACTTAATCTAGTTCCCTCGAAATTCCAATTTGGTTGGTTACCGGCTAGCGTTTTGCTATGTATTGCGGGTTGGTAACATTCCTGTGTGGTAAAATGTTGGGGTTGAGAAAAATGCATTTGTTGTTGGGGTGTTTGGTAGGTGGGGTATTGTGGGGTTTGTAGAGTTAATGAAGTAGCTGGTAGGTTATGTGATGTAGACGGAAAAAAATTTGAAAATTGTTGTTGGGTTCCCCATTGGGATGGATGAGGTGAGTGTGTATGTTGATGGGATTGCTAGCTTTGGGTAAAAGATGGCTGTGTTGGGAAGAAAGGTAGTTGGGTGTTAGGGAATTGTTGTTGGTTGGTCATGAATGAGGGTTGGGCGTAGGTTGTAACGCCCGTTTTTAATTAATATTATATTATATTAATATTTTTGAATTACCAATCGATAGTTATTGTGCGACGTGGATGTTTGTATTAATTAATATATCTATTAATACATTCGGCGATGTTTCGTTAGGATCCGATATTTAATTCCCCGGAATTATTCGAATTAATTGAATTGATGATATAATTAGTAAGTTAGGGGTGTGGGGAGCAATTGTTGAGGATTGGGTTTTCACCCTTGGCTTACTAGTAGAAATACCTTTTATAAACCATTTTTCCTCATTTTCTTTCCATCCAAACACTTCTCCTTGTTTTCCTTCCTTTGACAAAACACCAAAGCAAGCATGGAACTTGGAAGCTTTATAAAACCATTTCTTCCTCCTTTCCTTTCTATTTTTCCTCACAAAACCAAACTTAGAGTTTGAGAGAAAAAGAAAAGGGTTTGAGAAGAAGAGCATGAGGGGAAGAGGAAGAAGATCATGAGCAAGCTTGTGGATTGAGCTTTGTAGAATCATCATGGGTCATCCAAGCTTATGAGGTAAGGGGTTTGATTCTCCATTTCATATTGTTAGGTTTTGATAGATATATCTTGGATTTGGGGGTGAAATGAATAGGTTGATTTATCGGTTTTTTGTTGGTTGATTGTTGGAATGGGTTAGAAGAGTTGGATTAGGAGTATGGTTTGTGGATGTTTTAGGTGCTAGCTTGTAGAATTAAGAGTATTGAAATGGGTAAGAAAACCATGGTAGAAGATTGAGAAAAACTCAAAAAGATGAAGTTTTCACGCAGGTCCATCTACACGGACCGTGTTGATTAACACGGGCCGTGTTTCCCCTCTGGTATTGAAATTTTGATTATGCAGGCCAATCAACACGGGCCGTGTTGCTGCACACGGGCGCCCGTGTTGATGCTCTGACTTTGGAATTTTTGCACGTTCTGGTGGCTTTTCAACACGGGCCGTGTTGCTGCACACGGGTGCCCGTGTTGATGCTCCTGTAGCCTCCAAAATTCTGATTTTTCGCATTTCCTTTATAACCCGATGGTGTTCCGATTTTCCGATTTCGGTAGATTCGACGACGGAGCAAGTTGCTCCGAATTCAATGAAAATTGATGTGCTAGCTAAGTTTGAGATGTAGAACTTAGTGGTAAGGTTAGTTGTTAGAAGTTGTGAGTTTTGCGAGATGACTCGGAATAGGCTTAATTACGGTTCAATTGAATCAGATTTCGTTGTAGTGGGTTTAGGATACGTATGGACGATCCGATTGCGACGTTGACAATTATGATTAATGCCGGTTATTAGGAATGGCTTTCGTGACGATTATAGGGGTTTAACCATCTTTCCGTTTTTGGAATTTAGTGAGCGAATTGGTTATGATGTAGGGTGATTAAACATAATCTTTGCGACGACATATTAGTTAGCAAATACTTGTTGATTATGCGATGCGAAGTTATATGTCTTTGTACATGATAATGTGATGATTATATTAATATTGTTGATAAATGCTTCCGATTTGTGAATGCATGATTTTGATGATGATGCGATGATATATTTATCTTGTTTTGGATGAATTATGGCGATGTGGGCTTTATGCCAATTTGAATGAGCGATGATGTTGTTTTGTGTTGTGTTGTTTTATTGTCGAGTCACATACATTGCATAAGCGAAGAGGGCTTTTATGCCAAGCGAAGAGGCTTTTATGCCAAGCGATGATGGCTTTTATGCCGAGCGAAGATCGGCTTTATGCCAAGTGTCCCTAATTACGGACAAAGCGATGGGTACCACATGCATAACATAGTCGTGTCTCATGGAGTCGGTTGTGTTTATGTTTGAGTTGTTTGGCGTTGGGTTTTTGTTGATTGATGAATGATATTGAATTGCGATGATATATGTTATGATGATGTTTGCGATGGTGTTGTGATGTTGGGCTTTATGCCAAAAGCGAAGATGGGCTTTTATGCCAAGCGATGGGCTTTTATGCCAAGCGATGGGCTTTTATGCCAAGCGATGGGCTTTTATGCCAAGCGAAGATGGGCTTTAGCCAATTTGTGATGATTGTTCATGTTGCTCATGTTGTTAGCATTGTTTAATGTTGTCGGTTGATGTTGTTGGTTATGATTGTCGTGTTAACTAGCGATGTATTAGCTTGTGACGATCTCGTGGAGGCGGAGGTGTATGTGTTGTTGAGATGAATTGTGCCGATGAGGCTTAGGTGATTAAGTGTAGATTAAACACTTTAGAATAGTGATAAAAGTAGGTGAGATTTAGATATATGGTGGAATGCACCTGCTAATCCATATCTCCTTTAATTCCAAACTATATATATATTCATCATGCCTTTAATTATATGCTTTGGAGTATCTCACCCTTTACTTGTTTCGCCGTTACCTATATATTGGTAACGTGCAGATTATGAAGACGGAGTTTTAGCTGCTGTTAGTCGAGTCGGTGTCGCTCTGATACGTAGCACTCGGGGGGAATATTTGTGTTGTCTTGTTGTTGTTCTTTTGATGTTTTTCTTTTATGTATAAGAATCATAAATTATAAAAATATGATTTTGATGAGGAAGTTTAATAAAGAAGATGTTTTGATGTTTTTGAATCAATTTATGTCTTCCGGTGATGCTATGTATCTGAGACTTGTACTTTAAATCAAACTGTTTAAAGTGAGTTGTTTTGATGGTGTAACGCCTCAGTGTTTAATTTATGAAATTTTAAATTACTCTGATTTTGTATATAAACTTTGGGTAGAATTGGGGTGTTACATAGGTGCTTGATGATGGTCTGGTGTGTTGGACGTTTGAAGATGATGATTGGTTATGAGGGTCAAATAAATACTTATGTGATGACAAATACAAATATGAAACACTTATACCAATTCATGTAATCGTGAGTCGGTTTACATTCATCTGACACAATTTATCCTTGTAAGACTCTATTTGCGCGGTCTCGCCATTGACCACGCTCTTCCTTCTGAAAATTTTGCCACAAACCAGATGACCATTGGTCGGTCAAGTTGATTTTGTGATAGTTTTCCATGCAGATTGGAGCATCAGGTATGCCTTGAAGAATTCCAAATTGTAGTTTGATCCTATCTGTATGATGCATTTCCATAGTGGTAAAATATATAAGATATGTTTTTGAACTCCACACATGACTATCAGTTGGATCTAAATCTTCAAGTTCTAGGTAGGGTCTCCAAGTAAACTGTTATAAAATATTAACAATTATATTGATTTAACTAAGTATATAAAGTAAAAGTAATTTTTAATTTGGTTGAGAAAAAAATTACATCATTTTCTTAGAGATGACCAATGAAAGTGCGATAACCCAGTGCACAATGATGAGGAGTCTTCTCGTAATCCATCCCATAGGTAGACCACCTAAAAAGTTTTAAAAAAATAATTAAATCAATTTAAGAAGTAATTCAAACCAAAATCACAATCTTTTAGAAATTCTAACCATCTTCTTTGCCTCATATTGAGCTCTTTCTGATCGAAGAGATACTTCAGACTCTTATGATCGTTGAATACCTCGAATCGAGATCCATACAAATAATACCTCCACAACTTCAAAACAAATACCATAGCTGCCAGCTCTAAATCATGAGTCGGATAATTCCTTTAATGAATCTTCAACTGTCATGAAGCATAAGCCACTACCTGCTTATCCTGCATCAAAACACCACCCAAACCCATCAATGAAGCATCACAATACACAACAAAAGACTCCGCCAGATTCGGCAAAATCAAAATTGGAGCACTAGTCAACCTCCTCTTCAGCTCTAGGAAACCTTTCTCACATTCAGAATCCCAAAGAAATATTTTCCCTTTCTTCGTCAACTTAGTTAACGGGAAAGCTAACTTCGAAAATCCTTCAATAAACTTTCTATAGTATCCTGCAAGACTAAGAAAACTACGGATTTCAGAAGCATTCTTCGGCGCTTCCCACTAGATACCACTTCTACCTTCGTAAGATCAACAGTCATGCCATTCTTGGAAATCACATGGCCAAGAAAGCTTACTTCACTCAACCAAAAGTCACACTTGGACAACTTCGCATAGAGCTTCTTTTCTTTCAACAACTCCAACACAATCCTAAGATGTTCTGCATTCTCTTCATCATTCTTCGAATAGATAAGAATGTCATCAATAAAGACTACCACAAACTTATCAAGATACAGATGAAATATCTTGTTCATATATTCTATGAAAACACCAGGTGCATTAGTAACTCCAAATGACATAACAGAATACCCGCAATGTCCATATCTCGTTCTAAATTCAGTCTTCTGAATATCTTCTGCTTTGACATGAATCTGATGATATCTAGATCTCAGATCAATCTTACTAAATACACAAGCTCCAACTAGTTGATCCACTAAATCATCAATCCTCGGTAATGGATACCGATTCTTGATTGTAACCTTATTCAACTGCCTGAAATCTACACACAGTGTCATCGAACCTTCTTTCTTCTTAACCAACAACACAGGAGAACCCCACAGCGAAACACTCGAACGAATAAACTTCTTCTCAAGTAATTCTTCTAACTGCTTCTTCAATTCAGACAATTCGGATGCCGACATATGATAAGGCGCCATCAACACCAGACTAGTTCCAGGAATCAAATCTATAGAAAATTCCACTTCCCTCTCAGGTGGCAATTCACTAACATCTTCGGGAAAACTTCTGGAAATTCATTCACAACAGGTAATTCACTACTCTTATCCTTTTCCCTTCACTTCCATCGAAGAATACCACATAAATACTACCGCACCATCATTAACAGATGCGCAACTCTGATCATCCATCTTAATTCATTGTCCTTATTAGAGTGTTCGTCAACTCATATGGTTCACAAGCTTCTACCAAACTTCATTCATATTCATCATTTTATGCACCACTTAGATAGTAAGACAATTGTATACCATCCAATATGATTCCGTCTACTATCAACAAGAGATTAAGGGTGATTAAGTCCTCAATTTGTCAATAGTCATCCGATAATCATACTAGAGTATAAACCATCATTACTAACACTGCCTATTCTCAAAATCATACTCGCTTCTTCGCACTTCCAACTATGACTCGCGGTTCAAACGATTCCAACAATTCTAACCACTCTTGCACTGTCTTCTCAAGTAGTACATCGCACCAATGACTTACAATCGAAACATATCCGGGAAGCATCTCTTCTCCCCCACTTAGTTTCACACTACTCCTACAATAGTCAATCAGAAAAGCAAAAAGTTCTGACAGTGTTGTACACCCTTGTCGCGTACTGTCGCACCCCAAAATTTACCCTCCTTTCCATAATATTTCTTGGAACATTCGTTCGTGCTTTTTCTTGTATCCACCAAAATTATTTAAAACGAATAATTTGTCAAGATTCATGGTTCTGAATTTCTTGAAGTTTATGATGTATCGGTCAATTATTCCATTTTTTGGATTTCTTTTAAGTTTGTTTGAAGGTCTATGGTCTATAGAAGTATTTGAGTCCCTTAGACCATTTTTGTACGTCCAAGTTTATATCAATTACAAGGTACGATGATTGTGTTTGATGCAAATCTATCCGAATTTCAGTTCACAGTTATAAACTTTCTCAAGCCCAAAGGGGAGTTCAAATTCTCGAGCCAATCGGAATGTTGGTCTATGTTTTAGCAGGTTGATCACGAATTGGAGTTCAAAGGAAATTTTGAATTCTACTTTTGAAACAAGGCAAAATAGAATTATCGGATTTTCACAACAACTCGAATGTTCAAGGTTATAAGTTCGAATTCTAAGTCTTAAATTTACACCAACATTGGCAGATTGAAATTTCGAACACTGTTCAAATGCGGATCTCATTCAAATGTTCGAAAGCGCGTTACGAGTCCATTCAAAGTTTCTTACAAGTTTTGGGAAAATTTTGCCAAGATTTGTTTATTTAAAGATCAATACAAGAACTATTTCATCAACATTTCAAGACTATTACAAGTAGGGAACAATTATATTATGCAATTCAAGAATCAAAGAAATATTCCAAACCAATTTGCTTTCATTCAAATTACTAAATGTGATACAAGAATGTTACAATTTGTAAGCATATGTTTGAAACGTATTACAATTGCTATTCTAGTTTGAGGTTACAATTCTAAGTTCCTAAGAGTTGATGCCTAAGTACAAAGAGATCGATTTGGCGCTCCATCTTCAAGCTTATCCGTGTTCTTCATCCATCGCCATTCGATCTTCGAGTTTTCCATTTGGTCCAATCTCCTCGCCATGCCGTCCTCATCATCATACATGAAAATCAAACCAACAAAATCAATTAGTAAGCATAATTGAAGCATGAAACAAAAGCAAGAAAGTATCAAATATTTTGTTTTGGTCGAGGACTCATCATTAGGCGGTTTGGCGGGAATCAGGTTTTTGCTTAAAAGCCTCATTAATCTTGAAGATTAATCATCGGCGAACAGCTTGCTCGCAAATCACGGGCTAGCCCGGTTCACGAACAAGTAATCGATAGCGACATTTTTCGGGCTGCAAGCATATAAAATGATATTTTCCGATAGCATACTAAGCGACAATGATTCTACAGGCAGCAATAAAAGTCGAGAAGCGACAGGGACAATTGAGAAGAAATCAGAGAAAAAGAATATAACGCGACAGTTTAAATCCGGGCAGCAGCATATACATATAACAGTTCACATTTTAATCCCAACAGTTCACATTTTAATCCCAAAAAAGGCAACAGGCAGCATGTCTAAAGACAAAGAGCAGATATCAGTTCATAACTAGGCAGCAGGGACGGTTGAGAAGATAAGAGGGAAAAGAAGCAACAACAGCCGGCAAGCATGTATTGATCCGTAATGATCAAGACAGTAGTGACAAGATAGCAGCAAGCATAGCAGGTAGCAAGCAACAAACAGCTAGTTCATAATGGTAACATACATGGAGCCCAACACTATAAGCCTCAAAAGTTAACAAAAGTACAAGTAATGAGTATAGGCAGTTGAGAAAGAAGATATGAGCCACAAAAAAATCAATATTCAGAGCAGAGCAGAAAACTCAGAAAGTTCATCATGACAGTATGGATAAAGGTAACAGGGACATACTAAGACAAGTGTGGGTATCTGTTCAAGATACAAGAGTACATATCGGTTCAGAGAAGGGACAGAAGATCAGGCAGAATCTGTTCAAGTGGAGAGGGAGGACAGAAAAGAGAAGGGAGATATAGTTCACAAGTTCACCAGCAGAAAGAGAGAGTTCTTTTCTTTTTTACAACTGAGAGCACCATCAAAACAAAAACTCAGAAGTTCAAAAAACAAAAACACCAATCCAAAACCCAAGAGCACAAGCGCAGAGTCTGTTCTTATCATACAAACTAACACAACCTAGCCCAAAAACGCAAACAGATAGCAACATAAACGCAAGCCAGCAAGAACAGAAAAGATAGCAACACATAGCCTAAGTCATCATCATCTTCCCTACCAAACAGCCTTCAGAGTTTTTATTTTTCAGAAATCTCAGTTCTGACAGTAGAGAAAGAAGAAGAAGAGTGCAAGAACAATCTCACCCGGACAAAGACAGGGAAGCCAGCTTTCACCATTGACGCGTCTCCAAGGTCGTTGACCGGAATCGCGTGTGGAGGTTAGGGTTCCGAAGCCCTTTTCCGTTTCGTTCCAAAGTCAATAATCTGTAAACAGAAAATCACAATAATCAAAACAAATACTCAAGAAATCGAAGCATGCAAACGGTCGCAGTGAGAGAGAGAGAGTAGGAGTAACGATCGCGACGGTGAGAGAAAGAGATGAGCGACCCGGAATCGCGGCGAGAGAGGCAGTCGCCGTGAGGAATCAGAGAGAAGAAACGCGAGCGAGATCGTGGTGAGAAAACCCAGAATCACACAAATGTAAAACCCAGAACACGAAACCTAGGGCACAGATGCAAGAACATGGAAGCCAAAATCGCGAGAGAGTATGCGTGAGAAGGGAGAAACAGGTTTCACCTGTTTTTCTTTTAGCTTTTTTATATAATATAATTAAAAAAAATGATGAAGAGAAAACAATTTAATATTTTTATTTTACTTAGAAAAAAAACTTGGTGGTGACAAGTGTCACCACCTTGTATTTTTAATAAAAACCTCTTTTTATTATTCTTAGTAAATTTAGTTTAGAAAAAATGTTAGTATTAGTCCTGCACACATATGGTGCGATTATTGCTTTTATTTTGGAACCTTTGGAGTAATTTGGAATGGAAGTATTGAGCCCGATTCGCTAGCACGTGGAGGTGTTTCAGATCAATCAAGTTCAGATGGTTTTCTTTCCACACTCCGTCCGGAATCACGACAATCAGGCTATCTCTGAACTTTCTATTTCAATTAATTATTTTGTCGTAAATAATATTTTTGTGGCGATGTACTAAATAATTATTTGATCTGATAGTTTTTATTTGATGACTTATCGATTAAACTATTAGCCGATTTTTCATCAAACAGAAAAGATCATCTCTAATAATTATTTATATTTCCGATTGTATTGTATGACATTTTGTCTGTTTATTTACTCATTCAGTATTTATTCACCAATGTACACTTTGCACACAACGGAAATTAAAATCAATTCGATTTCATCTTGATTGGCTCATATGCCGATTTCTTAAAGGGTCTCATGGTTGGGGATGGGCATGGCCATCCTCACGAGATTGGTTAAAGCCCTCGTTGCTTTAATCAATCATAACCCGAAAATAACATTGGTCTATATACCAATTACCATGCACCAGGGTCTCATGGTTGGGGATAGGAGCACCTATCCTCACGAGGTTAATTAAGTCCATATACTTGATTAATCATAACCCGCTTCCATTTTCTCTCAGCACGCGCATCAGAATGCTTTCATAATTTAAAACCTCGATCCAACGTCGAGTTTCTTTTCAAAACAATTTCATAAATACTCTACTTCCTCCTCCCAAACATATGGTAGTCAGTCCAGATCGACCGACCGTATGTTTGGTGTCTTAATTGAATTAATCAAACGTGAACCATGTTTCACCTCACCTTTTCTTAACAAAAGCTTTGGGTAGAAAAAGATGATTCGGATGTTTCTGTCCACTCATCCGAGTAATTGGGGCGTTAGCCGTTGAACGCTTATGGTCCAATACTTGTCTCCCACATAAAAACAACTCAACTCACTCAAACTCCTTTTATCGCTCATACGCGACCATTAAAAAAACTCTTTTCAGATAAAGAGGGTGCAATAGTCGTTTCAAATACGAACAAGGACTTAAGCTTTTCAAACAAACAAACAAGTCCTAGTTCAAAGCATTTGAAACGTCTAAAACGCACGATTTTTCAGATAAAATCAATACAATCAATTAAAGCCTTTTTAAGAGGAACTACAGAGTTTTGACTTTCCCATTGCACGAGGGAATATGTAGGCACACGGTTCAAAAACCGTGCCAAACTCAAAATAATAAAAATCAAATCTCATTTCTTTACAACTTAGAGATTAGCGAATATACACACACACGTAGAACTAAACGGGTCCCATCGAGTACGATGGATGTAAGGGGTGCTAACACCTTCCCCTTACATAACCGACTCCCGATTCCAATTTTTGGTCGCGTAGACCGCCTTATCCGCTTGTTTGGGGTTTTATCTATATTTTCCCTTTCCTTTTGGAATAAATAAAATTAGGTGGCGATTTCACTGTTTTCGAGAATTTAAAAGATTTTTGATAATCGAGCCGCTTCAGTTGGCGACTTCACTGGGGAGTGAGATAAGTGTGTCAACCCTAGTTTGGTTCTTCGTATGTGTGTTTATTTTCGCTTTCTTTTATCACTCTATTTGTGTGTTTTATTTCAGTCGTTTATTTCCTATCACTTTAATTATTACCTTGTTGATATATTATTGTTGTGTGGGAATGATGGATGGGACTATAGGAAAAGCGCACTACCAAGGCTATATAACACATAAATTAGAGTGGTTGCGTAGTATTGATTTGCTAGACGGAAATGTCTTGTAAGTTGGTGCGAAGACCACACCTAGGGGAGGTTCTTTCGAAGACATTATTGTCGATCGCAAGTTATTTTTGCATTGGCAATAGTGTTGTTAGAAGGGATTTTTCCCCTAGTTTTGACCTTTAAGGAAAACCTAACCGGTAAGTTTTAAGAATGCTCAAATGAGACGTTCGTGGTTATATCATCTAATCACAAATTTATTTGCGGTGAAAATGGTATATCCAAGTTGGGATCAATGATTTTGAGCACCCCGTTCAGATCCCAGTGTTGAGGGTTACGTTTGTTATATCGTTAGACCTGCTTTGTCTATTCGGTTAATACGTAACTCTCCCTCAAACCAAATTCTCTAAAGGAAAAAGAAAAGGAAGGGTTGTAGCGTTGCAAGTATCTTTTGCGATGCACAAGAATTTGTGTTTGTTGTATCAAAAACCCTAAGAGCCACCCAGGGGGGAAATTGTTGGGTAGATGTCAGAAATACCCGGCCACTCTAAAAAAAAAACTTTAACATGCCAATACTGCATCACATTACATTACATACAGCATGCATGAATTAAATCATCAACATTATTTGTTCCGATTTTGTAGGAATCCTAAAGGACTTGGTTCGCATAAGCAAACAGTTCACAAATGGAGGACAAAAGGCATACCAATCCAATTAAGGTAAAGATGCCGAAGTTGGAAGTTCTGTTACGGTTGAGGGAGAAGGTCAAGAAGGCTGACATGACCACTTTCACCAGAAGATATGGCCACATTCTGAAGCTGTTGGATACAAATGTGGACGTACGAGCTATGGTTGCTTTATATCAGTATTATGACTCTCCGCTCCGATGTTTCACTTTTCAAGATTTCCAACTGACTCCGACCATTGAAGAGTTCGAGATTCTGCTAGGATGGCCTCTGAAAGATGGTATCCCCTTCACCAGCTTGGGAGAAAGAGTGACATGTGACCGATTAGCTGAGGTGTTGTATCTTCCAGTCAGAGAAGTTGTGCCGTTGTGCAAAGCTAAAGGGATTCCGCGAAAGGCGTTAGAAAGCAAGGCTAAAGAATTGGCAGAATCTGGTAATACAAACGCTTTTTATGCGGTTCTCGCTCTGCTCATCTTTGGGATAGTTATGTTTCCAAGTGGGGAAGAAGAGTTTGTGGAGGAGTATGCTGTCAATGTATTTGTTTCCAGAAAGAATCCGGTTCCTGCCCTCGTAGCTGATGTGCTTTATCATCTTCACATAAGACATGAGAAGAAGAGAGGTGTAGTTCTATGCTGTACTCCTCTGTTGTACTCTTGGTTTATGTCACACTTACCAACCAGAGGTCCGTGGTACGATGTGCTGAAAGATTTGTCATGGGCTCAGACGCTAGCTTGCCTCACTTCCGATGCTATAGTTTGGTACTTACCAAATTGGAAGGTGGATGAAATCATTACTAACTGTGGGGATTTTCCCAATGTCCCATTGATGGGATCTCAAGGCTGTATTAATTACAACCCTAGGTTGGCGTTAAGGCAGTTGGGTTATCCTTTAGAAACCGAGCCCAATGATGCAGTGTTGGAAGAACTTCTCTTGGAAGACTTTGGGAGAGAAAATCCTCAATTGTTAAGACAAATCAGAAGCGCTTGGACTCGAATTCATAGGAAGGGAAGAGAATTGGGAAAGAGAGATTGCATGGCCAAGGAACCCTATAAGCAGTGGGTGATGGAAAGGGTCAAAGAAGTCAAACTTCCGTATGCTCCCGTGGTTTCCGTCAAAGCTCCTGAACTTGCAGCAACTCATGTTCCTATAGAAGAGTTCAACAAACTTAAGCTCACCATTACTGAAATGAGAGCAGAAGAAGGGAGACAACAAGCAACTCTTACTCGCACTGCTCGAGAAAGGGACGATTTGAGGCAAAGTCTCAAAGAAAGAGATGAGGAGCTCCTGAAAAGTCAAGAGCAAGTAGAAACGGAAAGGAAGGCAAAGTTCCGGGTAAAAGACAATTTGGATGCGGCAAATTTTGAACTAAGGGAGTTTAATCGAAAGTTAGCCAGAGCTGAAAAGCAAAGGGGAAAGGCGTACGCGGATGAAGAGAGGGCTATCCAGGCAAAGCTAGATCTGAAAACAACCCTCAACACTCAAATTCAAGAGTTGAAGGTTGCGCTGAGAAATGTGGAATCCAGTTTAGCACATGAAACTCGCCTCAAGGAAAAGGCTCGTCTAGCGCATGACCTAGACTCTGAGGAGCTGTCCCGAAAGATTCAGGAATTGGACACCGCAAGGGATCTGGTGGCCCGGTGGGAGGCATCGTATGG
Source organism: Vicia sativa (assembly GCA_021764765.1). Classification (NCBI taxonomy): domain Eukaryota; kingdom Viridiplantae; phylum Streptophyta; class Magnoliopsida; order Fabales; family Fabaceae; genus Vicia; species Vicia sativa. The sequence continues at coordinate 139,732,222 of CM038794.1, forward strand.
AGAGTTGGAGGTCCAGTGTGAGGGTTGGAAAGAAGAAGCCAGTCATCAAAATGAACTTTGGGTAGACAGAGGTGAAACTATTTTTATCTTGGAAGAACAGAATCAGAATTTATACGACAATTATTCCGGTTTGGTGGAGTTTTGTAGGCAGTTAATGGTAGAAGTCCCTTGGCGGCTTCAGTCAGCTGTGGAAGACCTAGAAGAAAGTCAAGTGCCTTCGGCGGTGGAATACTTCATCGATCTGTGCAGGGGTATGGTGGAGCGGTTCCAATATGAGATAAGAAACTTCAGGCCCCGGAGAGGACAACATTTCTAGTATTTTGTAACCTTTGTGAAATTTTCAGCTTCATGGTATTTATAAGACACTAATGGCAGGCCTGCGAGTCTTGCTTCTTTACTTTCTTCGTAAGAACTGATGATTGTACTTAAAACTTTTATGTTTAGAATGAAGATGCTGTTTATCCATTTGTCGTGCTGTTTGCTTAAGTGATTGGGTCCGATAAAGATTCGTAAGAATGGGAACCAATCATAATCATTTTGCATAAACATACATAATCATGCATATTATTAAAAGCAAACACCAAGCTCATTGCACTTCTATCTCCTCAGATTCAAGCTGACTACTAGAAGTCCGTACGAAACCAGAGTCAACGTAAGAAAAGCAATGGATCAGTATGCGACGAAACAAACGGCTATGCAAGATGATATTGATACGCTGAAGGCAAAGATGGATCAGATGATGGAAATGCTTACAGCTCAGCATGTAAGAGAGGAAGAGAGGGCCACCACTGCCGCCGCCGCCGCTGTCGCCGTTGCCGCCGCTATAGCTACAGCTAACAACGCAGCTAACAATGCATCCAACAACGCATCTGCTGTCGTTCCTCCTGTCATCACCGACAACGTGAGAGCTCTCCGAGGCGATACTCCATTCCCAAGAGGGCAAGCACTTAATACTCCATTCTATGGAATGCCATTTGATTCCTTCAACGGAGCAGAGAATCTAGGAAACGCTGCTGCCTCTCATGTCGCTAACCGAGCCATGGGAAATGACGAGCAAAGGCAAGAAGAGGATGAACAAGAGCATCTGTGGTCTACAGCTCCTCACGGTGAAGAAGAGCAACAAGATGACTATATGAGGCAGTTTTACCAGAACGTGGAGACCGCAGGTAATCCAAATCCTTTCCAGGATGTGGCCGCTCAAAAGATGTGTAAGGAATTGGCCGAGCAAATGAAGGAGCTAAGAGGGAAGAACGTTGTTGGGCTGAGCGCTGCAGACATGTGTCTTGTACCCGATGTTGTCATTCCGCCAAAGTTTAAGGTGCCCGATTTCGAGAAGTATAGAGGGGTGAGCTGTCCAGATACTCATCTAAGAATGTATTGTCGCAAAATGGCAGCACATGTCAATAAAAAGTCGATGATCCATCGCTTCGTGATGCCTCGGTGGGGCTTCTTTAGACTGGTATATGCAACTCGAAAAGACAAACATTCGCTCTTGGGATGATCTATCCAGTGTTTTCTTCAAACAATACCACTTCAATACTACCTTGGCTCCCAACCGAGTACAGCTTCAGAATATGTCACAGAAAGAAAGGGAATCGTTTAAGGAATACGCTCAAAGGTGGAGAGAAGTGGCTTCGAGGGTGCAACCGGCTTTGGCCGAAAGGGAGTTGAATGATTTGTTTATGGGAACATTGCCCATACAATATTATGAAAGGTTGATCGGAAGCACTTTCTCTGACTTCTCTAATTTAGTAATGGTGGGTGAAAGAATTGAAGAAGGATTGAAGACCGGAAAAATCTCCGGAGGGAACGAGGATCCCACAAAGAAGATGTTCAATGGTTTCAGGAGGAAAGAGGCTGAAACCAATGCTGTATATGGAGCCAGAGGAAGAGGAAGGGGTAGATCACCAGCTAGATCTGCTCCTGTCCAGGTCCCCTATATGTCATACCCCTATGTGGCTGCCATGCAATATCCGAGTATGCCGTATCAGCAACCAATGCAAGTGCCAATGCAGTATTCAACTCAGGTTCCACCGAACCAAGTTCAACAACAACAACCACAACAACAACAACCAATCAGAAGTCAGAACAAGGGTTTAGTCCAATAAAGGAGTCCGCACTACCACAAATATACCAAAGAAGAAATTCAGCCTATTCCTATGACATACTCGAGTCTTCTGCCGTATTTAGTCCAAGATGGAAGGGTGATACCAAGAGAATTGAAGCCGGTTCCAGGGCCTCCCAAGCCTTGGTTTAACGAGAATGCCAGATGTGCTTTCCATGCCAACTCTCCAGGGCACACTACAGAGGATTGCTTCGCCTTCAAATGCAAAGTCCAAGAATTAATTGACCGGAAGTTGTTGACTTTCGCTGATGTTCCTAACATAGCTAACAATCCATTGCCGAGGCATGGGACATCATCAGTGAATGCTTTAATTGAAGAAGGAGGTCTTGTTATGGAAGTAGGGCAATTGAAAATGTCCTTAAAGAAGGTGTTTAAAGAATTGAAGGACGCTGATTTATTGGAAGAAGGTCATGATGACTGTTTGGTCTGCCAGGACGATCCCGAACATTGTGTAAAGTTCAACAATTACTTGCAAGGATTGATGTATCAGCATTTGGTCCAGTTTAGCCGAGCTCCCGCAGAAATGGAAGTAAATGTAGTGGTCCCACTCATCAATAATAGGAGGCTTCATATATCTCCTACCCAAGGAGAAGTGCCGGTTACAGCATTGGAACCAATGACGGTTTATCCGCCTATCCGGATCCCCTATGAAAATACAAGAGCTGTGCCTTGGAGTTATGAGCATGAAGTTGTCGTAGGCGGCAAGCCCTTGGTTTTGGAAGAAACTACTGTTGAAAACATCACCGGTCCAAGTGGTATGACCCGCAGCGGTCGAGTTTATCATCAAGATCTAATGAAGAATAGAGGTGCAGAAAAGGTGTCAGATATTGCTCCAAAGAAGGACGGAACTACCGATTTGGGTGCAGAAGAGCTGAAGGATATCTTTAAGTCGAATGATGAGACTTTAAAAATAATCAAAAGGAGTGACTACAAGGTAGTAGATCAACTCAGTCAGACTCCAGCGAAAATCTCAATCTTGTCTCTATTAAGAAGTTCTGAAGCCCACAAGGTGGCCCTGTTGAAATTTCTCGATAGCTCGTACGTAGCTGAAGATATCACAATCAATCAGTTAGATGCTGCAGTTTCAAACTTAAACGATGGTAGTTGCTTGTTATTCACTGACGCCGATCTCCCTCAAAATGAAGGCAGTCACAACATGGCTCTCCATATTTCTGTCACATGTGGTGGGACAACTCTTGCCAGAGTTCTAGTTGATACAGGCTCAGCCCTGAACGTAATTCCAAAGATAACATTGGCTCAGCTACAGGTAGAGGGGGCAATTATGAAACCCAGCTCTCTAATTGTAAAGGCGTTCGATGGATCGCGTAGGATGGCAGTGGGAGAGATCGATCTTCCAGTACTGATTGGACCCCAACTCTTCAATATCACCTTTCAAGTAATGGACATCTTCCCAGCTTATAGCTGTTTGTTGGGACGACCCTGGATCCATAGTGCAAAGGCGGTCACCTCAACTTTACATCAGAAACTGAAGTTCTTGTTAAACAACCAGATTGTGGAAGTTAGTGGTGAGGAGGACTACCTAGTTAGTCATGTGTCTGAATTCAAATATGTGGATGTCGGAGATGAAGTGCACGAAACCCTCTTTCAAGCTCTAGAAATTGTCGGAAATGTGCAAAAGGAAGTGAAGATTGCTGAAAGGCCCAGAGGTAATATAACCCGTTGGCAAGATGTTAAGGCTCTTATTGAGGCCGGAAACCCTGAAGGTTGGGGAACCGTGATAAGTGTAGAAGAAAAGAAAGACAAGTGCAGACTTGGTTATCAATTATCCTCCAGGACCAGTGGAAGTTCAGAAATAGGAAAAGGAAAGATCCCTCATCTAGAGGATACTTTTGTTGCAAAGGGTTTCCGCTCCGAGAAGGCTATCAATGCCCTTGAAGATGATGAGCGCACGGTGGAGATTGCTCAGATGGTGTTTCGTACCCCTCCCGGTGCAGTCCTCAAGAATTGGGTTGTCAAGGATGTTACCCCTGCCATTTCATTTTCAAAGTAATTTCTTGTTTTAAAAAACTGAAAATCTTGTGCTCTGCTTAAAGCATAAAGGATTGTTTTGTAGGGCTTTGTATATGAATGATTTTTTGTCTTCAATGAAAAGCTCATTTTGTTATTCACTTTGAGATCCCTTTTATTGTTTTTACTTTTGCTTTCCAATGCATCTAAATAAAAACAACAACACTTTCATTGTTTTTCCTGCTAAATAAACATGCATATCTAAAATATAAAATCAATCGTTTACGCAGATTACCTGAAACTGAGCCTATTTAACATAGCCATGCTATAACTCCTTCTGACTTCGATTTCCCAATCAACCGAGCTGAAGAGGATGGTGAAGAAGACTATGAACTCCTTGAAGAGTTAGCACGTCTAGTTGAGCACGAGGACAAGATGATTCAACCTCATCAGGAACCAGTGGATGTGATCAATCTGGGTACTGAGGAGGATCAGAAAGAAGTCAAGGTTGGAACCGCCTTGGGGCGGGAAATAAAAGATGAGTTGGTCAACTTATTGCGAGAGTTTGCAGATGTGTTTGCCTGGTCATACCAAGACATGCCTGGACTAGATACAGATATTGTTGTGCACAAGCTGCCATTAAAGCCCGAATGCTCACCTATAAAGCAGAGACCAAGGAGGACGCACCCCGAGATGGCTAAGAAGATCAGAGATGAAGTCAAGAAGCAGTTTGATGCTGGTTTCCTCGCCGTGTCGGTATATCCAGATTGGATTGCTAACATCGTACCTGTCCCCAAGAAGGATGGAAAAGTTCGAATGTGTGTAGACTACAGAGACTTAAATCGGGCCAGCCCGAAGGACGATTTTCCGTTGCCTCACATTGATGTTTTAGTCGATAGCACAACACAGTCTTCAGTTTTCTCTTTTATGGATGGTTTTTCTGGATACAATCAGATTAAGATGGACCCGGCAGATATGATGAAAACAACGTTCACCACCCCATGGGGCACCTTCTGTTACAAGGTCATGCCTTTTGGACTGAAGAATGCGGGGGGCAACTTATCAGAGAGCTATGGTAGCTCTGTTCCATGACATGATGCATAAGGAAATCGAAGTATATGTGGATGATATGATCGCCAAATCTCAGACTGAAGAGGAGCACATTGTCCATCTCAGAAAATTGTTTGAAAGATTGAGGAAGTACAAGCTTCGATTAAATCCTAACAAGTGTACTTTCGGAGTCCGGTCCGGGAAGTTACTTGGGTTCATAGTAAGTCAGCGAGGTATCGAGGTGGACCCCGACAAAGTAAAAGCTATTCAAGAGATGCCAGCACCGAGAACGGAGAAAGAAATTCGTGGTTTCTTGGGACGCATAAATTACATTTCCCGGTTTATATCGCATTTGACAGCTACCTGTGAACCTTTGTTCAAGTTGTTGAAAAAAGACCAAGCCATCATATGGAATGATAATTGTCAGCGAGCATTTGATAAAATCAAGGAGTACTTACAAGAGCCACCTATCTTGATACCACCTGTGCCCGGGAGGCCTCTCATAATGTACCTCACCGTACTCGAAGGATCGATGGGTTGTGTTCTGGGGCAACATGATGATACGGGAAGGAAAGAGCATGCAATCTATTATCTGAGTAAGAAGTTTACAGAATGTGAAAGTCGGTATTCTATGCTAGAAAAAACTTGTTGCGCTTTGGCGTGGGCTGCTCGTCGTTTGAGACAATACATGGTGTGTCACACTACAATGCTGATATCCAAGATGGATCCTATCAAATACATCTTCGAAAAGCCAGCTTTGGTGGGAAGGATTGCACGTTGGCAGATGTTACTGTCTGAATACGATATTCAATATGTAACACAGAAAGCTATCAAGGGAAGTGTGGTATCAGAATATCTCGCCCACCAGCCCATGGAGGACTATCAACCGATGAGGTTTGACTTCCCGGACGAAGATGTTATGTTCATTAGAGAATGCAATATTCTTGGACCAGAGGAGGGACCCGAGCCAGGATCCCGGTGGACACTTGTGTTTGATGGAGCATCCAATGCAGTGGGGCACGGAATAGGGGCAATTATAACCTCTCCAACAGGTTTTCATATTCCATTCACTGCCAGAATCTGCTTCGATTGTACCAATAATATGGCAGAGTATGAAGCTTGTATCTTCGGGATTGAAGCAGCCATTGATTTAAGGATCAAAATCCTTGAAGTTTATGGAGATTCAGCGCTCGTCGTTTGTCAAGTCAAAGGAGAATGGGAGACTCGCAATGAAAAGTTGATTCCGTACAGAGATCATGTTTTAAAGCTGATACCATACTTCGATGAGATTACTTTCCATCATATTCCTAGAGAGGAAAATCAGTTAGCTGACGCTTTAGCCACTTTATCTTCAATGTTCAAGGTCAAGTGGGCTAATGAAGCACCTTCCATCATTATTGAGCGTCTGGACGAACCTGGCTACTGTATGTTGATTGAGGGAGAAACTGACGGCAAACCTTGGTTTTATGACATCAAGCAGTACATGGAAAAGGGCGAGTACCCAGAGGGGGCATCTATTACTGATAAGAAGACTTTAAGGAAGTTGTCTGCCAACTTTTTCTTGAGTAGTGGGGTGTTGTACAAGCGAAATTTTGATTTGGTCTTGCTCAGATGCGTGGATAGACACGAAGCAGATCAACTCATTATTGAAATTCATGAAGGTTCTTTTGGCGTTCACGCAAATGGGCATGCAATGGCGAAAAAGATCCTCAGGGCTGGTTATTACTGGATGACCATGGAAACAGACTGTGTTGTCTATGCAATGAGATGTCACAAGTGTCAGATTCACGCTGATAGGATGCATGTGTCACCCTCACCTCTGAATGTTTTGACTTCTCCATGGCCATTCTCTATGTGGGGAATTGATATGATCGGAATGATTGAGCCAAAAGCTTCTAACGGACATCGATTCATACTAGTCGCCATAGACTACTTCACTAAGTGGGTTGAGGCCGCCTCATATGCGAAGGTGACACAACAGGTGGTTACCCGGTTTATCAAGAATAATATAATTTGTCGCTACGGCACTCCAAGCAAGATTATCACCGATAATGGGACAAATTTGAATAACAAGATGATGAAGGAGCTCTGTGACACGTTCAAGATTGATCATCACAACTCATCTCCCTACAGACCAAAGATGAATGGTGCTGTTGAGGCAGCTAACAAAAATATCAAGAAGATCTTGCAAAAAATGGTGAAGACGTATAAGGATTGGCACGAGATGTTGCCTTTCGCTTTACACGGGTACAGAACGTCTATTCGCACTTCGACAGGAGCGACACCTTACTCTCTTGTTTATAGCGTGGAAGCAGTACTTCCTATAGAGGTCGAGATTCCTTCTCTCAGAGTTCTGATGGAGACAGAATTGGAAGAAGCGGAATGGGTTCAAAATAGGTATGACCAGCTCAATCTGATTGAAGAAAAGAGGCTGACGGCCATCTGTCATGGTCAACTCTACCAGAAAAGAATCAAGAGGGCTTTCGACAAGAAAATTCGACCCCGCGTGTTCAGAGTGGGCGAGTTGGTTTTAAAAAGGATAATCTCTCAGCATAGAGACCCTCGTGGGAAGTGGGCCCCAAATTATGAAGGACCATACGTGGTGAAGAAAGTTTTCTCAGGAGGAGCTCTTGTTCTCACCAACATGGATGGAGAAGACTTGGCACACGCTATCAACTCAGACGCGGTCAAGAAGTATTATGTCTAAAAAAAAAAAAAAAAAGAGAAAAAATTAAGCCCGGTAAGCTGAAAACCCGAAAGGGCGGCTTAAGCAAAAAAGGGTAAAAATCCCGGTGAACCAAGATCTTCAAAAGTTGGTTCACGCAAAAATTAGGGAATGTATAAAGACATAATGCTACAACGGATGTCTCCGGACCACTACAAAAGCTCAGATGGAAAGGATTAGTTCAATCACTATTTTCAGAGGCGAAGTGATGAAGAATAGCAGTCAGGAAGAGGGATAGCATGTTTAGGTTCAATAGCGTTCAATTTCAATTTCGTTGTTGTTTTAAGAAACGTGTATAGATTCACTTTTCCTGTGTGTTCCTCATAAAGGAATGTGCATCTTTATGTACATCATCCCTGTGTATGAGTTATTTTTCTCATATTTTAATAAAAAAAATTTGTTCAGTTGAACTCCATTTTTTGTCCTACTTTTTATCTTTTCTGCGTGATTAACTTAATGTCGTTGCTGTTCTAGATAAATTTAAAATCATTCATATGATAGAATCATGAAATTTTGAAGCTTAAAATTGTTTTGATTCACGGAATGTCAGGGGTGACTGATTTTCTAAGCATTACGCCTTTCCTCTGATTTGGAAGTATCCCTGTATCCAGACGGTGTCTCCCCTGTGAGAGGCTCATTGCAAAGACATTGGTGACTTGAATTATTGACTATTGCTCTCCGTTGATCCCCAGTGGCGTCAGGCATTCAGTTTGATAACTAATACATCAACTAGGATATTCATGCATAATTCATTCATTCATTCATCCATTCATGTCATATCACGGCACATTCATGGCCGAGCCTTTTCCAGAATATGGAATCTGTTCAAAAATATTGGACGTGAAAGCCAAAGATTTCATGACAATCCAACTTTGCTCCCCAGTGACAGGAGAACATTCGGGTGAAGGACATGTTGACAATTTTGTCATCTCCCCAGTGAAGTCTCTTCCCCAGAGAATTGATTGACCATCCCCAGTGAACTCTTATGACAACAAGATCGTTCAATTGGATTCCCCAGTGATGTATTCCTTCTCTCAACAGGAAATCATGCATCATTTGCATTAGAAAAAATCATATCATGCATACCATACTCATGCATTAGCTTCGGCTATTTGTTTTGCAGGTTTTTCAACTGAAACTGTAAATGTCCTTGTAAGGATCAAATTTGAAGGATTAGTTCTCAGACGACATAATTACCCTCTTTGCTACCAGCACAAGTTATACACTTGTATGAATCTTAACAACTGATGGTTTCTCTAGTCGGGATTTCTTCCCCAGCGAAACAGTTTTCTCTTTCAGAAGGACTCTCATGTCAGCAAATTATCAACTGGGAATCCCTAGTGATTTTCCACATGGTTTTCTTGCGAAGTTTCCCCAGCGAAGCTTATCTCACTCCCCAAGTGAATCTCCTTCAGAAAGGATTACTACAACATTATTCTTGGTATTTTCAAAGATTTCTTTCAGACAAGAATCTTCTCAGCAAATACTATTGGCAGTGGCTTCCACAATATACTCCCCTGAGCCGTTCTCAGAAAATTACATCAAACTTCTGGTGCGTTTATTTCCCCAGTAAGTTATCAACTACTCAACAAATAAATATCCACCCGGCGGGATGTTTATTCAAATCTCAAGATATCTCTCCAACTCAGACGTTGATCTATAGACCCACTTGCTGCAACGCATTGTCCATACAATGTCAGCAAATTAAAGCTCATTACCTTAGAAGTTTTTCAGTCACAGGCGCTGAATCTGATTCTTCTATCAACGGTAAAGCTATCTGCATACGAATTGAAGATCTTGTCAACTCAGAAGTTGTTCAACATGTCCGTACATGTTCGGTAAGATCTCTCATCAGCAGAAACGTCGGAAACAAGATTTACCGACTTCATAAACATCTATATCGCGCCGGTGTGCTGGATATTGTTATGTTTATCCCCAGAGAATTGTATTCTTGGGTGCGCTACTGATTTTGTTCTTCTTGTAACTCGGAAGTTACACGGTCAAAGACATTCAGCATGCCATGGCTCCTCGCACTTTCATGCACCAACAATTCCGATATTGTTCTAGCCATATATTCAGAGAACTCTTTGTTAAGTTCTCAATCATGTTATCAGAGAACTCTTTGTTAAGTTCTCAATCATGTAATTTCAATTCTGTTTAAGGTCTCCAGGTAATCCTTAGTTCAGAGAACTCTTTGTTAAGTTCTCAGTCATGTCAATTTTTCAATATATTGCTTTTCTTTTCGCTTAAGAAGTTCGTTTCTCTTCTCATCGCATTTTCATTAAAATTTCGGTTACACAGTTATCCCCAGTGTTGTCGAAATCTCCTAGTCATTTCTCACCGTGTACTTTTGTGTTAAAGCATTCCGTTAATGCTTAGTAAGTTCTCTCTTCAAGTGTTTTTCTTGGCTCCGTAGTCAAGATATGTTATCCAATTTCTTTTATAGGGCAAATTTTCGGGGTTCTCTGGTATTCAATCCTCTTCCACCTTGAAAGTTCGAAAGCTGTCAAATCTTTCTCACTTATCAGGTTTAAGATGATTGAATAGGGGCAACTGTCGCACCCCAAAATTTACCCTCCTTTCCATAATATTTCTTGGAACATTCGTTCGTGCTTTTTCTTGTATCCACCAAAATTATTTAAAACGAATAATTTGTCAAGATTCATGGTTCTGAATTTCTTGAAGTTTATGATGTATCGGTCAATTATTCCATTTTTTGGATTTCTTTTAAGTTTGTTTGAAGGTCTATGGTCTATAGAAGTATTTGAGTCCCTTAGACCATTTTTGTACGTCAAGTTTATATCAATTACAAGGTACGATGATTGTGTTTGATGCAAATCTATCCGAATTTCTCACGATTATAAACTTTCTCAAGCCTAAAGGGAGTTCAAATTTCGAGCCAATCGAAATGTTGGTCTATGTTTTAGGTTGATCACGAATTGGAGTTCAAAGGAAATTTTGAATTCTACTTTTGAAACAAGGCAAAATAGAATTATCGGATTTTCACAACAACTCGAATGTTCAAGGTTATAAGTTCGAATTCTAAGTCTTAAATTTACACCAACATTGGCAGATTGAAATTTCGAACACTGTTCAAATGCGGATCTCATTCAAATGTTCGAAAGCGCGTTACGAGTCCATTCAAAGTTTCTTACAAGTTTTGGGAAAATTTTGCCAAGATTTGTTTATTTAAAGATCAATACGAGAACTATTTCATCAACATTTCAAGACTATTACAAGTAGGGAACAATTATATTATGCAATTCAAGAATCAAAGAAATATTCCAAACCAATTTGCTTTCATTCAAATTACTAAATGTGATACAAGAATGTTACAATTTGTAAGCATATGTTTGAAACGTATTACAATTGCTATTCTAATTTGAGGTTACAATTCTAAGTTCCTAAGAGTTGATGCCTAAGTACAAAGAGATCGATTTGGCGCTCCATCTTCAAGCTTATCCGTGTTCTTCATCCATCGCCATTCGATCTTCGAGTTTTCCATTTGGTCCAATCTCCTCGCCATGCCGTCCTCATCATCATACATGAAAATCAAACCAACAAAATCAATTAGTAAGCATAATTGAAGCATGAAACAAAAGCAAGAAAGTATCAAATATTTTGTTTTGGTCGAGGACTCATCATTAGGCGGTTTGGCGGGAATCAGGTTTTTGCTTAAAAGCCTCATTAATCTTGAAGATTAATCATCGGCGAACAGCTTGCTCGCAAATCACGGCTAGCCGGTTCACGAACAAGTAATCGATAGCGACATTTTCGGGCTGCAAGCATATAAAATGATATTTTCCGATAGCATACTAAGCGACAATGATTCTACAGGCAGCAATAAAAGTCGGCAGGGACAATTGAGAAGAAATCAGAGAAAAAGAATATAACGCGACAGTTTAAATCCGGGCAGCAGCATATACATATAACAGTTCACATTTTAATCCCAACAGTTCACATTTTAATCCCAAAAAAGGCAACAGGCAGCATGTCTAAAGACAAAGAGCAGATATCAGTTCATAACTAGGCAGCAGGGACGGTTGAGAAGATAAGAGGGAAAAGAAGCAACAAAAGCCGGCAAGCATGTATTGATCCGTAATGATCAAGACAGCAGTGACAAGATAGCAGCAAGCATAGCAGGTAGCAAGCAACAAACAGCTAGTTCATAATGGTAACATACATGGAGCCCAACACTATAAGCCTCAAAAGTTAACAAAAGTACAAGTAATGAGTATAGGCAGTTGAGAAAGAAGATATGAGCCACAAAAAAATCAATATTCAGAGCAGAGCAGAAAACTCAGAAAGTTCATCATGACAGTATGGATAAAGGTAACAGGGACATACTAAGACAAGTGTGGGTATCTGTTCAAGATACAAGAGTACATATCGGTTCAGAGAAGGGACAGAAGATCAGGCAGAATCTGTTCAAGTGGAGAGGGAGGACAGAAAAGAGAAGGGAGATATAGTTCACAAGTTCACCAGCAGAAAGAGAGAGTTCTTTTCTTTTTTACAACTGAGAGCACCATCAAAACAAAAACTCAGAAGTTCAAAAAACAAAAACACCAATCCAAAACCCAAGAGCACAAGCGCAGAGTCTGTTCTTATCATACAAACTAACACAACCTAGCCCAAAAACGCAAACAGATAGCAACATAAACGCAAGCCAGCAAGAACAGAAAAGATAGCAACACATAGCCTAAGTCATCATCATCTTCCCTACCAAACAGCCTTCAGAGTTTTTATTTTTCAGAAATCTCAGTTCTGACAGTAGAGAAAGAAGAAGAAGAGTGCAAGAACAATCTCACCCGGACAAAGACAGGAAGCCAGCTTTCACCATTGACGCGTCTCCAAGGTCGTTGACCGGAATCGCGTGTGGAGGTTAGGGTTCCGAAGCCCTTTTCCGTTTCGTTCCAAAGTCAATAATCTGTAAACAGAAAATCACAATAATCAAAACAAATACTCAAGAAATCGAAGCATGCAAACGGTCGCAGTGAGAGAGAGAGAGTAGGAGTAACGATCGCGACGGTGAGAGAAAGAGATGAGCGACCCGGAATCGCGGCGAGAGAGGCAGTCGCCGTGAGGAATCAGAGAGAAGAAACGCGAGCGAGATCGTGGTGAGAAAACCCAGAATCACACAAATGTAAAACCCAGAACACGAAACCTAGGGCACAGATGCAAGAACATGGAAGCCAAAATCGCGAGAGAGTATGCGTGAGAAGGGAGAAACAGGTTTCACCTGTTTTTCTTTTAGCTTTTTTATATAGTATAATTAAAAAAAATATGAAGAGAAAACAATTTAATATTTTTATTTTACTTAGAAAAAAAACTTGGTGGTGACAAGTGTCACCACCTTGTATTTTTAATAAAAACCTCTTTTTATTATTCTTAGTAAATTTAGTTTAGAAAAAATGTTAGTATTAGTCCTGCACACATATGGTGCGATTATTGCTTTTATTTTGGAACCTTTGGAATAATTTGGAATGGAAGTATTGCGCCCGATTCGCTAGCACGTGGAGGTGTTTCAGATCAATCAAGTTCAGATGGTTTTCTTTCCACACTCCGTCCGGAATCACGACAATCAGGCTATCTCTGAACTTTCTATTTCAATTAATTATTTTGTCGTAAATAATATTTTTGTGGCGATGTACTAAATAATTATTTGATCTGATATTTTTTATTTAATGACTTATCGATTAAACTATTAGCCGATTTTTCATCAAATGAAAAGATCATCTCTAATAATTATTTATATTTCCGATTGTATTGTATGACATTTTGTCATTTATTTACTCATTCAAGATTTATTCACCAATGTACACTTTGCACACAACGGAAATTAAAATCAATTCGATTTCATCTTGATTGGCTCATATGCCGATTTCTTAAAGGGTCTCATGGTTGGGGATGGGCATGGCCATCCTCACGAGATTGGTTAAAGCCCTCGTTGCTTTAATCAATCATAACCCGAAAATAACATTGGTCTATATACCAATTACCATGCACCAGGGTCTCATGGTTGGGGATAGGAGCACCTATCCTCACGAGGTTAATTAAGTCCATATACTTGATTAATCATAACCCGCTTCCATTTTCTCTCAGCACGCGCATCAGAATGCTTTCATAATTTAAAACCTCGATCCAACGTCGAGTTTCTTTTCAAAACAATTTCATAAATACTCTACTTCTCCCTCCTCCCAAACATATGGTAGTCAGTCCAGTATCGACCCTCGACCGTATGTTTGGTGTCTTAATTGAATTAATCAAACGTGAACCATGTTTCACCTCACCTTTTCTTAACAAAAGCTTTGGGTAGAAAAAGATGATTCGGATGTTTCTGTCCACTCATCCGAGTAATTGGGGCGTTAGCCGTTGAACGCTTATGGTCCAATACTTGTCTCCCACATAAAAACAACTCAACTCACTCAAACTCCTTTTATCGCTCATACGCGACCATTAAAAAAACTCTTTTCAGATAAAGAGGGTGCAATAGTCGTTTCAAATACGAACAAGGACTTAAGCTTTTCAAACAAACAAACAAGTCCTAGTTCAAAGCATTTGAAACGTCTAAAACGCACGATTTTTCAGATAAAATCAATACAATCAATTAAAGCCTTTTTAAGAGGAACTACAGAGTTTTGACTTTTCCATTGCACGAGGGAATATGTAGGCACGGTTCAAAAACCGTGCCAAACTCAAAATAATAAAAATCAAATCTCATTTCTTTACAACTTAGAGATTAGCGAATATACACACACACGTAGAACTAAACGGGTCCCATCGAGTACGATGGATGTAAGGGGTGCTAACACCTTCCCCTTACATAACCGACTCCCGATTCCAATTTTTGGTCGCGTAGACCGCCTTATCCGCTTGTTTGGGGTTTTATCTATATTTTCCCTTTCCTTTTGGAATAAATAAAATTAGGTGGCGATTTCACTGTTTTCGAGAATTTAAAAGATTTTTGAAAATCGAGCCGCTTCACGTACAAAAGGGATAATGACATTAAGACACTAGTCACAACGACCGACTATGCTCTGATACCACTATTGTAACACCCTTCTAAAATACTCCACGAATTATCATATTATATTTCAGAGTTAACATGTAATAAGGGAGGTCACAATTTATTTTTCAAAATATAATTAACCAAAACAATTATCATGCATTACCAAGGAACATAAACATCCATAATCTGGAAATAACATGTTTTACACAACGGAATTAAATCAAACCTAGGATAATTTCAAAACTACAATGATCCAAAATAATCTCAAATAAATCAACAGAGTTTCATTAGCACTCTAATCCAATCGTTCCCAAGTGGTACAACTACCAGAGCATGACACTGACACGCGGATAAACTAAATGCATATCTCACCAGCTTCTAAGCAGCTAAGACTTCAATCTGAAATCATCAAAGAAAGGGCGAGACTTCATCATAATTAGAATGCATTATAAGTTCATCAAAAGCAATAAAATATCAAAAGATATCAATCCATCCTATTTAGCATAATCAGATCTGCTTCATACTCAAGTCATAAATATTCATTATACACAAACAACAGACTATAACACTGGAATCCATCCTAACATGTTATAATCAAAACAAATATGATGCAAACTCTATGCATGTGGTACCGACAGTGAACTAAATTCACACATTGTTTCATTCCAACTCGGACACAACGTTAATCCTCGATTCACCCATACATCATTCGAACACGAATCCAGCCTCACCACCACTAATCAACTGGGTACGGGTATTGGAAATACAAGTCAAATTCCACACAATGGGAATTAACTCCAACAGAATGCATATGCATGCACATCATAAAACATGCAACATTCAACACAGGTTATAACCATATCAGACATCATAAACCATCATCAACCACAACATGATATCATCACTTATCATGAAATAAATCATCACAAAGAATAAATTTGCCAAACACTCACCCTTCAATTAGTAAGACTATCACCAGTATATACAACAACAACAATTGAGATCAACAACTACCAGGTATATACAACATCAACAACAACACATGATATCAACAACCATCATGAATATACAACATCGACAACAACACATGATATAAATACAATCATGAATAAACAGCAGGAAAATAACATACAAGCTTCATTCCACATTCAACCTGTCAGAACAATCTTATACTCATTCATCCACCATTCCCATAACTCCTATTGTTCACAAATCAGAAAAACGACTCTTTTCAAAATAAAATCCATTAATTATAATTTTATTCATTTTATAAAATAGAGTATTTAATTTAAGAAACAACGTCCAAAACAGCGACTAAAACGGACTTACGGTTTGAAAGTTATGAATTTTTAAAGTTTAGTATTTTTCAAAAAGTAACAGTGAGAACGGGTTCCTCCAAATAGGGAACCGGTTCCTGCTAAAAATGTCATTTTCATGTGTAAAATTTGCACTGGGAACCCGGTTCCTCCCCAGGAGTAACCGGTTCCTGCAGACTCAGAATCCTCCTTCTCTGGATTTTGTACCAGGAACCCGGTTCCTCCCACATGGGAACCGGTTCCTGCGACCTATAGTAGCAGAAATGCATATCTTTGACAGCAACATGTTTCCAAACTCAATTCTTATCATTCCCAGTCGAACCCATACATCCCAAGGCAGTAGAATCAATCAAACAACAACAGTAACATGCAATATAACACATTCCAATCATCCCTAACAATCCTATATCATGCAATTGGTTCAATTCCACACAATTCGACAATATTAGGGACATATTCTACAAACCTAGAAAATACTAAATTGGGATTTCTAACATGTTAATCAATCCTATTGATTATCAAAACTCATAAGGCATAACAATTAGAGAAAATCACCCCTTACCTTAAGAATTCGTCGGATTTTGACACTCTTGGCTTTTCTCCTTCTTCTGCTCTTCTCACTTTCACGTAGAATGCTTTTTCTCCAAAAATAAATCCCAATTCTCTTTTCCTCCTTTTATTCCTTTTATTATTATTATTCTACAATAATAATAAACCAATAATCCAACTTTATTATTTAATTAAATAAATCCCCAAAATACTAAAACTCCATTTTAATTAAATAAATAATTAAAATTCCGTTTATTTAATATTTTGGAAATATTGGGGTGTTACAGTGGCGATCTTGTGCTTCACGTTGTACTTTTTCAATAAGTTTTCCATTAACTTATTCAAAAGTGCGTGCCTTCATCACTAATCAGAGCTCTAGGTACCCCAAACCTTGAGAAAATGTTATCCTTAAGAAACTTCACCACCACACTGGCATCATTGGTTGGAAGTGCTACAACTTCCACCCACTTTGAAACATAATCCACAGCCACCAGAATATAGTTTTTCCCAAATGATGGTGGAAATGGACCCATGAAGTCAATCCCCCACACATCGAACAATTCAACTTCCAACATGCCCTTTTGAGGCATCTGATTCCTCTTAGAAATGTTACCTGTCCTTTGACATTTGTCACATTCCTTGACTATGCTTTGAGCATATTTAAACAATGTAGGCCAATACAACCCTAATTGTTGAACTTTGACAGCTGTTATATCTCCACTGAAATGTCCTTCGTATTATGAACTATGGCAGGCTTTGAGGACATCTCCCTGTTCATCCTTGGGGACACATCTTCGAACTAATCCATCTATTCCTCTCTTGTACAAGAATGGTTCATCCCAAAGATAAAACTTGCAATTATGCAATTTTTTTTCTTTTTGTTATAATCAAAATCATCAGGTATAACACCACCTACTAGGTAATTTGCATAGTCTGCAAACCACGGAACTCCCATCACAGCAAGGATTCGTTCATCAATAAACTCATCCTTGATGGGGTGTATCTCCTCAGGCTCTGCTATTGGTGACATTTGAGATAAGTGATCTGCTACGGTGTTTTCACACCCCTTCTTATCTCGAATCTCTAAGTCAAACTCTTGCAACAGCAAAATCCATCTCAACAACCTTGGCTTCGATTACTGTTTGGAAAAAAGATACTTCGAAGCAGCATGGTCAGTATAGACAATCACCTTTGTCCCTAACAAATATGACCTGAATTTGTCGAAGGCGTACACCACTGCCAACAATTCTTTCTCAGTAGTGGCATAATTCATCTGTGATGAATTCAACACATGACTCGCGTAGTAGATAACATGCAAGAGCTTTTCTCTTCTTTAACCCATTACTTCTCCCACTGCTATGTCACTTGCATCACACATGATCTTGAAAGGCAGAGACCAGTCAGGGGAGATAACTATAGGAGCAAACACTAACCTGTTCTTCAATGTTTCGAAAGCTTCTCCACACTTTTTATCAAACACAATGCCTTTCACAAGTAGACTTGTCAAAGGCTTGGCAATTTTTCAGAAGTCTCTTATAAACCTGCGGTAGAATCCAGCATGTCCTAAGAAACTCCTTATACCCTTTTCATTTACAGGTGGAGGTAGATTCACTATCACCTCCACTTTCGTCTTGTCGACTTTAATTCCTCGGTGAGAAATCTTATGACCCAAACTATTCCTTCTCTTACCATGAAATGACAGTTTTCCCATTTGAGGATCAAATTGGTTTTTTGACATCTTTCTAATAACAGAGACAAATTTGTCAAGCACTCATCGAACAAAGGCCCAAACACATAGAAATAATCCATAAACACCTCCATGTTCTTCTCAAGCATGTCGGCGAATATTGATTTCATACACCTTTGAAATGTTGTTGGTGTATTACACAAACCAAAAGGCATCATTCTATAGGAAAAGATACCATATGAACACGTGAAAGCTATCTTCTCTTGATCTTCCGGGGCTACATCGATTTGATTATAACCGGAGTACTCGTGTAAGAAATAGTAGTAATCATGGCCAGCCAGCCTCTCTAACATCTGATCAATGAAAGGGAGGGGAAAATGATATTTCCTCATAGCAGTATTCAATCATTTATAGTCTATGCACACTCTCCATCCTGTTGCGGTCCTGGTGGGAATCAACTCATTCTTCTCATTCAGTATCACCGTTCTTCCTCCCTTCTTTGGTACTACATGAACAGGACTTACCCATGCGCTATCAGAGATTGGGTAGATAAGCCCTGCATCCAACAACTTCACTACTTCCTTGCGCACAACTTTCTTCATTGCTGGATTTAGTCTCCTCTGAGGTTGCACCTCGTTTCCCTTTCCTTCAACCCCAACCCTTGACACTTTCTTGTATTTGAATTGTTTCAAATCTTTCTCTTTATTTTCTTCAAGAGGTTGTGGCTGACTTAAATCTTCCCACCGATGTGGTCTAGATCTTGGCCACTGAGGATGAGCTTCCATCATATCTAAAACTTCCAACTCCCTCTCATCAATATCTTCTTCCTTCTCAAAAATAGACAAACTCAAAAATCTATCGAGAGGCAACTCAGACACATGGCACTTCACAAATTTTATGAACACCATGTCCAAAACTTCAATATTCTTACTTGTGCTTATCTCTTCTTTGAACTTCATAGACTCTCTAACATTGATCTTTAGCACTTCATCATAGGCCTTGAGGGTCATCATACCCTACTCCATGTCTATCATTACCCTACCAGTCTCAAGAAAAGGTCGTCCCAAAATGATTGGAATTTCCTCATCTTCTGGCATATCTAGAACTACAAAATCCATTGGGAATACAAACTTGTCAATCTTCACGGGGACGTATGTTGCTCTCCTATATGGCCTTTTCATAAAATTATCAGCAAACTGTAGCTTCATTCTTGTATCTTTCACGGAGCCAATTCCCAACTTGTTATATATTGAGAGTGGCATAAGACTTACTCCAACACCGAGATCAATTAGCGCCTTTTTGAACGATCTATCCCCGATTGTGCAGGGAATAGTAACTGCACCTTTATCTTTTTTCTTCACTGGAACTTTCAGACCTTGCAGAATAGCACTACATCTTTCAGTTAGCACAACCGGTTCAGTATCTATGGAGCGCTTCTTTGAGATAATATCTTTCATGAACTTGGCATATATTGGCATCTGCTCTAAAGCCTCGGAAAACGAGTTGTTGATCTCAAGCTTCTTGAATAACTCCAAAAATTTCTCGAAGTTCTTCTCATTAAGATTTTTTTCTTTGTCCTTGCAGGGTATGGGAGAACAACCTTTGGCTTTTCTCTTTCTACCACCGATTGTATCACCTCTTCCTTAGTCTTTTCCTGGTCTTCTCTAATTTCAAGGTCTACTTCAAGTAACCCTTCATCTTCCACAACTATTTTCTCAACATCTCCTACAGCTTTTCCACTCCTTGTTACAACAACCTTCACTCCATGGTTATCTCTTGGATTCGGTATAGTTGCACTGGGCAGAGAACCTGGTGCTTAAACATTGGCCAATTATTGTGTTATCTGACCCATATGAACCTCTAAATTTTTGATAGATACGAACGTGTTCTTGTGATTATTCCTTGTTTCATCTTAGAATTGAATATTGTGAGCCGCCATCTTTTTAATAGCTAATTCCCAATCTGCTTTCTTTGGAGCTTACTATTACTGCTGTTGATACTGGTTTTGGTATTGACTATGGCCTTGCTACTGAGTGTTCCCTTTTTGATCCCTCCATCCAAAATTTGGATGGTTCTTCCAACCTGGATTATATGTATTAGAATAAGGATTATTCTGCTTAAGGAACTTGATTTATTCAATTTGTTGAGCTGTTGCAAGACAATGCACTGTTAAATGAGGTCCGCCATAGATATCACATACAACAACTTGGCCTTGTTGAATTTGAGTCACCTGCAGAGTATTAATATTCATTGCTTTCAGTTTCTTTTCTACTTCGGCAGCTATTGTTTCTTCAATTTTTAGCTTCTTATTGGCCTCCAACTTAAGGTCAATTACTCCCTCTGGCTTGCTAGCAACCCTGTCATATAACTCCAAATGTTCATTTGCAACTATGGCTTCGATAATTTTCTTGATACTAGTGGCTGTTGAGAAGTTAGATGAGCCACCAGCTGTTGTGTCAATGAGTTTCTTTGTCTTGATTCTAAGACCATTCACGAACATTTGCATCTGCTCTGTTTGATCCAAATTATGAGTGGGGGCATTCCACTAGAAGTCTCTTAAATATCTTGTAAGAGTCCCCTAATGATTCACCCTCCTTTTGCTTGAAATTCAGTATCTCATATCTTTTTCTCATGAATACTGATGCTGGGAAGTATTCGTTGAGAAAAGTTGTTTCCATCTCTTCCTAAGATGTGATGCTGCCTGCGGGGAGAGAATAGAACCATTCTTCTGCTTCATCTTCTAGAGTGAACGGGAACATTCACAACTTTTTCTGTTTTTCAGTACGTCCATCAATTTTTAACGTAGTACTCATCGTCAGAAAACATTGCAAATTCTTGTTAGCATCTTCATTAACCCTTCTAGAGAAGGATCTTTTCTCCAGCTGAGTGATAGTGCTCGGATGGAGCCAAAAGTTAGGAACATTCACCGGTTGGTTAACAATGGTCAATCTAACACCCGGTGCATTTGTGCCTCCGTAATCACTGAGTAATCTTTCTGGAGTGATTTCCATTGCTCCAAGTTCTGATTCTGAACCCGAATGTACTGAATCTCTGTCTCCTTCTACTTCCAGTCTCGCTTGCATTGCTTTCCTCTGCCGAGCGTGAAATGTTCTCTCTATTTCTGTGTCAAAAAGAAATTTAGTTGAGGCCTGACCTCGCATAAAAGTTTAGACAAAATATTAGTATGAATAAGATTAACAGAAAACTAAAATAGAATTTTAATTGCAGAGCAATAAAATTTCAATTGATTAATATCAACTTTGTATTTTGGCAATCCCCGGCAACGGCGCCAAAAACTTGATCAAAAAAATAGCAAGTGTTCTATTTTTACCGGTATAGTAATAGTGGGTTTTATCCCAAAGATATCGATCTCGAGGATTGCGTGGTAAATACAAAGTATAATGTCTCACCAGTTGAACAAAAACAAAGGTTTTGGGTTGATTGGAACAAACCCTTTCTAGACGTAAATTAAAACGATAAAGATAATTGACTTTTGTTTGATTAAAATATGCTAGGGAGGGTGTATAATTTATCAATTAATATTCTTACTCTTTGATCAACTCCACAAGTTCATCCGTCTTAATTACCGATTCTCATTATTATCTAATCCTAATTCCTTAGTGAAAAGAACTTTAACCTCTAATTCTAATTTTCACTTCCGTTCAAATTAGTAGAAAGGTTAAGCAAGCAATTATCAAAGAAAGGTTAGCCTCTCATAGAATTTAAAGGTATCATAATCAAAATATCAAATTGAAACATTACAAGAGATTGGGGTCTTCAATCTTCAATTGCTCTTGCACATGAAGAATTCTCCGTTCCTAATGGTCTTGAATCTCCAATCCTCAATCGTCAATCTTCTCCGCTTCCAAAAAAGTGCCTTTCTCCATCTCCTAGTTAGTTTTAGTATTCCTGGTCACCTCTCAGCCTCGTGCAAGGTCCAAAATGCTGTTCGTCTTTAAAAACTATCCAAAAATCACAAATAAGAAAATTTCTCTCGCCCTGCTGACATGGGCCGTGTCTAGTGACACGGGCACCCGTGTCCTTCACCCTAAACCTTTATGTTATTTTTTTTCACTCCTCTCTTTTGCCTTCTCTTGACACGGTCCGTGTTAGGTGACACGGGTTGCCGTGTCAGGTTCTATGAACATGGATATATTTCTTCTCAGCGTGCTCCGGCTTCTGACTCTTTAACTTGTGTACCTGAAATGCCACATACTACCTAACCAAACCATAAAACGTCGAAAGACCCATACAACTCAAATAAACATCACAACAAATATGTTAGCAACTCAACAAAAGAAACAACTAACTAAAATGTTACAAACTTGATAAACTTATACCGAAATGAGTACAACACGCAGTAGAAATGGTGACCGATCACTTGTGCACCAACAAATTGGTATTTAGAGCTTCGGTTAGAAACACAGGGAAAATCGAGTAAATGTGAGTTTGTGTTGTGTAATTGATTTTGTTTCTGGGTTCACGTTGAATCTCTGAACAAAATTGTAACAGAATCACAAATTTTGATTTTGTGGGTTGGGAAACACTGTGTGAGTGAAGATCTAAGTGTACTGTACAAGATAGAAGATAAACGGAAACAGAAATATGAGTACCAAACTTCCAATTTTTTGATGGCAAGAACTGGAACAGATGGATGATTCAGATGCGCGTGTTATTTGGGGCTCAAGAGGTTCTGGAGCTTGTTACTGATGGGTTTATTCCGGTTGCAGAAGATGCAATAGAAAAAGAGAGAGATGCACAGAGAAACAAGAGGAAGAAAGACCAGAACGCGTTGTTCTTCATCCATCAGTGTGTGGATGTGAATGTGTTTGAGAAGATTGCTGATCGAAGATGTCAAAGGAGGCGTGGGACACACTGTTCAGAGGTTACGGCGGTGACACATCAGTGAAGAAGGTAAAGCTCCAGTCCTTGAGAAAGCAATATGAGAATCTCAACATGAAGAACAATGAGAAAGTTTTAGAGTATATCTCTAGAATGATTCTGATCACTAATGAGATGAAGACTTGTGGAGAAACTCTTTCTGAACAGGTAATCATAGACAAGGTATTGAGGTTATTTACTCCTCAATTTGATTACATTGTTGTAGCAATAGAACATTCTAAAGATCTGGACACCATGAGAATAAAAGAGTTGCAAAGTAGTCTAGAAGCGCATGAGTTGCGTCTGACTGAAAGAACTTATGAGAGAGAAGTTGTGCAGGCTTCGATTCTGATGAGAAACATCAAAAGGGAAAGGAGAAGTATGGCAAAAGAATGGTTCAATGTTACTGTTGTAAGCAGTTTGACCATTTTACTAAAGACTGTTGGTTAAACAAAGAAGAAGCAAAAATAGCCAGAGGTGATTCTGATGACAAACCTGTGCTATTGATGACTTATGAGTCTGATGAGGAACCTGTGAGGTTGTCATTTTCTGATTCTGAAGGGGAAGAAGATGACTCAGAATACTCTGATTCTGAAGGAGTGTTTCTTTATGAGTAAGAGTCAGAAAATGACATTGAAGAGTCAGAAGTTGAAACTTTTGAAGAAGATTCAGAAGTTGAAACTTCTAAAGAAGAGTCAGAACTTGAAAGTTCAGAAGAAGATTTAGAGTCAAAAGATGAAGAATCTGCTGGAGACTCTAAAGATGAGTCAGATGGTGAATCTAATTCTGATCTAGATTTTGATGATGATCCAAAATCTGATGGCGATCATGTTTCTGGAAGGGAAAACTCTAAAGACGTAGGTTCTAGAGGACAAGCTTCAAAAGATGATCATGATTTTGGTGGTAATCATGACTCTAAAGGTGGACCTTCTGAAGGAAGAGCTTCTAAAGGTAGTCCAACCTCTGATGGTGGTCATGATTATGAAGGAGGAACTTTTGAAGGTGATGGTTCTGGACAAGGTCTAGAAGTTACCAAAGGTGGAACTTTTGGTGGAAGTAAAACTTCTGAAGAAAGTCTAGAAAGAGATATGGTTCCAGAATTAGAAGGAGATTCTGAACAAGGGCATTGGAGAAGTTCTCAAGAAGAAAGTGTGGATGAAGGCCATGAAAGAAGAATTTGAGGCTTCAGAAGGAAACAAGACTTGGAAGTTAACTAAGCTTCCAAGGGAGAAGAAAACCATCAGCGCCAAATCGACTTTCAAGGAGAAATCTGCATTTTTGAATGGAGTATTGGAAGTTGCACACTGTAGCAACCAGAAGAAACTTGCAGAAGTTCTGATAAAGGATGTCAAGACCGAACACCTTATCCGTTTAAGGGATGGAATTGGTGTTGTAGATTTTGGCTAGTTGGATATGAATTAAGGGATGGTATTGAAGAGTAATTCAATATTCAGAAGTTGTTGTTAATCAGAAGTTTTGATGCTCTGATGTTGTTATTCAAAATATGTTGTTGTTCAAAAGCAGTAGAGCTTCTGAGGTTGATAAGCTAGAAGTTGTTGTTAGTCAGAAGCAGAAGCTTCAGAGGTTGTGTTCAGAAGTATGTTTAACTTATGAGTTCTTTAGCGTAACTGTTAAGTTTAGTTTTAAGGGTACTTTTGTATTTTCTAGTTTGTACTGTTTGCTTAGTTATTAAGTTTACTTTATTAGGGTCTATGTGGCAATTTATCCTTTGTAGCCGTCATTCTCTCATTATTCTCCCATTATTCCAATCATCTTTGATTCTTGTGCACCGTATATATATATATATATATATATATATATATATATATATATATATAAGTAAAACAGTTTTAAATTTAATATTTTATAATATTAGCAACGTAATAAATTATAATATTTAAAATTTACTAAACTTCATTATCTAAACTTTATTATTTAGGCGGTAGTTTTTAAAAATGTCGATGGAAGTTAAAGCGTACAATTTATCTATGAGAAAACTATTTATCACTAATTATATTTGTTAGTTTTAATTTCTGTACCATATAAATAAAAATAAAAATAATTATAATATATTATAAAATATATATGTGTTGCTAAAGATTAAAATTAACGTCTTTTATCACATTGTCAATATTAAAATAAAAATAAAAAATTTATAAGACATCAACTACCGTATTATGATAACCGTCACATTTTTTTCATTTTTTTATTATAAAATACTAAATTTAAATAATTTTTTTTACATACATTTGTCATACGATCTTTATACTAAATTATTATTATTTTGATCATTCTCATTTTTTAAAAAATATAAAAACTAATTTAATTCATTAATTAATTAAGTATAGAAGTATTTTAATTATTACCAAATAAAAATGTATAAAAATGTTTATTTTATAAAGAGTGTAAAAAAAAAAAAAAAAAGAATAGCTTAAGTTGAAGCCAAATTGGATTGTTTGATTATCTACAAGTTATTCGATAAATGAAGAAAATTAAAATATATATATATATATATATATATATATATATATATATATATATATATATATATATATATATATAAAAGGTATTAATGATTATTGTTTGGAAACTTTTGATATTTTTCTTAATGCAAAGAAAAAATAAAGACACATTTAATTTTAAACCTCAACCTAGCTAATGTACGTAAGTTACACCTTGATTCTCGTAACTGTCCACAAATAATACGAAGCGCGATCAAAGTTAAAAATCATGTTTGATGAAAACCTAACGCACTCCTCTCATGTCTCCTCCTTCTTCTTCTTCAAGGAAGAGAAAATCTCTTTCAGAAGACAGCCATGGTGAAAAGAGAAAGAAAGCAACCACCACTCAATCCTCAAAAATCATATGCGGTATATGTTTTGATTCTGTAAAAGAATCTAAAATCTTCACGAGCACTTCATGCAATCACCCCTTTTGTACTAAATGCATATACAAGTATGTCATACTTCAAAGAAAACAAAAGGTAGTCAAACTCATCTGTCCGGATCCAGAATGTTCCTTGGAACTCAAACCACAACAATTTCAATCCATTTTACCTGCAAAATTCATTGTTGAATGGGAATCTGCAATTTGCGAGTCTTCCATTTCTTTGAAGCAAAAGATTTACTGTCCTTACCAGAATTGTTCTCTTATGTTGGTGAATGACGAGGAAGAAGTTGTTACAAGTTGTGAATGTCCTTCTTGTCATAGACTATTCTGTGCACAATGTAAAGTTCCATGGCATGCTGATATGAATTGCGGGGAATATCAGAAATATCTTAAGTCGAAACCGGTTCGAGATGAAAAACGATTGGATGAGAAATTTCTGGAGTTGGCAGAAACACAAAATTGGCAGAAATGTCCCGGATGTTCTATGTATGTCCAGAAAAATGGTGGATGTAATCACATGTCTTGCAGGTATTATTATTATTTTATATTTTACATTTTAGATTATCCATGATTATTTTCACAAATTTTAACTTTAAATTTATATAATTCATTATTATTGCATTATATTGATTGATAAAAATGTCTTTTTTTTTTTTTTAATTTCTTTTCAGATGTGGATGTTATTTTTTGTGGCGTGCAAGATCACATCGGTAAGTAGAAACCCTTTGGAGATAATTATGACATTTCCAGTTCTAGCTTAAGGAGCTCATCAGTGTTACAAGCTTCCTTTTATTTTTCTGCTTTTCTTTTTTAGTAGTCGACTTTAATTTTAGTTAAATGGTAACAGTGGTTTGTTTTAGGAGACAAATACCATCGAGACACACAGCAGAGTAACTGCTTAGACTTGTTGAATAATTGTCATTTCTTGTTTTTTAATCATCTGAAATAAAAATAGATTTGCCTTTATATATGGTCTTGAATCTTGATGTTCCCCCACTTTTATCACTTATAATTAGCATATCCGTCCGTGTATTTCAGATGCAAGAAAATCTGATCTCCTATATTAAAACTGTAACCAAAGAATTTCTTCAGCTTAATAGATCTTTTCGCGAGGATATTGAATCCTTCTACTACAATGGAAAAGGAAGGGGAACAAGTGGTCTTCTTACCTTAGACTTCCTGATCTTATTGAAATCCTTCATGCGGCTGCCATTCACCAGCATTAAAACAGTTGATGTTTTCAAACATTCTAAATTCATCTCATCAATTTCTCATCAATGATCACTACGCCAAAATAGACCTACAAAAGCGCTTTTTTTGGCCTTTAAAAGTACTTAAAAGCGTTGCCGTAGTTGGCGCTGCTATAGGTTTTAGCCGCGTTTTTTGTTTAAGCAAAAACGCTGTCTAAAGTAGGCCTAAGACAGTGCTTTTTCCTAAAAAGCGCTTTTTAAAGTAGGTCTTTAGCAGCCAAGACGTCACGAAAACTCCTTCAAATTATCACAAATAACATAAATGACACAAAATATTGAATCATAGATGGAAATTAAAAGGCTGGGATTTTGTTTACAATTAAAAGGCTAGGATTTTTTTTTACAATTCAATTTTCAAATGCTCAAATTCTATCAAGATTCAAGACTGCAACAAATGAATCATTTAGAAACAACCATATAATATCTAAAATCAAAATGCAACTAACAATCTATTCTGTAACGAGGTATCAAATAATCAACACCATTCATCAGAAGGTAACAAGGTATGAAATAATCAACACAAATCCAAAACCAATTCACAATTTTCTACTAAATCATCACAACCTCAACTCAATTTAAACACTAATAAATCAGAAATTTCCAACATGATTCTATTTACAAACAATCAAACAAAACTGAGAATTAAATCAACTAAAATGATGAAAGTGAATATCTTTACCACTTGAAGAGGCTGCAAATGGTGAGGCAGTGACGAACGCGAGTATTGGTGAAGAGTTTCACTGTGAAGAACACAGAGACGGAGGTTTCAAGGTGATGATGAAGAACACAGTGAAGAGTTTCACAATGATGCTGAGGTCGCGAGATGATGATGAAAAAGTAGCTTTTCCGGTGACGGAGGTTTGGATGGAACGGCGAGTTTTCGAAGTAAGTAGTGTTTCCGATGAGTTTTGCGATGAAGGTGAGAACGAAGGTTAACGATGAAGAGAGAACAAGGAAAATCGTAGCTCAGAGATGGGAAAATAGAAAGAATTAGTTTAGGATTTAACAATTTTAAATACAAAATTAGCAACGACGACGCTTTTCAAAAGCGCCTTTTTAACTCCAGCTTTAGCAGCACTTTTTCCTTACAAAGCGCTTTCATTTCATATGCCTATAGCAGCGCTTTTAAAAGCGCTTTCTAAGCTTAACCTTTAGCAGCGCTTTCAAAAAGCGCTTTCTAAGGTTAAATAAAGGGGGGGGGGGGTTGAATAAGTTTTTCTTACTTTTTAGATCTTTTACCCAAACAACAAATAAAATACTCAAGTATTTTTATCCTGGTTCGTTTGAAACTCAAACTACTCTAGTCCACCCGTCAAGGTGATTTCGCCTCTCTCAACGAGGACTTAATCCACTATAATCAACGATTACAGAGTGCACTAACCAACCGGTGTGACTAACTTCCTTTAAGACTCACTAGTCCTAGCCTTCTCAAGAAAACTGACCCAACAAGTCTTCTCAAGGAACAAACCGCACAACCAACCTTTGTGACTAACACCTCTAAGACTCAACTAGTCCTAGCCCTCTCAAGAATTCTGACCCAAACTGGTCTTCTCAAGGAACAACTATTAGAATATTAATTCCGACTGACTGTGTACAATAATGCTTCTAGAAAATCTATTCTTCACAAAGTGAAGTTTACACAAAATTGAAGCTCAATGAATAGTAAACTAGTTTACAAAAAATAATTCTTTGTACTTGCAGCGTGAGTTTACTTTGGAAGTGATTTTTGCAAGCTGTTAGAAGTTGATGTGAGTTGTTCGTACAGTGTTCTTGCGTAAGCTCTTTCATACAATGTTTTTTTGGTTGATGTACTTTGTTGTACTGTATATATATTTTTCCCTTTTTGAATTGAAGACTTTTTGTAGAGCTTTCTAGGAAAACTTTCCGTTGGAGGTGGCATGTCTTGAAGAATGGGAAACATAATTAACTTGCTTAATCTCCACGTGATTTTGTTTAGCCAATGAACCTTGGAAGTTGTGCCACTCAAGTACTTAGCCTTTTTAGATTCGTAGGATAACGTTGTTGTAGCAGGTTTTGTCTCTTAAAAGATAACGTACATATTGATAATGATCTTCTAAATATTTTCTCATCAGAACTTCTGTTGGTGCTTCCATCAGAAGTTGTTCTATCAGAATTGCTTCCTAGCTTGCGTGACCAGAAGTTCTGTCTTCGTTAGAACTTCTAATACTTCATGATCTTCTGTAAGCCTTGTTAACATCTTCTATTCATAATATATTTTTGGTGCTTCTTATCAGAGGTCGCGCTTCGCTAGCTTCTGTCAGAAGTTGTATTTTATTCTTTACTTTAGAAGCTTTCTTTGGAGCGTGTCTTCCAGAAGTTCTCGCTCAGAACTTCTAAAGCGTGTTTCTGTCAGCTGTTTCTACGAGCGTCCTTGATTAGAGGTTCTGTCTCATTCGAAATTCTAAAGTGTGTTTCTGTCAGCAGTTGCTTTGAGCGTGCTTTGTCCAGAAGTTCTGCTCTCATTAGAACTTCTAACTTCATCTTCTGCTCAACATGATATATTTTCCACTTTTGCGCTAGAGTCAGAACATCTTCTGAAATGAAACATGTACACGTCAGAGTATCATATTCATTCAAACAAAATTTATTATGCTTATTATCATCAAAGCTTTAATATATATTATTAGAAACAAACTTTGTTCTAACAATCTCCCCGTTTTTGATGATGACAAAACTATCTGGATTTTGATTTAAGAAATTTTGTATATAAAAAAAAACTCCTCCTAAGATTAATAATCTCCCCCTGAAATTAATAGTCTCCCCCTAAACTAAATATTGAAAAGAAAAAGTTTCAAGGTAGAACTTCCATGAGTTTTTCTTTTATTCCAGAGTTTACTTTTCAGAGTTTGCTTTCAGCACTTGGTCTTTTGAGCTTCTAGAGTTTACTTTTCAGAGTTTGCTTTCAGCACTTGGTCTTTTGAGCTTCTGCTTAATTCTTTTCATCCAGAGTTTACTTTTCTGTATCACTTAGAAGCAAAAAAAAAAAGTACACTTGTATATTTTGTTAGAAATGTTTGACATTTTGTTCCAACAACATGTTATAGTGAATCAGTTCAAAATCTCAGTTTTCTCCCCCTTTTTGTCATGATCAAAAATTCATTTAAAAATGTAAAGTGAAACGAAGTTCTGATGACTTAAAAAAATATAGTTACTGAAGGTTTGTCACAAACCAAAATATTAAAAATTTAAGAGCAAAGCAGTTGCTCTTCAGAAGGGATTTCTTGAGATTTTAAAAGATATCAATAGTTACTAAGAAATTTCTTGTCAATAGCTAGCACGCATGTTAAGTAACCTATTAGAAGTTTCTGAACCTGTGTTTAAATTCTGGGTTACAGCGTTACAACTGTTTTACTTTAATGAACTTCTGACCATAATCAGAACTTGAAACGTTTGAAGGTTTCAAAACTTCTAGATATGGTTTCTAACTTAACTTCTCTTCTCACTTCTGAAGAGTTAATTAATTAGAGGTTCATTTAACACAGAACTTCTGACTAAAATGATATAAAACAAAAGCTCGCTATTATTCTGGTTTTCTTCAATTTTCTCTTCACTCAGTGTAAGTAAATTTTTCGCGAGCATGTGGTTGAGATCGTCTTGAAGAGATGAATCCAAGGATACGACTCATGTATATTGATTTTATAGTTTGAGGAACTCGAGTTTGAGAGGACTGGAGGTTGAAGACGACTTACGTGTCTGTCTTTAACCAATGATAGACAACCATGTAAAATTTTCAAACTCTACCCGGTGATAACGTCTTACCATACATGCGTCTTGGGAACCCTGGAATCTGATTATTTTTGTGAGTCAGACTCGATCCAACGCGTGACATTATTTCTGATTTTATTTCTTAAAACTTAATTTAAATTGTGATCTGGTGTGAAAATCCATATCAAGCACAGTGCGTCTGATTCATTGGATTAGCTTACTAACGCATTTTGATTGTGATCTAATGGTCCATATTTTTTTGCTTTTATTTTTATTTTTGGATTTTATATTTTAATGTTTTAAACTTCAAAAAATCATAGAAAATCTATTTTTGACTAAACAATTATGAAGAAATTCACAAAAATATTTTAAAATATTATCTTTCTGATTTTTATTTTTTCATAATTTTATTTTCAGATTTGGTATTTTTTTAATGATTTTTTCTCTTTTATTTGTTGTTTTAAAATACTTTTTGACATTTAAAATTCTGAAAAAATTATGGAAGGATCCAATAGTCATTTGACCAATATTGGTGACCTCATTCTATTTTTATTTCCAATTTTGCTATTTTTTTGCAATTTTTGGTTGATTTCACTTTTTATTTTTTTAAAAAAATGTTTTCTGACTTTAAAAAATTCTGGAAATTTTTGTCAATACTTGTTGACCTTTGTTTGACCTTAGATGATTTTCTTGGAATTTTATTTCGATTTATGAATACTATTTATGTATTTCGTCAATAAAGTCCAATTAAATTATCTAATTTCAAATTATATTTCATATTTTTTATTTTATTTATTTTATTTCTTTCTTTACTTTTCTAATTATGGACTTACTTGGACTCATAGGCTTCCTCAATATCAACGGAACTTGGGTGTTGATAGGCTTTTGAACCAAATCCACCAAGATAGTTGGTTGATTTTGACGAAGTTAGACTGAATAAATTCATCCGATGCAATGTAAGTTTGGAACTTATTTCTTCTTCTCCATCTTATTTTGATCTTTTGTTTTGATTCGGAAAGATGATCAATTGGTGGCATGAACTTTAATGTTCAGACAAAAGTCCCAAAAGATGACTTGAGCTTTGATCCTGGTTCAACACCTGTCATGCTTGTCGTGTGGTCGCTATAATTTTTTAATCAAGCTTCTGGAAAGTGTTCACTAACCTTGTCCATTTGTGATTCTCAAATCATTTTTGATCAAGTGGTGATTGTTCCAAAACTGGTGATATACTTGACAAGTTTTAAGATGGTAACCTTGCTAACCTTACTAACAACTGGTAATTTGATGATATACATGACACGTTTCAAGATGGTCATCTTGCTAATCTTTAATAATTGCCTTTTATTTTTCGCTCTTTACTTTCCGCCTTTATCTTTATGCTCTTTACTTTACGCACTTTACTTTTGGCATTTACATTTCATGTCATTTTTTCTTTGCTCACTTGAGCATTTTATTTTTATGTCATTTTTCCTTTGCTCACTTGAGCATTTTATTTTCTTGTCATTTTGAATTTGCTCACTTGAGCTTTATTTTCCTTTTTCAAAATACCTAATAATTCAACTTAACCATAAACAAAATTTTAATTGGACTTGGTTACTATCCTTATACTCGAAGTTTGACGTTTGGACTTAGGATTAGGACCCCTACCTCAGTTCAGGGATTTTTGTGTCATTGGTGTTATTCTGTCTTCCTTGGTTATTATCTTCGTATAAAGGTTATTCCGTTTATACTAGATTAAGAGTGAATTTCCTCCAAATACAATCGTTACTCTGTCTGTTTTTTCTTGAGACAAGAGTTCATCTGAGGTATTGATTTATCTAAAGCTTGGTTTTTTTGTTTGGTTATTGGTTGCTTGTGTTGTAATCCAAAGGATGGTATATGGTGTTGGCTATTGATGTCAAGTACTAGTTTTCTCACCCGGTTATATCTTTCTTTATCCTTACCTTTTACTTTATGAACTTAGGTTAGCCTCTTCATCTCCTCCTCATTCTTTAATTTTTCAAAATCTTCCCTCTTTTTCAAAGGATTCTTGTTTTCAGAACTCGAACTGCTTTCATAAAAAACTTGGACTTAGGTCCATGTATTTTCAAACTTCTTTTCTTAATAAACCTTCAATTCATTTAATAATACTTTGACTTCTTTTTGTTAATACTAAAAAACACCTAACCTCAGTCAAACTTTTTGAGTCCTTTGTGGCTTTCTTCTTAAACAAATATTTTCTTAAAATCAACCAACACACAAGTTTAGTCTTTTTTTACCCGAACTACATTGAGTTTTGATTTCAACATTGCACATTGTTGGTATGTAGGCCTGTAACTCATTGGAAGATCCATCAAATCAAAAATTGTAAAAAATACTTCTTTTCTACCCACTATCCATTTTGTACATATACCTTTTTTTAGCACACATATACAAATTTTCAAAAAGGTTCCTACGAAGTACCGTAGATGCTTTGCGTGTCTAACACCTTCCTTTTGCATAACTAATCCCCGACCCCAAATCTCTGGTCTTTTTTTAGGATTTTATTCGCTCTTTTTCCTAGTCCTTTGGATAAAATAAAAGCGCGTTGGCGACTCTGTTATTTCGTTTTTGAGTTAAGTCAATTCAACGACTAACACTCATAGTTTTTGCCGCTACACACATGTTGATAACGACATGGATCCACAAATGGTTGGTGGAGGAAACGCTTTAGAGTGCATGGTCTACTATATGTATAAGAAAATAAGTGGTTATCAAAATAATACATAGCATGATTTTTGGAATGTGGTGTGGAAACTTCGGATCTCGGAGCACATATAGTGTTTTATGTGGTTGGTTATGCATGGAAGACTTTTAACGAACAAGAAAAAAAAGATGATGGGATTGAGACATGGGATGTTAGTTATTGTGGAGATCAGGGGAAAACTATTATTCATGTATTACGAGATTGTCCGCTAGCAAATAATATTTGGTGTCAATTAGTGTCCATTCATAAAAGAGGTGGTTTCTATATGAGTGAGGTGGAGAGATGGTTAGTTACTAATCTTAAGTATAGAGAAAGGTGGAGATGCAGATGTTGTTGAAATGACATTTGGGCTATTGTATGTCATTGCATGTGGTATTGGAGAAATAAAGGCTTGCACGTGGAGAACTATATGAGACCACAAAATTCGGTGAAGTATATTTTGAGGTTCAAAGAGGAGTATGAGAAAGCGGTAGTAGTTATTAAAAAGGTTATGTTTCCTAAACGTGTTCTGCAATTTATTCGTTGGATTCCTCCTATATTGAGTTGGGTTAAAGTGAATACATATGGTGTTTTCAAACGAATATGATCGCAGGGTGTGGTGGAGTTGTCTATGGGAGTCAAAGAGAGTGGCTTGGCGGATTTGCTAGATGTGGGGTCCTTGAAGGGATCAGATTAGCTTAGCAGATGGGGTTTAAGTTTTGAAGCTTAGTCTTATTTATAATTGTTCTATTTCTATTAGGGAGATTTATATTGGTCATATTAGAGGATTTGCTTCTCTGAGAATGGTAGTCATGTAATTTTTTCTAGTTATCAACGTAAATCCTCAAAAAGATTCCGCTGCGGTATATGCTTTGATTCTGTAACAGTCTCTAATATGTTCACAAACTCTTCATGCAACCATCCCTTTTGTACTACCTGCATATCCAAGTATGTGAATGTTCAAATAAACCAAAATGCGGTGAAAGTGAGTTGTCCAAATCCAGAATGTTCCGTGGAATTGAAACCACAACATTTGCGATCCGTTTTACCTGAACAAGTCATTATTGAGTGGGAATCTTCCATCTACGAGTCTTTGATTTCTGTGGAGCAGAAAATTTACTGTCCTTTCAAGAATTGTTCTCTTATGTTGGTGAATGACGGGGTAGAAGTTGTTACAAGTTGTGAATGTCCTTCATGTCATAGGCTATTCTGTGCGCAATGTAAGGCTCCATGGCATGCTGATATGAATTGCCGGGAATTTCAGAAGTGGAAAACGGGTGGAGATGAAAAACAGTTGGATATGAAATTAATGGAGTTGGCTAAAAGAGAAATATGGCAGAGATGTCCAAGATGTTCTATGTATGTCCAGAAAAATGGTGGATGTGAACATATTTCGTGCAGGTTATTTATCTTATAACCTTTGCTGGTTCATCCTTAATCATTTTAACTAATTTTAATTGAATCTGTATTGTTTATTGTTATTACACAATGTAAATGGAAACTTAAGTACAATGACTCTAATTTTTTTCTAGGTGTGGAGGTAGCTTCTGCTACAAGTGTGGGAAGATTTGGAAGCATGGACATGTGTGCAATAGAACATAATATTCATGGTAACTAGATGAAACTCTTTGCATGCAGAATTGAAAATGAATTTGATAATCATGGATGCATTTTTAAGCTGATTGTAATCTTTTTATGTTTACAGTGCTTATAACCGATGGAATTTGGGTTAGGGAGTATCGCGTGGCGAATATGCAGGAAGTTGTAGCTGTTAGCAAGTGATCATAAAGATGGGAAAACTTGGTAACATGGCATTCTAGTAGTTCTAACTAAAAAGACTGCACCAGCGTTGGAAAATTTGTTTCTCTTTTTGTTATCTTTGATAGTAGTGCTTTCTAATGTTAATATTGTAATGGTGATATGTTTTAATGTTAAGTTAGTCGAAGAATTGGGCCAAAGAAAAGTATCACCTGAATCTTTTAGCAGCTTTATATCTTCCAAAACCAGCACAAGTTCTCCAAGATGATCCAGCGCAATCTCCGACATCTCACCTTGCCAACCTCCTATCTCCCAACACCAATTATCCTCCACCCAAAAGCCCATGTCACACACCCTTCCCATTGCATTTGCAGCGAATCTAAACAGTTCCGAGAACACAACCTTTAGAGGATATGGACTGCACCACCTTGAGCTCCAGAACGCAGTATTCTGACCGTTACCAACCTTGATTGATACCTGTTGCAAAAACCCCTTTACCTCTGTAAATCAACAATACCCATTAGATCTCGCCACCATAAAGATTCTAAGTCTCTATTTCCAGATTTCTTCTTCAAAATAATTCTGTCAATGAAGTTGCCATATCTTGCATTCAATATTTCAAACCAAATTGAGTCTTCTGCATTCAGCACCCTTCTATGATTACCTCCTACATAAACTTCCAAAAACTTTAAAGGAAATGACGCAATTCTACATGTCAAAAAATGACTGGCAGCCTCCAAAAATTCAGAACACACTCCAATTCCATATAATTTGCTTTTCCATAAATTAACTCTTAAACCAGAAATCATTACAAAACCTCTTAATAAAACTTTAATAGCCCATAAATTATCCCACGATCCGTCACCCACAATAATAGTATCGTCCGCATATTATAAGAGATTATACATTGCTCCTTCTTTAACTTTGAAACCCTGAAATTGACCCAACACCACTGATTTCTTCACCATTCCTGCCAGCCCCTCTGCAACAATAGCAAAAAGATATGGAGAAATAGGATCTCCTTGTCTAAACCCTTTGTAAACTTTAAATTCCGCCGTTGGACTCCCATTCAACAAAACAGACATATTACTATTTAAAACTCCAGCATTAATCCATCTCATCCAGTTTGGTCCAAATCCCATTTGAATCAACATATACCTCAGAAAATCTCAATCGTATGCCTGAGCAAAATCCACCTTTAAAAGCATGCAGCTTTTCTTTTTCTCTTTTTGCACAATCAATGATTTCATTCGTATCTAATATTTGTCTACCCGGGATAAAAGCAGTTTGAGATTTAGAGACTAACTTTCCAATGACTTTACTTAATCTTCCAGGTAACAGTTTCGAAATAGTCTTGTAAATTTCAAACAAATTGTTAACGGATTTCAGATATTTTTCACACGAATTTCAAGTTATTTTTTGACTTCTAACAGAATATACTCTATGTGGAAAACTCTCATTGCAAATTAATAAAGTC
The DNA here is from genome assembly GCA_021764765.1 of Vicia sativa. Taxonomy (NCBI): domain Eukaryota; kingdom Viridiplantae; phylum Streptophyta; class Magnoliopsida; order Fabales; family Fabaceae; genus Vicia; species Vicia sativa. The sequence goes on from CM038794.1 coordinate 139,769,336, forward strand.
TTTCTAAAAACTCTTGTTAAATGGATTACAATCCTTAGAAAGACAAGCTACAGATTTACTAGTTCCTAGAGATAAATTACGACCTTTAAATTATTTGAAATTTGCAATCAACCATTTTGAAGAAATGTTTAACATGGATTAGCATTTTCCTAACATTTTCAAACAGCAAACTAGTAAGAAACCATGTGACACAGGTCCCATATGAACTCACATTACACTTATCCATGACTAAATTGCTTAGTATGATTTCATATTTTTGGTTGGATAACATTAGTATAGTTATAACTTATAATAATTTAACAAATTTTAATTCATTTGTGTAGAGTATCAAACATAATATAATTTATTTTACAATTCATAAATATTTATGTAGTTTCAATATATATATATATATATATATATATATATATATATATATATATATATATATATATATATATATATATATATATATATATATATATATATCGACTTTTAAGCATTAATTCATATTTATAATAAATTGTACAACCATTTTTATAACTTCAATATAATATTAAACAACAACAAAAGAAATAATTAAGAGATGGAGATTAAAATGATCGGTCAATAGTTAGTATTTCATAGATATGTTCACATATATCCGACAATCCAAATGAGTTAACAAAAGTTTACCAAACCGCTCATTTTTTCAAACCTAAAATGTACGACGACTCACGTCAAATTTCAATTTTAAAACTTTTTTATTATATCATATTTACATTTTTTTACAACCAACAATGTATGACACTCTTCGTTAAATTTCAATTTTAAAATCTTCTTAATAGATCATATTTATAAATATTACAAATCTATTAAAAACGTGAGAGCGAACCAAAACTTTTTAAATTTAAAATAGAGACTATTATCATGAATCAAATAAAATTGGAGATTAAAATTGTAATATAACTTTTTATATTGTACATAAACCAGGTATTTTGACAAAAAAAAATTATTAAACCTATTTTAAATATATTTTGATATCACTTTTTATCATATTTAATTATATTTAATTAAAAAATGTATTAAAACTATTTTACATATTAACCTATTTTTCTAAACCTAAAATCGCTCCCGTCAAATGCTTAAAAATTTCAAATAATTACAATAATTACAATTAATATATATTATTTTCTACGCTTTTATAAAGAGACAAAACTTTATAAAAATATAATTTTAATTAAGAAATCAAACATAATTAGAGAATAAATGAATTATTCGATATTTATCGTCTTTATTTAAATATTATATAAATCATAATCTTCACAGATTTACTTTCAGATTGATCTTTATTTATTTTGAAATATTTATTTTAAAATAAATTTATTTTTAGAATAAATTTATGAGCATACCATGGTCTAATGGCATCATCTGAACCATTTGATGACTGATAAACTCCATCGAGGCAAAGATTTATGACCTGAACTCATAATTTTATGTGGAACCACTTATAATATTATAGTTGTCGTGAATGATTTGTTTATATCAGAACTTCATGCAAACTTATTTCATTGTTGAGATTGGCCAATTTGAAGTCAATTGCATATATTACTTTGTTTGCAGTGTACCTAAGTTTTCTTTCACAAATTAATGCAAACATGATCTTATCCTGTAAAATAACAATTTGAATTACACAAATGTTTGGAAATTGGAAGGTATATGTAAGTCTTGATTGTCCCCAATTTAGTGGTTCTCTTAAAAGGAAAATAATGAATTAAATGTGTCATACCCGGAATGGAACATGCAAACTTGTTTTTGTCCCTTGTTTGTTTAATTTAATTGCCAACTGATAGTGTCTTCTTCTCAAAGGGATAAATTCATGTTTTCTAAAATATTAAATATTGATATTGCAGACAGGACCTTGCATTTGAGTTCCAATAGCAAGTTATTGACGCTTGGGAAAGCCATGGAGCAAGTGCAGAAGAAGAATGGTGATAAAAAAAAAAGCTTTAAAAAATGGTGATAAAGCAATGTAAGGTCTTCACGTTTGTAGTAACCTTAAAATACACTACTTCCCCTCATACATATTTCTGCCCTTTATGTGGTTGCTAGTGCATCATATCCCACTTTAGATACAGATTCCAGACACACATTCACATATGGTAAAGGAGGGCCAACGGTACCAGAATTTTTTTTTGCAATAACTAAGTTTAAAAAAAAAAACAAAAATAACCAATTTTTGAAAAAATTTACGCAAATAACCAAGTTTCAAGTGTAAAATAGATGGCTCCTGCATTGATTTTAACAAGCAGGAGCCATGCTGTTTGGCGCCTCCTCCTAATTTTTTGCCCTAAAAGCCATCTCAGATGGCTCCTATGTGTAAATCACATGGGAAAAGCCATCTGAGATGGCGCCTAGGTGTAATTTAATTTTTTTTTCAATTTAAATTAAAGTGTATGACAATGTTGTGAAATAAATCTTGTACTATAAATTTTCATTACAACGATAAGCGATTACATAAGTTTATTCCCGACGACCCGGGACTCGTAGATGACCACCGGTTCCACATGCGCGTCCTCTCCTAACTCGTTTGATGCGAGGTTCTGGATCCGACTATTGTTGGGTCGATGAGACCTGATCATGGGTTGATGGCTGCTCATAGTGAATGCGATCAGGATCCATGAATGCCTCAAGATTTACATTGCTTGTTGCACCGGTTTCGTATAAACTTGTTCCCATGTTCTCATAGCTTGGTCGTTGTGGTTGGGGGTTAGGTTCCATTTGGGGACTATAGCAGTCCTCATCCGTATATGTGGATTGTGAATGAGTGGGGTAAAAAGGAAACTGAGTGTTTGGAGTCTCGTATCCATATAAATGGTGGGGGATTTGGTACGGCGATGGTTGGTCGAATGTTGGGTTGGTTGAGGAATATTCCTCAGGGAAGTCAGAGTCTGGCCTGAGGTGAGATGTTGATGGACCCATATAGGGGGGTTGGACATATGCTCTTTGTTCGGTGTATTGTACTTGGGTGTGTGGCATATGTGAGTATTGGAATTGTGGGCCGGACATTTGGTTGGGTGGGTAATTAGGTTGAGGTTGGGGTTGGGATTGAGTGTTGGTGGTTCTGTGTCGTCGGGTTGGTTGGCGGGAAGTTGATGGATGTTGGTAGTGTTGTTGGGGTGGTTGTTGGTATTGTTGGTGTGGTTGTTGTTGTTGGTGGTGGTGATGAGGTTGTTGTTGGTATTGTTGTTGAGGTTGTTGTTGGCGGTATCGTTGTCTTTGTTATTGTTGTGGCTCTGAAGGTTGCCCCCACTAGGTGCGAGGGTCGACCAAATAGCGGGGTTGGGAAACATGCATATCTGGATTTGTGACTGACTGGTACCAAGTAATGTATTGACGAGAGTGTTGCATAATCTCGTCATCTTCGTAAACGGAAAATTGTAAGATATGGTCTGCTCGGTTTTTCCACATCCTACAATACTCCCTGGCAAAATTTCTCCAATTATTATATCTCCATTGGGCATCGACCCTTCTAAGATGCCAAGGATCCAAACATATCGGATCGCGTGGTATGTCTTGGAACATACCAAACTGCATCTTCACACGGTCGTTGTGGTGTATTTCCACAATGTTAAATCGTATGATTGCAGTCTTCGTAGTCCAAACCTTTGCATCATCATCGTTGGGTACATGGTCCAAACCCAAGTACGGTCTCCATGTAAACTGTTGATAAAAATAATGGAGATTAATGATAAAAATAATATACGTTAAAGTTAAAATAATTTGGAGTTAATCGAAATTACGTACATTAGTTGCGCCAAGGTGGTCTATTAGATTACGATAGAGGAGAACATTGTGTCTCAGATTCTTTCCGTAATCCATGCCCACTACGCTAAACCTATATGAATTAACATTTAATTTATTAGGATTTTATATATATGAAAGAATAAATATTTTAATAAATAAGCAATGTACTTACTTTGTTGCGTATGGAAAACTGAACGGTAGGTCGTTGACGGGATTAAGTGATTGCATTCTCCACCAACCCCATGTTTGAAGTAAGAAAGCACATCCATTGAAAGTTGATGTGTCTTTCATACAGTTTTTACACAACGAACTGTATAGTTGGGCAAGAACAGCGGAACCCCAACTATATCTTCCTATCTTATTCACGTCTCGAAGTAAACTCAAATACATAAAATTTACACTATTCCCGATACTTTCGGGGAATAAAAAACTACCAAACATTAACATTATATAGTTTCTAGTTTTTATAATTTTTTCCTCCTCAGTGGAGTTTTCATCCAAAACAAGGGAATAATAATGCTCTCTAAGAGTGGATAGAAATATACCTTGGTCTCTTGAACTAGGACCTTCTAATTTCATCACCAACTTCTATTTCTCCCTCTAACCAACGCATCAACTCTTTTTTCAGTTTGGCCATGGTAAATATGTGCCAAAATTTCATTTTTATTGGAGGTTTTGAGGCCGAGAAAACAACGTATCCATCTCTGGTATGGATGTATGGAGATGTCATGATAGAAAAAAAGAGAGAGTAACAGAGAATAAGAGAGAATATAAGAGAGAATATGAGATGAGAAGTTGAAAAAATGTGAAAAATGAATGAAGGATGGGTGTTTATTTATAAAAAAAAATACATGTAGGAGCCATCTGAAATGGCTCCTACATGTAAAGTACTAGGAGGAGGCGCCACCCTAGATGGCTTATTGATGAGTAGGAGCCACATGGGATGGCGCCTATGTGTTAAGTTTAAGTGCAGGAGCCATCTCAGATGGCTCCTATGTGTTATTTAGTCCTGAAAGTTGGTTATTTGCGTAAATTTTTTCAAAAGTTGGTTATTTACGTTTTTTTTATTTAAAAGTTGGTTATTCCAAAAAAAATTCCACGGTACCAAGCATGTCTATTTCGCTTGGTATTGCCAAAAATGATCTAGCACATGTTTTGGTAAGAACTGCAACACAACCAAAATTAAGTCCATATTCTAAAATTATATGCCAACTCATAATTAGGAGTGACCACCCCATAGTAGTTGTCCTCACCACTCCTTTTATGACTACACCATTGTTTACGCTTTTCTTCCCTTCACTCCATATCTTAGTGTAAAATTTATAACCCTTTACGGAGTATGTGTGCCATTCATTCACACGCTACCAATGACCTACAGACAAACTTCTCAAATGTATTATTTCAGGACTTGGTGCAACAATACATGACAATTATTCCTTGAACCATGCTGGAAAATATACATGTGTGTAACCAGTCGATGGTTGTTCACCTGTGCTTTGATAGTAGTAGGTACTAAATGCCCTATTTCGAAGAGAAAAAAAAGGTTAGAGAGAAGGTTTCAAGTTTTAACCAATAAAACATATATACTTAATCAAATATACTTTCTCAAGTTATGACGTCAGCACATCTTGCCAAGTTAGAAGAATAACCATCAGATATCCTCAAATCATTTAACCACCGACAGACTGCTTTTGCTTCTTGGGGAGTTAGAGCGTAACAAGCCTTGGGTTTTAATAATTTTCCATTTGGTCGAGGTTTCAACTCTAATTCTTTTCGATTACACAAAAGTTCCAAGTCTTTTATGGCCTTCTAATTATCTTTCACATTCTCATTATCCATTACTACGTTAAAAACATTATCAAAAAAGTTCTTCTCAATATGCATCACATCAAGATTATGTAGCAACAAATTATTCTTCCAATATAGAAGGTCCCAAAAAATACTTCTTTTTGTCCAATTGTGTGAAACTCCATGTCCTTGAATTTTGCGCGCTTCACCATTATCTGTGAATTTTGATAGGTCAGGAATAATATTCCATACTTCAGCGATAACATTCGAGGGGGAGGTAGTTCTTGTAACGCCCAGTTTTATTTAATATTATATTATATTAATATTTTGAGTTACCATTTGACGATTGTTTTGGCAACGAGAATATTTATATTAATCGATACATCTATTAATATATTTGGCGACGTTTCATTCGGTCCGATTTTTATTCCGTTCAGTTCGGTAAAATATTATTAGGACCGATATTTAATTCCCCGGAGTTATTTTAATTAATTGAGTTAATAATATTATTAGATATTATTAAGGTGTTAATTAATAAGATAAGTTATATGAGGACTAATTGTTGAGAATTGGGTGTACACCCTTGGCTTGCTAGTAAGAATACAACATAAAACCATTTTTCCTCATTTCTTTTCATTCCAACACAAAACCAAACTTAGAAACATAGAGAGAACTAGAGGGTTTTGGAAAAATAAGAAGAAGAGCAAGAGCAAGCTAGGAGTTTGGATTGGTTGGAGCATCTTGCAATCATCCAAGCATTTGAGGTAATGGGTTTGATCTTCCATTTCATATAGTTAGGGTTTGGTGATATATTTTGGATTTAGGAAGAATTGATAGTTTGACTCATGAGTTTTGGTTGAGTGATTGTTGAAATAACTTAGAAAGGTTGGGTTAGTAGTATGGATAGTGGGTGTTTTATTTCTAAGCTAGTAGAAACTAGAAGTTACAAAAATGGAATATGCAAACTGTGAAAATATGAAAAGAAAAACCACTGTCTGATATAGAAACAGGGAAGAAGAAAATGAGTGGAGGATGGAACAAGGGGGAGGCGTCCACCTCACCATGAGGGGAGACCGTCCCCCTCCCCTAGGAACCCTCCTCCATCTATGCGCAAGCATGGGACGATTGTCCCTGTTGCTGGGAGGAGAAATGGAAAAATGCCACTTCTGTTTTTCTATTTTCTATGTTTTGGGTTTTCTGCATAATTGTGTTTTTCTGCATAACTAAGCAATTTGCTTATGTTTCTTACAATTTCTATAATTCCTTATACTACTAGTTGATATTAATAAAATTTAATTAGGACATAAGTTAGCCGATTAAATTTGAAACACGATTATGTTCCGATTTCCCGATTTCGGTAATTTCAGCGATGAAGCAAGAATTCAACGAAAATTGACGTACTAGCTAATTTCGGCGTGTAGAACGTAGTGGTGAGGTTTGTTTTTCAAAACTATGAGTTTTTACGAAACGACTCAAAATAGGCCAAATTACGGATAAATTGAATCGGATTGCGTTTTAGTCGATTTAAGACACGTATGGACAATCCGATTGCGATGTTGACGATTATGATTAATGTCGGTTATTATGAATGACTTTCGTGACGATTATTGGTGTTTGACTATTTTTCCGTATTTGGTATTTGGTGAATTAATTGATAATGATGTGGTGTGATCAAACATGATGTTTGCGATGGTGTATTTATTAACGAATACTTGATGACATACGATGCGATGATATGTTTATCTTGATGGGGTTAAATATGGCGACGTGGACTTTATGTCAATTTTGATGAGCGATGATGATATTTTTGTTGTGTGGTGTTTATTGTCGAGTCACATACATTGCATTGGCGACGAGGGCTTTTATGCCAAGCGACGATGAACTTTATGCCAAATGTTCCTAATTATGAACAAAGCGACGGGTACCACATGCATAACATAGTCGTGCCTCATGGAGTCGGTTATGTTTATATTTGAGTTGTTTGGCGTTGGGTTTTAACTTACGATGAAAGATTTCAATCATTCAAAACTTTTCAAAATGTATGTGATGAAATAGATTAGATACATTTTTCATTAAGATGACATTCATCTGTCTCTTACTAACATCCTGTTGCTTCCACTAGCATAAGTGGGAACTACGTTTGCTCTGACTTTCTCAACTTCCTTTTGAGAATACGTAGGCACAAGGTCTCATCCTTGGCGAGCAAAAATTTCTTTCTCTCCCAGACCAAACAAGCCATAGATCCCTGTAGATCCGAGCTACAAATGCTCTGATTCCCATTAGGGGATATGTATGCAGAAGATCCAAAGATCTTTGCAAGCACAATAATAACAAAACCTAGAATCCTACATAATCTATCTTTCTTAAAATCCCAAAAGAGAAACTTTCCCAAGCATAGAAGTAGCAATTAAAACACACAAACATATCAAACATATTCATATATAAAGCTATGGATAACCATATATATTTAGGGTGCTCCATCTATTCCCTTTATATAACAAACCCCCTTACCCGGAATCTCCCCAATGCGTTGCGTCTAGTTTGCGCTAGTCGTAATGCATATCATATCAATTGAGGGTATTAACAGCTTTCCCCTTTTTCATAATCATTAAATCATCATTTCTTGTGTTGAAAATAATAAAGCTTGATGCTCGCGGCATCTTTATAAACAAATCAGAAGAGTAAATCGTTTCGAGCCAGAGGATCCGAATTCATATTCGATTCCCTAGCGCGACACTTTTTAACGCGAACAGACGCCCACCTCACCATGAGGGGCGTCCGTCCCCCTCCCCTAGGCGCCCGCCTTCATCTATGTGCAAGCATGGGACGATCGTCCCTGTTGCTGGGAGGAGAAATGGAAAAATGCCACTTCTGTTTTTCTATTTTATGTGTTTTGGGTTTTCTGCATAATTGTGTTTTTCTGCATAACTAAGCAATTTGCTTATGTTTCTTACAATTTCTATAATTCCTTATACTACTAGTTGATATTAATAAAATTTAATTACGACATAAGTTAGCCGATTAAATTTGGAACACGATTATGTTCCGATTTCCCGATTTCGGTAATTTCGGCGACGGAGCAAGTTGCTTCGAATTCAACAAAAATTGACGTACTAGCTAATTTCGACGTGTAGAACGTAGTGGTGAGGTTAGTTTTTCAAAACTATGAGTTTTTACGAAACGACCCAAAATAGGCCAAATTACGAGTAAATTGAATCGGATTGCGTTTTAGTCGATTTAAGACACGTATGCACAATCTGATTGCGATGTTGACGATTATGATTAATGTCGGTTATTATGAATGACTTTCGCGACGATTATTGGTGTTTCACTATTTTTCCGTATTTGGTATTTGGTGAATTAATTGATAATGATGTGGTGTGATCAAACATGATGTTTCCGACAGTGTATTTATTAACGAATACTTGATGACATGCGATGCGATAATATGTTTATCTTGATGGGGATAAATATGGCGACGTGGACTTTATGTCAATTTTGATGAGCGATGATGATGTTTTTGTTGTGTGGTGTTTATTGTCGAGTCACATACATTGCATTGGCGACGAGGGCTTTTATGCCAAGCGACGATGAGCTTTATGCGAAATGTTCCTAATTATGAACAAAGCGACGAGTACCACATGCATAACATAGTCGTTCCTCATGGAGTCGGTTATGTTTATATTTGAGTTTTTTGGCGTTGGGTTTTAATTGATGGATTATGTTGAATTGCGATGATATATGATACTTTGCGTTGATACGAGTATAATGATCATGTGACGAAATTAAAGTGTTAATTTTATACGCTAAATGCTAATTTAAAGTATGTGAGATTTTGATATATGTTGACATACTCTTATTAATTTTTGTCATTTATAATTCCAAAACTATTTATATATTTTATCATGCCTTTAATTATATGTTTTGGAGTATCTCACCCTTTACTTGTTTCGTCTTTTCCTTTATATTGGAAACATGCAGGTGATCCACGAGGATGATGAGGATTAGCTCGAGTCTCTTTATTTTGAGTCGCTCTGCTCTGATCATAGTAACACTCGGGTTTTGGGCAACGTTATTATTTTGATAGGATAGTTTATGTGTACTATCTTATGATGTTATAACTTTATGTATTGATGATAACATGATGATATGTATATTTTGTGAACACATCCGTTGTGCTGTGAATAGGCATATGTTTATATGATGAATTATGATATTAATCGGTATATCTGACTTTTGATTTGTGTGATGTGCATTATAATGCAAAGTGATGAAAATAAGAATATGTGATGCCTCAATATTTGTTGGATGAAATTTTGAAACTCAGATTTTATTATTAATTACGAGGGTCAGAATTGGGGTGTTATAGTTCTATTACTTTTTTGTCTTTTCTAAAAGCATTCTTATTTCTTATAAATTCAGGGTTTATAGGTAAGAACCTACGATGACAGTCAAACCACAAAATTTTCCTACCTTTTTCCAAAGTTGCTTTTGATTGATCCATGCAATGCAGACATTCCATTTTTCCATGTGTACCTCATCCAGACTACATGCCATATGCAGGAAAGTCGTTAATAGTCCCCATCAAAGAAGCTCGCATATTAAAGTTTTACTTACGAGACACATCATAAGTCCACTCTACCACTCATAACCTCTTGAGATCGTCAATTAAAGGTTGCAAATAAAAATTTATTCCTGCCTTTGGACTCGACGGTCCTGGAATTATGCATGTCAAAAACATGTAAGGTTTTGTCATGCACATCTCAGGAGGGAGATTGTATGGGGTAACAATAACTGGCCAACAAGAATATGCATTTGCTGACAAATTATACGGATTGAAACCATCAGAGGATAATCCAAGTCTTACATTCCTGGGTTATGCTGCAAAATCAGAATGAACTCTATCAAAGTGTTTCCATGCATCTCCATCATATGGATGTCGCATAACTCCAGAACTAGTTTTGTTTGTATGGTGCCATGTCATTTGACTTGCGATGTGCATTGATGCAACTCGTTTTTACTTTCGATCAAATCCTTTACTGCGAACTAAATACCTCGGACTATTGCAAAACTTACATTCCTCCAATTCTCCATCATTAGTTCTGAACTCGTTGTCATAAAATAACATGCAACCTCCAATGTAAGAATCAATATTTTTTACTTCTAGTCCCAACTTCGACACCATCCTCTTTGCATCGTAATAACTTGTATGCATGTTTTCCTTAACAGGAGTCACGTCCAACATCATTCAAGCAAATAATTCCAAATACTGGTCTGAAACATTCCAATTCGACTTTGCTACCAATATCCTCACACACATTGATAGCATGGAGTCAAAATACTCCTCTAACAACAATATATTTATTTCTTTCAACAACTGGAAAAACCTTTGCGTTTTCTCATTCGAGAGCTCTTCTGCGTCAAAGTCTTGAGGTTAATCATAAACCACATTCACCCCTAATGCGTCACCAACCATATCCTCGACTAAATTAAAATTTTCCTGACATTGCATGTGTGATGGACTACCTGCATGATCTCTATTTATATCTGATCCAACACGTGTTTGAGTGGAAGAAGCCTCTCTATTCATCTCTTGCATTTTCTCCCCATTAGATGTCCAAACCCAATAATTTGGCCTAAAATCCACTCTCTCCAAGTGACGTTTCACTTCACTAGGTCACTAATTATATTTCTGCAACCACACTTTAAACACAGACATCTTACCCCTCCTTCGCTTTGACAACAATCTTGAGCAAACACATTTGCGAGAAACACATCAACTCCTTCCTTAAAATGCGGTATAAGCTTGCGTCTTCCAGGAAATGCTCTATCATACATCCAACTACGATAGAATTAATAGTATTTCATACTGCACATGGTCATATTTAATTTTATTAAATAAAATTAGGAGTGTTCTATCGACAAATTTTTAAATTTTTGTCGATAATATCATATTTACTCTAAAAATAAATCATAATTACTATCCAATTATCTTAAATATCCATACTCTAATTAAACATATATTTTTAAAATATACCTACCTTATATTTTTATAATGTATCTACCTTATATTTCTACACATATTCTTACAATATATCGTACAAATATTTTTTGTTAAATAAACATATTTTTACTTTATTCCTTTCTAAAAATACTATGGTATTTTTATATACATATATTTTTTAGTCATGAACATATATTTTATAGTCCTGAACTTATTTAGTGCTAAACATAAATTTTTGACAAAAACATATACTTTTAATCCTAAACATCAATTATCTTCTTTAAATTAAAAAATATACAAAGTATCTATTTTAGTAATAAGTATACTATTTATATAAAAATATATAACTTTTAGAAATTATATTTTTGAGAAATTATACATATTTCAAAAAATTATATTTACTAATTTATTCCTAAATATTTACATATTTCCAATATATATACTATTTATCATAAAAATATATATTTTTAGAAAATATGTATACACGTTTCAATAAAGTTATACATATTCTTACATATTATTTTAAAAATCATACTTATTTTAATAAAGTAAGACACATTCCAAAAAAATTAATGTATATGAAAATTATACATATTGTTTTATTTATATATATTCTAATAAATAATGTGTTTAAAAAAAATTATAAATACTGTTTTTTTAAGTTTATCCATACTATTTTAATATATTGAGTATTTTATATATACTGTTTTTATAAAATATATATTGTTTTAAAAAAATATTTTTACTGTTTTTTGTATTTTAATATATTGTTTTTAAAAAAAATATATTATTTTTTTACTGTTTTTAAAATATATATACTGTTTTTTTATATATATATATATATATATATATATATATATATATATATATATATATATATATATATATATATATATTTTGGTTTCACTGTCAACCTATCAACATATTTTAATTTTAAAAGAATATAAAATTTATTTTAAGAAGTGAATATTCTTTTTAAAAAATTTATATCTGTTTTTCAAATTTTTAAATATATATTCTATTTTTCAGTTATTTTTATATATATATATATATATATATATATATATATATATATATATATATATATATATATATATATATATATATATATATATATATATATTAAACCTACTCTTTAAACATTTATATGCCAAAAAATGAATTTTTTACAATGTGTACCTGAAATTGATGAAAAATTACAGTTGTTGATTCAACTTTTCCTCTAAAATTTAGCTCCTTTAAGATATATCACTTGATACATAAAAAAAATTAGACAAACAGAAAAAATAAATTAGATATAACAAAAGAAATCAATAGAGAAAAAGGATTTAAAGGTTAAATTTTGGGAAGAGAGAGGTTTTGGAGATTGATTGAAGAAGAAAGTGTTTGAGGGCATCCCTCGGAAATAAAACGAGAATATTTAGTGAGAGGTCTCTCCTCGAAAACGTGTGCTTTGGTAATTGCATACTGCACGCCCAATTTGCACACTGGTTGACTAGTCACAAAGTTGTCTAGCCTGCATGGGGTTACCCCTCGCTTTTTTCACATTGACATCTAGCTTGGGGAACCCCGTCACAAATTTCCTTAAAGTTTAGCGCTTTTTTGTTTCACAGGGGTCTCCCCTCACAATGCATCAATTCAAAATTTATAAATTCCCTCTTTCCATTTTGCAAGGGGTTATCCCACATAATTTGTTTTTTCTTAAATTTTCACTTAGTGAGTGGCTTTACCCCCAAGCTATTTTTTTTGTTTGGGGATTAACCCCAGGCTAAATCCCTTGGCAACTTTCAATTTTTCTTGTAGTGAGATTGGTCAGCATCATAATCGAGCTTGCCTTAGTCGTCACAGTTGTGGTTGAGTGCTCATTGATGTGCGGCGACCAGCGTGGAGAAGAAAGACGACAAAATCTCCACTTGTTTCACGAGTAGAGGTTAGTGGTTCATCATATTTATGATGGCGACAGCGGAAATAGATATAATGGTTGCTTTCTCAGAAGATCTCGCACTAGTGTTTGTTTGTCCGTAAATCTGAAATAGATTTTTCCTTTTTCATTTTCAGCTCATTATCACTCCTATTTTACTTGTGTTTATAATTATGTTTGATAAGTTGTGTGTGGTGGTGGAAATAGATGTGTGTTTGTTATAATTTTCCCATTCACCTGTTTTCGGATTGAACCTGAAGCTTGTAGGAAGAATGTTTTTTTGGAATTGAAATGAATAGACATAGTCTTTTTTATCAGTTTAGGGTTTATGGAAAATTGGTATAATTAAATAGATATAGGAAGTTGAGCATTTAAAAATATAGGGTTAAAAACGATTAAATGCATTAATATCAAAATATAGGGTTAAAAACGATTAAATTAAAATAAAGAAATAATGTAACAAAATGTATCGTGCTGACGCGTCAGCAATATTAATTGTCAAAATCATGTGGTGATAGTAGTAGTATAAAAAGTCTATTTTATCATTGGATCTAGATTAGTTGTTAATTGTAGTTAGATGGGGTAATTAATGCATTTCCATGTACTTTGATTTTAGAAAAACCATGAAACAAATTTTTGAGATTTTTAGAGAATACCAGTTCGATTCCTAGAAGAAACAATACTTGGTCAGTGTTCATACCTTAGTTTAAGAGTTCGAATTAAAAGGATCTCATACTTCTATGAACCAGAGTGCGTAAGTTAATTTTTTATTTTATTTTCTAAAGAGTCACTTCATTATGATAAATAACTATATGATTTGTGTTTCTAAACAATAATTCATAATTAATAATTAAAAGGTTAAATATACAACACCTCCTACAATATTAGCGAGATTTGATTTTATTCCATGGTAAAATTTTTTTTTGTAAAATCTCCCTCGTAATATTCCCCTGACTACCACATGTATTTTGTTTTATTTTTTAATTATTTTTTTAATCCTTTTAATACATGTGGATTTTCTTTATTTATTTTTACTTATTTATATTAATTATTTTTATGTTTTCTTAAATTATTATTTTAATTATTTTAATTAATATTTATTATTTAATTATTTTTTAAATGATCAAAATATTATATTTGGACCATTACCAATCGATATGACTTGGAAGTAAGAACTTTGACCATGCTTATTCTCCTCTTGTTTATCATGTCTTAGGCTTTCCCAAGTAATTGATGAAAGATCCAATTCTAACTCCAATTACAATTGTTCTTCTAATAAATATTTTGTTTTAAAAAAAATTAATTATAAATACTGTTTTTTAAATTTATATATAATATTTGTTCTGGACTGCTCGAATATCTGTCGGGCAGGTCACTCCACCTTGAGGTTCAACGATCCGTCGAGATTCAATAACATACTGGGGGCTTCTATCTGCCCGTTCCATGCGTCACTGGCATTCACTTCTCGACACTTCTCGAGCAGTTCCACTGTTTGTCTCGCTAAAAACTATGCCCGTTATGTCTCCTCTTCTCGACATAACAGCTAGTTACGAGCATCAGTGCCCGGTCTGACCAAGTCAACACGGACAACTATATTTGGGAATCCGCATATCTAGGTACAAATATAGCAACCAATGAGAATCCTCCAATGATCGTTATATAAACCCTCATATCTTTGAGGGCAAGGTATCACATTCTTACTCTCAAAATCCTAGTATGCATTATTCTCACTTTAAACATTTGCTTACTTTAGCATCAAAATGTCTTCCAGGTACACCACCCCCTCCTCAACATCAATCTTGCTCGAAGGATCTTCATCTATTTCGACCGTCTCCAGTTCTGATCAACCGACCAGATCAGTGGCGCTGTCTGTGGGAATCTATCTTCCCCGTCTTCATTCATCATCAAGAAATTAGAAGATCAAAGATACTTCAAAACTCCCAACGAGATGGATGATAACAACGGTCAATTACCTTCCAACAAGGCCCTTCTCTCGTCTGTCCGAAAAAAAGACGGGAGTGATGCCTTCCCTTATCTCGAAGATCTCATAGATCACATGGACGACAAGACTGTCTCCCCCAATTCTGACGATGCTAGTGACCAAAATCCCCTCTTGGATAACCAGAAATCCAAGAACCAAGCTGACAACCCTGTCATCACTCATCCCTCGGCACCATTGTCGACCAACACGGACCCAACATTTACTGCAGTCCTGTTCTTCCTTAATTAATAATCTAATAAGTAAGTCTATAATTTATAAATTGATTATGTCAAATTATAATGGATTAATTATGATGATTACTTTTGTTAATAATCAACTATAGAATATCCAACCAGTTTTCATCTTCATCTCAAATTATTCCACCACAACCAGATAAGCCATTATTCTCATGTGCACCATCCACATTCATTTTCACGACATTTCTTTTTGGACAACACCACTTAATTCCACAACATTTTTTCTCCACATGGTTTCTATTCATAATTCTATTATTGATCTTTGTACCTTCATGATACTCCTTCACTCTTCCCTCAATACAAACCCTCCTATTATGGGGTCACACGTAACTCTCTTCATGAAACTATTTATTTCTCTATGTCGAAATCATATGACAACCTATTGCCCAGTTCATGCACCAATTGCTCACTGCACGCACATCCTTTGAAATGTTAGAAATCATTCGTAATTTTTGAAGGAATCCAATTATCCCATGCAGCGCTTGCAAACTTGCAGCCCCTTAGAGAATGAAGAGTAGTTTCACTTGTGTTCTCACATAGCCTACAGCTCGCAGTGCCAAATCCAAACATACTCATCCTATGGCCAGCTAAAAGTCCATCGTGATTTAAAATTTAGATTAAGCATCATACTTTCTCTGACACTTCCATCTCCCAAATACATCTCCATAATTTGCTCATAACATCATTTTCTTCCATCAAAGATCGGTACATACTACCTATGGAAAATGAGCCATCCCCTTTAGTTCCCACAACTAACTCATCCTACATGTTACCAGTAATAGGAGGAAGAATAGATGCAATGCCAAATATGATATTATGAGGAATCCACTCCACCATGTTCCAGTTCCAATCACCATTATCCCCAACAAAGTCACACACTTTATCATCATTTAATTCAGGAGGAATTGATACATTGTAATCAATAGTGCTCTTTCCTTTTCCACCCAACTATCGCTCTAGGCTTGAGTAATGATGTTTCCATCATGTTAATTGGAAGCATCCTCCTACTAAAGTGATATGGTACTTGCCAATAATTTCACGATTTAAGAGACTTTTTCCTAATTTAAATGAAAGAAATAATATGAGATGACATACATATAAAAGGAAACATGATGGAAATATTTTCCATGTAATTAATTCATTGCAATGGAAGAAATTTTTTTCCGTTGTTTTTGGATTTTCGAATTGAGACAATAAACCTTAGGCTCGGGCTTCCCACTAATGGAATGAGACCCTTTTGTAATTTTAGCACTAATCATTCATCATGACTTGTTATTCTCACTATTTATAACCTATCTCCTTGGTTGTGCATGAAGCGCAAGTATATTTTGTTAAGTATGATAATTTTTGGACCACGACAACCTGGTAACGACATATATGTTTATCTTTATCCATTAATTGAAGATTTACGACTTTTGTGGGATAAAGGCATTGAAGTTGATGATGCATATTTTGGGGATAAGTTTAAGATGCGTGCAATGATATTTTTCACAATCAATGAATTTCTTGGTTATGGTAATTTGGATGGCTATAGTGTCAAAGAACATAAAATGCGTCATATATGTGAATCTGATACATGTTATCACCAACTTGAGTTTGGAAAAAAGACTATTTACACCGGGCATCGAAAATTTCTAAAACCCGACCAACCTTATTGTAACTACATGAGGATTTTAATGGAGGTCAAGAGTTTTCTATGACTCCTAAACTTTTAACTGTGGAATATGTTTATGAAAAACATGAACACATTAATGTTATCTTTGGAAAGAGTAAAAAGGGTCAGTTGAGAAAAATATATGAAAAAGAGGTATGTTTTCTTTGATCTTCCATATTGGTCAAGTCTTGATGTTAGACACTGTCTTGATGTGATGCATATGGAGAAATATATATGTGATAGTTTGATTGGAACACTTCTAAAATTCAAGCTAATACTAAAGATAGTAAGACTTCTCATCTTAATATGGAGGCGATGGGAATACAAAAACAATTAGCTCTGACAGATAGAGGAAATATAACTTATCTGCCTCAAGCATGTCACACTCTATCTAAAAAGGAAAAGAAAATTTTATATGAGTTCTTGCATGGTATCAAAGTTCCCCAAGGTTACTCATCAGACATAAAAAAAACTTGTATCAATGAAAGATCTCAAGTTAATTGGTTTAAAATCTAATGATTATCGTGTATTGGTGCAACAACTATTACTAGTGGATATCCGTGGGATCCAACAAAAAAAAGTGAGAGTAACTATAACCATATTATGCTTATTATTCAATGTCATATTTAATAAAGTTCTTGATTTTAAAAAATTAGATGAATTAGAAGTTGAGACTGCCATTATCTCATGTCAATTGGAGATATATTTTCCTCCGTCATTTTTTGACATTATGGATCACTTACTTGTTCATCTACTTAGAGAAATCATATTTTGTGGTCCAGTTTATTTAAGGTGGATGTCTCCAATAGAGAGATATATCTTTAAATGATATACGAAGAATCATCACCAACCAGAAGCTTTGACTGTTGAAAGGTACATCACTAAAGAAGTTTTTAAGTTTTGTACAAACTATTTGTCAAAAGTAGATTCTATAGGTATTCCAAAGTCTCGTCATAATGATCACATATACGAAAGACATATTCAAGGTTTATATATACATCAATGGCTCAATATGTAGTTATTCCAGCACATTTCTATAATTGAATAATATTGATGAAATTCAACCTTACGTAGATACTCATAAAAGACTTTGAAGAAAAAATATCTTCAAATCAGCGAAAATTTGTTGTTGATAAAGCATAACAAGAGATTCTTATATTGGTTTAATAAAAGGGTATAAATTGATCATAGTTCCTCCGAGATATTTAAGTGGTTGTCGTATCAGACAAAATTTAATGTCATAACTTAGACTGTTAATTCTATATTTTTATGGTCTCCATTATGTTTGGTAAAACTAACATAGAAGCAATATGTTAGATATGATATGTTAACTTGATAAGAAGAATATATTGAGCAAGAAGTCCTACTTTATGTTGAGACACGTTGAGTTGAAATGTTTCAACATTTGGAGCAACATATCAAATAAGATGTCCTATGCCGGATCATTCGACATCGCGCCTGTGATAAGTTGTTCAGCTGGATTTTTATAGTTTGTTAAATTATAAAGACAAGATATATTTTATGGATATTAAATTATCCTTTGTGGCAATTTTTTATAGGCCTGGAAGAATCAAAAAGAATATTGACTTTCTAATTATGAAGATAATTTAGTGTTGGTTTTATTGATTGACAACAATTTTGGTAAAACATTCTGCTCAGAAATAACTTGAAGTTTACTGAAGTAGCAGATGTCATAGAAGATGTCCTGACATGTGAAACTGATAGACGTGCATAATTTTTAGGAAGTCAGTTTGTTTGTTATTTATATGCTTCGACTAAGGAAGCTTGAGAAACACCTTCATCAATCTACTTGGAGATTTAATGTCCTGCTCTCATGGAGAAAGGACAAGAGACGCTGAAAACTTGTGAGTAAAGCAATCCTAGTTGCTGTTACTATATTTAAAGGATGAAAACCTTGTTTTGCAGTTTGGCCATTCCAGTTTTAGAGAGTTTAGTTTTTAATTTTTGAATGTTCATTGTGTTAGTTGTCAATTGTTAATTATGAGCCTCTCGAGTATTTCTACTTGAGAAGGACATTTTTTTGAGTTGTAAGATCTTTGAAGCAAGTGTGATTGTGTGTCTTTAAAGAGTGTCTTCAATTTTAGTTGTTTTTAGTATCACGGGTTGTGGTACCGAGAGAGTGAGCAGAGGTTCTCATATCTAAGTGTGGTATCTTAGGTAGAAGAGTCATTGGGTGGTTTGATTAGGTGAGGAGGTGTAAACAGGGAAGGTTTAGCTCCGAATTAATACTACTAATAATGAACTTCATCCCTGGCTTGGAAGCCCCTAGACGTAGGTTAGTTAGAACCGAACTAGGTTAACTAGTCTCTGTGTTCTTATTGTTTTTTGCATTGTTAAATTTTATTTTGGTTAGCTGTGTTCAAGCAAATATAAGTGTCGTGACATTACCTTCGACATCTCATATTTGATACTAGAATTTCAATTGGTATCAGAGCAGGCATCCTGCTCTATCTCTGGGTGAGATCTAGGGAAGATACTTTCTGTTAATATGGACAAGGATGCAATATATTTGAATAGACCACCTATCCTGGATGGCTCTAACTATGATCTGTGGAGGCCTCGCATGGAAGCATATATAAAGTCCTTGGACATCAGGGCTTGGGAGGCTATTCTGAAAGGATAGACATATCCTGTGATTATTGGAGCTGATAATCAACCTACTGGTAAGCTAAAACCTGAGGAAAATTGGTCAAAGGATGATGATGAACTAGATCTTGCAAATTCAAAAGCATTGAATGCTATATTCGGTGGAGTTAATAGAATCATCTTCAGATTAGTCAATACATGTGAAGTGGCCAAGGATGCTTGGAAAATACTCGAGACTACTCATGAAGGGACCTCCAAGGTTAAAATGTCAAAACTGCAGCTGCTCACATCTAAGTTTGAGAACCTGAGAATGAAGGAAGACGAAAGCATTCAAGAATTTCATATGAATGTTTTTGAAACTCCTGGTGCTCGCAGTGCCTTGGGTGAGAATATTCCAGAAGAAAAGCTGGTAAAGAAGATGCTTAAATCTCTACCTAAGAGATTTGATATGAAGGTAATAGCTATTGAATAAGCTCAGGATATCAACAACATGAAAGTGGATGAGCTTGTAGGTTCACTTTAAACATTTGAGCTAAGTATAAATGAGAGGTTTGAGAAGAAGCCCAAAAGCATAGCATTTAAGTCCAACACTGAAGAGAAAAGTGAGGAATATGATTTGAATACCGAGGAAGGATTGTCAAATACCATAGTCATTCTAGGAAGATAGTTCAATAAAGTTCTAAAAAGAATGGATGGTAGCTCAATACCAAATGTTCGGAACATCCCATATGACATCAATAGGACAAGTAATTTTGGGAAGAAAGCAGAAGCTGAAGAAAGATCCACTCAAGGAAGAGAACTAAGATGCTATGAATATGGAGGATTTGGTCACATCAAATGCGACTGTCCAACCTATCTCAAAAGATAAGACAAAGGGTTGAATGTACTGTGGTCAGATGAAGACTCTGAAGAGGAGATACCAGAGGAATCATCCAAACATGTAACAACCCTGATTGGTTCATATATTTCTGATGGAGATTCTAGTGACGAAGAACTGACTTTTGAGGAACTGGCTACTACATACAAGTAACTATGCATATAAAGTGTTGAAGTTTTCAAGGAGAATGAGAAGCAGAAGAAGCTCATACTACAACTGCAAGACATAAAAAAAGGAGCATATGGAGATGATTAAGAAGCTTGAAGGTGAAGTATTTGTTCTAAAAGATGACCTTGATCAGATGACCAAATCTGTCAAGATGCTAAATAGTGGATCTGAGACACTGGACAAGTACTTCAAGTAGGAAAAGTTGCTAGAGACATGACTGGACTAGGGTACAATGGTACAAGGGAGTCCTCTACAGAATCTTCTCAAAATCAGGGTGAACCCAAGATGTCGAGTCAGATGTTTCAACATCACAAAAAGGATAATCATAAACAGCATAACAGAAGAAATCAACACTGGAGATGTCATTATTGTGGAAGATATGGTCACATAAAACCATACTACTTCAAGTTGTATGGTTACCCCAACTCTACACATCAATCAAATGTGACTCAAGCTAGCCCAAAGAAACACTGGATTCCCGAAGCAAATGTATCATGTTTCTTGGCTCCCACTGCTGTGATACGGTGAACTGACTTTTGTAGGATTTTTGTATCCAAATGTGCGGATAGCAAGAGTCGCCACCGACTTTTATTTTTATCCAATTAAGGGAAGGTAAAAAGTACAGAAAAAGACCTTCGTTTAGATTCTGAGTACGGGAGAATGGTTATGAAAAGGGAAGGTATTAGCACCCTTTTCCATCCGTAGTTATCTACGGGCTCTTAGTTGCTCTTAGATCACTTTTAAAATTGCTTTCTGTGTGTTTGAAAAGATATTTTTGAAAATGCATTTCGCTTTGACTTTGTAATGATTCATGTAGGAATGTATACAAAGTGTTCGGAAATGTTTCGTTTTGAAAAGTGTTTGAACTTTGATAAAAGTGTGTGGTGTGAAAAGCATTTTGATCGAGCAAGCAACTAAAAGTCTTTATCACCTACTCAGAATGGTCGTTTTCGTATTTTTACGTTCCTTTAGAATAGCGTTATCCATACCATTAGTTGGTAGGTAACTCCATTCGTTGGATGTAGAAGGGACATTCGAAGGGACATCGGATGGTCATAGAAGGCAACTTGTAGGAAGTATCCTAGCACATTCAAAGGGACTATCATCATTTTTCGTAGGCGACAATCGAGGGTCAAGATCATGTATTCGTAGGCGACATCGTGGGTCTATGATCTTTGTATCGAAGGGACTATGATGATTTGTTTTGAAGGCAACAGTGCTAGAATACCTCTACATTCGAGGGACTTGACCATTTTGAATTCGTAAGGCAACGAGAGAGAATTACCCTAAGGGGTGCGTGTGTGAAAGAAGTGTGTTGAATTCAGGTATATGTTATCTTGAAAATTAGTGAGCTATGTTGATTATTATCTTGCCATACACGCCTAGTTACTAACAGTTTATAGGGTGCGGAAATTAAAATGCGAGAATGTAAAGTGCGGAAAGTAAAATCCTACGCTATTACATGGCTTTGGGGCAGATACATAATTTAAACTTGCGGAAAAGAAAATCCTAATTTAAACTATTACATCCCATGAGCAGTTACATTATTGGAAAAAAATAAAACGATAAAAGAAAATCGTCTGAAACGGAACAACCTGTGAAAGAATAAGAAAATTGGTAATACGAGATGAATCGAAATAAGAGGAAAATGTTAGTAAAAATGCAAATTTTTATATGATAAAAATATGACATGCTGGAAATAGTACTAATATGCTAAAATAATTTTTTGGGATTTTTTAGATGCAATTTAATAATTTAAAATGAATTAAAAGTGATTTAAATGCAAAATTACAAATAAAAATAAATATGCATGCAAAATTATATTTTTTAATTTTATAAATTAAATAAAGGTTTTATGAAAGTAATGTAAAAAGAAAAATAATTTTTGATGAATTTTAAATGCAGAAATAAAAATATGACAAGAAATTAAAATGTATGGAAAATATTAAAAATATGAAAATATGAAAAATATGAAGAAATTGCAAGCTTGTAAAAAAAATGGTCTCAGCATGGTTCGAACAGGGGACCTGACCCTCAAACCTTGAAAACCAACGCCTTGACCAACTGAGCTGGCATGTTCTACTGTTTGGAAACGGAGTGAATGGAATATACACGCATCGCTCTCCCACTGCCTCCTCCTTCGCGCCAGACTTCGTCTTCAACCTTTCAAATATTTGAATTTTCAGCGTCGGTCGTTGCTCGACGCTATGTCCCTGGCT
This sequence comes from Vicia sativa, assembly GCA_021764765.1. Taxonomy (NCBI): domain Eukaryota; kingdom Viridiplantae; phylum Streptophyta; class Magnoliopsida; order Fabales; family Fabaceae; genus Vicia; species Vicia sativa. The sequence continues at coordinate 139,792,577 of CM038794.1, forward strand.
ACAATCAAAAATCCAGCACACATAAAATAAATAAGTTCAAAAGGCATAGTTTGATTCCTGAGATCATTCCGAACACGATGGTATAGGTCCTATCGTCCAATTTGTCCTATTAAGGGAAACCCTAATTCGTTCACAGAAACCCTAATCATGGTGTAGCACGATTCAGGCCATGGAAATTCAATTGGCTTGCCTAGAAAGCTTGCAAACACATCACTAAACACAAAAACAACACCAAATCGAGTTAATAATGCATGAATGAATGAATTCGAATTTTGAAAATTCAAGAACAAACCGATTTCAGTTTTCACGATTCTTGATGTTTTTTGGCAAAGTAAAGGTCTGAATCGATTCTGGAGATGTCAAGGAATGTGTTGGACACCTCAAAATCGATTGAAAACGGCTGGAAGTAGGATTGCTAATAGCTTGTGCACCACGGTTTTTTGAGCTTTGGAATAGGGTTTCTAGAGCAATCTTTCTGTCCTCTTTCGATTGGTATGCATCAGGTATAAGTACTGGAAGGTTTTGGCATTGTTTTTGGTAAGAATCAATCACCATTCAATGAAAATCAATTTTGATTTTTGTACAAAATCAAATTTTCAAAATTTGATTAATTCTCAATCCAATCTTGCCAAATTTGATCTAATTTCGAAAATTGCTGGCATTGGTGAGTTACTTGAGTCTCAAGGAAAGAATAAAATCAATCTTTGCAATTAATTTTAATTTTGTACTTTATTTTTAAATTTAATTTGCATTTAAATGAATAAATTACAAATTAAATAGAAAAATAAATCAAAAATTCGTGGCATTGGGCTTGGATATTCCTAATTGTATGAGGAATAAGTTTGGATGAAGAAAAAGCAAGCCCATTTGCAAAAATTTGATTTTAGAAGTATCTCCCTTTCGCATTCTTTCAAAATTGCCCAACTTGTGAATGGTGTAACTTGCTCAATTTTCCACATTTTTGAGTGTTCTTGGACTTTTTGGAAAGCTCTAAGAGTCCTCTAACCAACCCTTTTGGTCTCATCTCAATTGGAGTTTCCATGCTCAATATATCTTCAAAACAAAATGTTGACTTTTTGTTGACTTTGAAAATGACCTGTAATGTTTTGAGTCATACCTCTCAAATGAAGCATTTTTGAACATTCTTGTGAGACATAAAGTTGTAGAGAATTGAATTTCCTTCAAAACAAGAGGTGGTGGAAAAATTTCTGAGAAAGTATGAGAAAGTTATGATCATCAAAGTTCGATTGACTTTTCACCTAGAAACCCTAATTTAGAAAGTTTGACTTTTGAGCAAATCTTGAGTTTTCTTGATGAATCATGATCAACCCTTGATCAAATGATGAATGTAACTTCAAAATGAGGATGTTGACCAAAAATTATGAAGTTTGACTGTATGTTGACCACAGTTGACTTTTTGTCCAATACAATTGATTTTCAACCATCTGAGCAATTGTTTGAGGAAATTTGACTTGTGAGGCTTGAAACTTGTCATGGAGAATCTTTGAAGCATATGAGGAGGCATGGTGACCATTGGAGATGTTGGAAGTCCATCTTGATCTGAGAATCACCAAACCCTAACTTGGGTTGATTGTCTAGGAGAGAGTTTGTCTGGTCAACTCTTGAGGAATCCTTGGGTATGGATGTATGAAATATCTTGAGAAGATGGAGGGCAAATTTTGGGGTATGACAGCTGCCCCTTTTCAATCTTCTTGTACTGGAGGGTTAGATTGACACGCTTGTCTTTCGTGAACTGGAGGTAGAAGATGATTGAACACTCGAGTATACCTGAAAATTTGCACTCGCTGTTGGATATTGCGGGAATGGGCTTACAGATGCCATTTGGAGAAGCTGGAGATTTCGCTGGGGAATGAGTCGTACGCTAGACTCGAGGTTGTGACATGAGAATTGACGGTGATGGGCTTAAGATGCCATCTGGAAAGGTTGATGCTGGGGAGTGAGCCGTACGCTAGGCTTTGTAGTCGTTTCTGGAAATATAGGAGATGGGCTTAAGATGCCATCTAGAGAAAGTCGTATGCTAGACTTAGTACCCGCCTTTGAATGAAGTTATTGGTTTGTATTGGTTTTTTAACCAAATATGTAGCATTCTGAAGGTGGAGAAATGTTGACAAGTAGTCGGAGATGGGCTTAAGATGCCATCAGGCCAGTCGTCGCTAGACTCTGTAGTTCTTTGTTGATAATATGATCGAATAAATCTTCGTGCTGATTACTCTGAGGAATAGTAGTTGGCAAGAATGTGGATAGCTTCCCTGTTGTGCATCGGGTGTTAATCCATGCCTGTTATCGGAGGATAACTTGTGATCGTTTGGATAGGGTTTCCCGTCTGGCTTCGGGTATTAATCCTGGATCCGTTGTCGGAGGACAACGAGTGCGGTCGTTCGGATAGTTTTCCCGTCGAGATTCGGGGCTTAATCCTGGACCTGCTGTCGGAGGACAGCTAGGGGTGGTCTTTCAGATAGTTTTCCCGTCGAGATTCGGGCTTAATCTCGGACGCTTGCGTCGAGCGATTTCCACCTGCTTTGGAGAAAACAAGAGAAACTTTGATAGAATATTTGTTAGTCTTATGCAAAGTATGATGCATGATAATGTGTATGAATGACATATGCATGAATTATGACTTTATGAATAATGTATGAATGATAGATGTCGTGGTATTTCAAAACATATCCATCTTGAAGAAGATGCGGATGTTCTGCTTGGGGATTACTGATTTCTGCTTGAGGATGAAACCATGGAGATCTTGACTAGGAATAAGAATAGGTGACTTTGACTCCTCCGATGCACTATCTGACCAAGTTTCAAGTCCGGATACTGCTGTTGGGGAATAATGATAGAAGACGTTCCGCTGGGGACCCTGCATGTAGACCCTACTGGGGATGGTGGGAGTTGGAAAATCACTCCGCTGGGGATCTTAAAATGAGGGCGGCTTGCTGGGAACTTTGTGTTCAGACCCTGCTAGGGATGATGGCACCGAGGAGCCCTCTGTTGGAAAGTGAGAAACGTAGTTTTCTTCCGATGTACTATCTGACCGAGTCTCGGGCCTAGATACCATTGAGGAAGGTAAAGATTGAGAAACTCGTCGTTGGAGGTCTCGTGCATAGACCCTGCTGGAGAGTCTGGGAGGAAATCTGTTGGGGGTCTTGTATGTAGACCTTGTTGGGAAGAATTAGAAGGCGCTTTACTGGGGTGTAAGAGGTGTAGGTTTCACTGGAGAGCGTTTGACGGTGGCTGGGAGATAGGGTTGGGGACCGTTGGAATCTCTGACTAGGGGAAATAGGAGGTGTAGGTTTTCCCCGATGCACTATCTGACCAAGTCTCAGGTCTGGATACCGCTGCTGGAGGAAAAGGGAATTGTTGAAAGATATTCTGCTGATGATAAATACCTCGGCCGGGGATGAAGTGTTACAACTTGGTTAGTTGAGTGGAATCACTGCTCGTGGATTAACATATACTCCGCTGGGGGAGGTTTAGTGAGTGACACCTCTGCGGGGGTTACGCTCTGCGAGGGAACGTTTTTGGTGAGCAACGACTCTATGGGGATTTTGTACTCTGCAGGGGAACATGTTGGTGACCTTCGTCGTCATCTCAATTCCTAGTGCCTGTAGTAAGTACTTTTGTATGTCTGCTTTTCGTATGTTTGCGATTAGATTCTTATTGTCAAATGCGTATAGTCATTCAAAACAAACGTTGGACTTATTGCAAACGACAATAGTGAAAATTGTAAAGAAAGAATCTGCATTTATTTGGAAGGTGGCGTATGGCCAAGTAGTTTATACACAAGAAAAGTAAAGAGCTATGCGGAAGCAATCTCGTTAAGTTCCAACTATGCTAGTACTCATATATCTCAACTATCTCATCTCCTTGCTGTCAGTAGAAAGTGAGTGAATTGATCTTCGCCATTTGAGTCCTGAATGCTGAGAGTAGTCTAAAGATAGGTGATTTGGAAGAGACATAGTCGCACGCTTAAATCCCTAACTTTTGCCTAGACCGCCCTTTCGGGTTTTCTACGGATACCTTTTTGCCCAAGCCTTTTCGTGTTTTCGACTTGCGGTGTACATCTTTGTATATATCCTTAACTTTTGCCCGAACCTTTTGGTTCGCCAGATGCCCTTACTTTTGCCTAGGTCATCGACCTAGCGGGACTCTTTATCGTAGTATTTTTGACTATATCCGCATTCACGGTGTGGGAAGTCTTCACCATCCATGGTGCTAAGTATCATGGCTCCGGAAAAATCTGTCTTGACTACAAACGGTCCCTCGTAAGTGGGAGTCCATTTGCCCAGGATCACCTTGTGGAAGAATGATGCGTTTGACTACTAGATCACCGACTTGGTAGACTCGATGCTTGACTTTCTTGTTAAAGGCTCTAATCATTCGCTCGATAGATCATCCATGGCGGATGGATGCGAGTCGTTCTCATCAATCAAGTTGATCGGTCGAGGCGAGTCGATCCAATCGTCTTCTTCTGCGTCTGGAGGACTCGTGGAGGGTATGAACCTCAATGGGTAGGACGGCTTCCATACCGTATCGAGAGAGAAGGGGTTGCCGGTTGATGTTCGTCTTGTAGTGCGATAACCATGAAGAGCAAATGGTAACATCTCATGCCAATCTTTGTATGTTACTGTCATCTTTTGTATAATCTTCTTAATGTTCTTGTTGGCGAGAGCTGGTTTCTCGAGATGTATTTTATCGGATCCATCTTGAAATCAACAAGGTAGTGTGAGTCAACATATCTTGTCTTAGTCGACGAGTTAAAGCCAAGTTTTCTCGAGTGTGAGTATCTTGTTTCACGTCGGTAAACTTTTGCTAAGGTAGTATATTGCATACTCTTTTCGACTGCACTCGTCATGTTGCCCCAACACACACCCCATTGAGTTCTCTAACACCGTCAAGTACATGATAAGAGGTCTTCCTTCGGTGGCGGCATCGGATAGGAGGATTCGAGGTACTCCTTGATTTTGTCAAAAGCGATCCGCAATCGTCATTCCATTCCACTACTTGATCTTTCTTCAGCAACTTGAAGATTGGCTCACAAGTAGCGGTTATATGTGCAATGAATCTGGCAATGTAGTTCAATCGGCCCAAGAAACCTCTGACTTCCTTCTCGGTGCGGGGAGCTGGCATTTCTTGTATAGCTTTGACCTTGGCGGGGTCAACTTCAATACCTCTATTGCTGACAACAAACCCTAGGAGTTTACCGGACCTGACTCCAAAGGTGCACTTGTTAGGATTGAGTCTCAACTTGTACTTCTTCAATCTGTCAAACAACTTCTGCAAATGATCAAGATGTTCTTCTTCAGTCTGTGATCGAGCTATCATGTCGTCGACGTAGACCTCTATCTCGTGATGGATCATATCATGAAATAAGGCCACCATGGCACGCTGATAAGTGGCGCCTGCGTTCTTCAACCCGAACGGCATAACTTTGTAGCAGAAAGTACCCCACTGTGTAACAAAGTAGTCTTCTCCATGTCTTCAGGAGCCATTTTGATCTGATTGTAACCGGAGAAACCATCCATGAAAGAGAAAACCTTATGCTGGGTGGTGTTGTCAACCAGAACATCAATATGAGGGAGTGGAAAATCGTCTTTCGGACTCGCTTTGTTCAAATCTCTGTAATCCACACACATTCGTACTTTGCCATCCTTCTTAGGTACAGGTACCACATTTGCAACCCATTGTGGATAAGAAGTAACAGCTAGGAAACCGGCATTGAACTGTTTCATAACTTCGGCTTTGATTTTCTCTGACATCTCAGGACGCATGCGACGAACCTTCTGTTTCACTAGGAGAAAACCTTCTTTCGTTGGCAATCGGTGTACCACAATATCAATGTCTAAACCAGGCATGTCTTCGTACGACCAAGCAAAAACCTCAATATAGTTTCGTAGCATCTGAATCAATCTTTCCTTGACACTGTTCTCAAGACCCGCTCCTATCTTGATCTCTTTTCAGTCTTCATCAGTACCCAAATTCACAACCTCAACTTGCTCTTCGTGTGGTGTATAACTCGCTTCTTCTTCTTTCTGCACTTCACAATCTTCCTCACTTTCGTCTTCGGCTAGGTAGATCGGATTATCGAAGTCATTTTAGCAATAGCATAGCTGTTATTAACGAGATTCGGAGTGATTCTGCATTGTATCACGTGGGTGTGTGTAAGAAACACATAGCTCTTTGAAGGGGTGATAAAGTAAAGAAAGAAAACAAACAATTAAATGCAAAAGTCCAACGAATTTATTGAATGAAAATACGCAAACGACAGATAATAACCCTCATAACGAGCCATGATGCCCCGGGTAAGGCACTAGGCTTTAGAGTTTATTGTTCAAAACATAAAGAAATACGAAAAGCAAAACAAAACAAGAGCAATTACTCCTGGCTAAAGGAGATTGGTATGACGTCTTAAGCCTTCCAATTGCTGAGCCCTTTTTCTGGAGTTGGGAAGATCCATTTGCTGATGTCGAAGTCGTTGTCGCCGTCTTCTATAGCATGGATTCCACTCGGCGATGCGGAAAGGAAGTTGGCCCACGTTCGCGTATCATCTTGACCCTTGATGGTGAAGCCTAAACCGTCTTGTCGATTTGAAAGGGAGATCGGGAGCGACCCCAAATAGCACTACCTCCTTCTTCAGCTTGAGCATCCTTGGTGAGGCCATCCTAGCGGAACTTGTGTAACCGGGAGTGACGGGAGAGTCGACATGATGGGTATTGTTTCAAATGCTTGACAGGAGTCTCAAGAATTCACCTTCCATCTCAAGGTATCGGAATGATGCAGATGATGACCATGTATTCCTCTTCACCACATCGTAACAACCTTCCCTTTCACGGTACTTGACCGATGCAAGGTAGAGGTGGCCTGCCCCATGTATCCAAGGGCGCCCAAGTAGGCAAGAGTAAGTGGACGGATGTCCATGACAAAGAAAGTGGAGTCAAAAGTCTGGGAACCGACTTTAACAGGCAGAATGAGCTCTCCAAGTACTGTTCGCTTAGAACCATCAAAAGCTCTCACAATAATGTCATTGGGTCTCAGAACCAACCCTTCGACATCAAGCCGATCAAAAGCATTCTTCGGTAGAATGTTCAGAGCAGAACCGGTATCTACCAAAATATGAGACAATGTAGTGCCCTTGCATTCAACAAAGATGTGCAAGGCTTTGTTGTGTTTCCTTCTGGCAGGAGTCAAATCAGCATCAGAGAAGCCTAGGCCGTTGTTGGCGGCCAGGCTAGCAATACAAACTTCAAATTGATCAGTAGTCGTATCTTGCGGTATATGAGCATTCTTCAGAAACTTCACTAAGGCTTTGGCATGAGCCTCGGAGCACAAGAGCAGAGCAAGCATGGATATCTTGGACGGAGTCTGTCCAAACTGTTCCACAACATTATAGTCACTTTTCTTGATAATCTTCAGAATTTCCTCCATTTCTTGTTCGGAGGTGTCTTCAGCAACTTCCTTTGGTACTTCTGGTTGAGCAGGATGAGTCGGTTCTTTCCTCTAGCTTGGGAATGGGTTGAATAGTGGAATGCGAAATGGAGTCATGATGTCTTTGGAGGAGAGATATGGAGAGAATACCCTTCCGGTTCTGGTCACCTTACTAGATCCGGTGATGTTGTCAATGTCAGAAATGGTAGCTTCAATTGTAAGATCTTCAATGGTCAGAGGGTCTTGCTTGACACCATGATAGTAAACATCGGCTCCATAATTCCAAGGAATAGCCTTGTTAGAGGAATACGGAACTGGCCTTGGAGAAGTAATGATGAGAGGCGCCACTCTAGGCACGGGATCGGCAGAGGAGATCCTTATCGTGTTAACATCAACATAGTCTTCTGGGAAATCGTCACCCCATCCGGTCGCCTTAACATCTTCAATAGGAATTTTGTAGCTATCAGGAACAGTGTACTTCACCATGTAATCATACTTTCCACTTGACTGCCCCAAGGTATCCCACACAGGTGGCGTAGCTTCATTCGCATTGTCAATCTTCAACTTAGACATCTCTTCACACAGCTTCTGCACAGGTGGTTTCAGAAATAGTATCTCACGGTTGTTCATCATGCACTGGACACGTCTTCTCAACCAAGCACAACCATCAGGCGTAGATGGGCACCAACGACAATTCTCGGGCATCTGGATTGACACCGCTGCGCAAATTCTTCTTAACAGTCATCAGAGGAATGGTCAAGTCATCTATGTTGAAGACATAAGTATCTTCACCAACAGCATTGGAACTCTTGTCATGGTTAGGTATAGGAGCGCTGATCACATTCGGAGTCTCGGTAGGAGGATCAAACTCAATCTGCTTAGCTTCAATCATGTCTTGAATTTTGTTTTTCAGAGCCCAACAATCATCAGTACTATGTCCTGGACTATTAGAATGGTAAGCACACTTAGCATTAGGATTGTATCTCGGAGAGGAAGTGTTGACATTCGAGGAGGATCCTCAAGGTAATCACCGCTTTCAACATGTGTTGCAAGGTTTGCGACAATGGCATGTTGATCTTCGTTGTCTTCGTGGCGCGTTGCTCAGCGTTGTCTCGAGGTTGTGTTGATGTAGGATTGGAGATCACAACTGCCCCACAGATTGAGCATGGTCGGTCTTGGCTCGGCTTTTCTGACCACACAGCATTAGTTTCTTTTTTACCACCAAAAGATCTCTTCGCAGTATTTGAAGATGTCTCTATCTGAATCTTCCCACTCTTGATACCAGCTTCAATCGCTCTTTGTCAATATCACTCGGTGAATCCGGTGAAGAGTTTCAATCGATGATTGAAGAACGGGTCATCGGTGTTCCCATGAACATATCAACCAACTCCCTATTGGACAAGGGTGGCTGGACTCTCCCTGCTAGATCTCTCCATTTCTGAGCATACTCCTTGAACTTCTCGTCACGACCCATAGACATGCTTTGTAGTTGCATGCGAGTGGGTGTCAATTCAGAATTGTACTCATACTGCCTATAGAAAGCATCAGCTAGGTCACTCCAAGAACGGATACGGTCATTCTCTAGCTGATAGTACCACTCCAACTGAGTTCCGGACAAACTCTCTTGAAAATAATGCATCCACAACCTTCTGTCATCAGTGTGGGGGTTGATCTTCTGAACATAGGACTTCAAATGCAGCTTAGGGCAAGACATGCCATCATACCTGGCGAAAGTAGGAACTTTGAACTTGGGAGGAATCACCACACCAGGAACAAGACTCAGATCATCAAAATTCAGCCCGGACATTTTCAGGTTTTCCACAGCATTCAGACGGTCTTCAAGTTGCTTGTATTTGTCATCTTCATCAGAGTACTGGCTATGGTCAGAGCGATCCTCTCTCTCTTTCTTGGGCTCACGCTGGTCATTTTGATCACCCTTGGTACTCCCCTCTTTCTTGACGCTACTTTCAGAGAATTCTATCCGACTAATCCTTTTAGGACTACCTTTGTAACGTCTACCCATGTTGAGAAGACCAATGACCTTCTTCTTCTTACTGACAAGCTTCTTTAGATCCTCTTGGCCTTGGACCAAGCTAGCGAACATCTCCTGGAACTGAGCATTCTGAGCCTGGAGATCTTTGACAGTCTGTTCAAGAGCCATTTCTGCTAAAATAAATAGCGAGAGAATGAGAAAACCAATCTTCAATGTACCTGTGATGCAATGCTATGCTATGCTATGCAATGTTTATGCGAATGCGATGCAATGTTTTCAAGGACCTCTAGGAATTTAAATTTGTTAAACAAGCAATGAACAAACTTTATTAGTTGCTTTTATTCTCTTTTTCTTTTCTTTTTGAGTACAAGAAATAATTCAGAAAAATAAAAACAAAAGAACAAAAATCCTAAAGCTCTAGGTCTCCCATGGGCGCTTCCTCTTGGTGTCGAGGTAGGCGTTGATGTTTCGCTCCTCGTGAAGTAGCTTGGTCAACTCTAGTACCTTCTTCTCGCTTGCATAGCACTGAGCTTCGAATGTATCCCTTTCTTCTTTGAGCTGAATCCAGGATCTCTTCAAGTCTTCAAAATCAGTAGGCATGTCAGGATGATGAATAGTATAAGATTCGTCACCTATAGCAACAGGTTCCATAATTACTGGTAAAACAGGCGTGAATGGCATCATGAGGTTTTGAGCTCGAGCTCGCACCCATTTGAGGTAAGATTCCCAAGGAATGGAGTTTTGGTGCCCCAAAGTCTTGGTATCGGTCTTCTTTACCATGCCCCAAGCGTGATTAAACCTTCGGCGGTAATTCTGGAGATCGTGATTGTAGTCGAACACAACATCTTGGAGAAGCATATCATGAAGACCATCCTTTCGAGCATAACCAAACTGATGTAGAGCTAGAGAAGGGTTGTAAGTGATACCTCCTCTTATGCCAAGAAGTGGTACATTAGGGAATTCCCCACAACGCTCAATGAATGTGAAGTCCTTTTGAGAGAAAAGATTCCAACGGATATCTGAATGAGAGAGTGACATTAACCTTTGAGACCACTTCATCCTTTGTTCATTCTTCAAAACTGATGGAGGAAGGTGCGAAATAAACCACCTGGAAAGTAACGGTACACAACACATGAGAGTTCCTTGTACGAGTGTGGAGAGAATGTAGGATGTCTCCAAGTAAAGTAGGCACAGGATTGTGAGTAAGGAATATCTTGATAGAGTTCACATCTATGAATTGATCCGAGTTAGGGAATAGAACCAAACCATAAATTAGCAAGGCCAAGATGTCTTCGAATGCATGGAAACTCATAGCTTTGAGGAATTCTCGGGCTTTCTTTATCAGGAACTTGGCAAGTAAACCCTTAACTCCACTTCGTGTTTCCCAATTGGCTTCAATGTCTGAGCGCTTTAGGTGTAAAGCTGATGCAATGTCTTCGTACCTAAGAACTTTTTCTAGACCGGTGAATGGCATTTGGTCAAGAATATGTATCCCAAGTAGCTTAGAGAACTCTTCCAAGGTAGGAACCAACTGATAATCTGGAAATGTAAAGCAATGGTGTTTCGGATCGAAGAACTGGAATAGGACATGCATCATATCCTCTTCATAATCGGAGGTAACCAAATCAAGTAGATAACCATGTCTCTTAGTGAACTGGGCATGATCGGGAATTTCTGAAACCAATTCTTTGAGTTGAGAAGGTAAACCCATGAAGTTGATGCGGATAGTCTTTCTAGAAGCCATAATCCCTACAAAACAGAGCAAAGATAAATTCCCTAGGTCCTTGAAATAGTTAGAGATGATATGCAATGCAAATGATGTCATGATGTCATGTTTGGCACACACAAACAAATCACACAATGAGCCTAGGTTTAAGGCTTGCATGAGGTATAGGTGATTACCCCACCAAAAGTTTGAGTTGGTTCATCCTGTCCTATAATAGTAACCGGGTTCTAGGAATCTCATATCATTGATCTTTCTCGGAGGCATTTATTTCAATACGACTACCAAGTGGTCGACCGAAAATATCCCAAAATTCCGATCTTAATGAGCGTAGCATCGAGTATCAGCCAACCTCGGTCTTTACCAAAGCCGGCCATCTCACTACCTTCTAATGGCCAAGATGGGTCAATTAAGGTTCTAAAAGTTTAGTTAGCGCTTGATGACACCACGCAGAAGCCAAATACTATCCTCAACTTGGAAATGAAGAGTATCGGGACAACCAAAGTGTCACGCTAACGTAGCCATCATGTTGACCGTTTCGATATACGCCTAACGGTCGTGATGATTTATTGCTACTTACCTAAAAGGAAACCCGGATCCGGGTGTAGGATCCCCCAACAGTATAATACCCAAGCAACCCTTAAAAGTAAAGCATACAAATCAAACAGAAAGCGGTAAAAGTTATATAAGAATCCCTAAGATAATTCTCTCTTTAGGGTGTCTCCCCGTGATACGGTGAACTGACTTTTATAGGATTTTTGTATCCAAATGTGCGGATAGCAAGAGTCGCCACCGACTTTTATTTTTATCCAATTAAGGGAAGGTAAAAAGTACAGAAAAAGACCTTCGTTTAGATTCTGAGTACGGGAGAATGGTTATGAAAAGGGAAGGTATTAACACCCCTTTCCATCCGTAGTTATCTACGGGCTCTTAGTTGCTCTTAGATCACTTTTAAAATTGCTTTCTGTGTGTTTGAAAAGATATTTTTGAAAAGGCATTTCGCTTTGACTTTGTAATGATTCATGTAGGAATGTATACAAAGTGTTCGGAAATGTTTCATTTTGAAAAGTGTTTGAACTTTGACAAAAGTGTGTGGTGTGAAAAGCATTTTGATCGAGCAAGCAACTAAAAGTCTTTATCACCTACTCAGAATGGTCGTTTTCGTATTTTTACGTTCCTTTAGAATAGCGTTATCCATACCATTAGTTGGTAGGTAACTCCATTCGTTGGATGTAGAAGGGACATTCGAAGGGACATCGGATGGTCATAGAAGGCAACTTGTAGGAAGTATCCTAGCACATTCAAAGGGACTATCATCATTTTTCGTAGGCGACAATCGAGGGTCAAGATCATGTATTCGTAGGCGACATCGTGGGTCTATGATCTTTGTATCGAAGGGACTATGATGATTTGTTTTGAAGGCAACAGTGCTAGAATACCTCTACATTCGAGGGACTTGACCATTTTGAATTCGTAAGGCAACGAGAGAGAATTACCCTAAGGGGTGCGTGTGTGAAAGAAGTGTGTTGAATTCAGGTATATGTTATCTTGAAAATTAGTGAGCTATGTTGATTATTATCTTGCCATACACGCCTAGTTACTAACAGTTTATAGGGTGCGGAAATTAAAATGCGAGAATGTAAAGTGCGGAAAGTAAAATCCTACGCTATTACATGGCTTTGGGGCAGATACATAATTTAAACTTGCGGAAAAGAAAATCCTAATTTAAACTATTACATCCCATGAGCAGTTACATTATTGGAAAAAAATAAAACGATAAAAGAAAATCGTCTGAAACGAAACAACCTGTGAAAGAATAAGAAAATTGGTAATACGAGATGAATCGAAATAAGAGGAAAATGTTAGTAAAAATGCAAATTTTTATATGAGAAAAATATGACATGCTGGAAATAATACTAATATGCTAAAATAATTTTTTGGGATTTTTTAGATGCAATTTAATAATTTAAAATGAATTAAAAGTGATTTAAATGCAAAATTACAAATAAAAATAAATATGCATGCAAAATTATATTTTTTAATTTTATAAATTAAATAAAGGTTTTATGAAAGTAATGTAAAAAGAAAAATAATTTTTGATGAATTTTAAATGCAGAAATAAAAATATGACAAGAAATTAAAATGTATGGAAAATATTAAAAATATGAAAATATGAAAAATATGAAGAAATTGCAAGCTTGTAAAAAAAATGGTCTCAGCATGGTTCGAACAGGGGACCTGACCCTCAAACCTTGAAAACCAACGCCTTGACCAACTGAGCTGGCATGTTCTACTATTTGGAAACGGAGTGAATGGAATATACACGCATCGCTCTTCCACTGCCTCCTCCTTCGCGCCAGACTTCGTCTTCAACCTTTCAAATATTTGAATTTTCAGCGTCGGCCGTTGCTCGACGCTATGTCCCTGGCTACAATCAAAAATCCAGCACACATAAAATAAATAAGTTCTAAAGGCATAGTTTGATTCCTGAGATCATTCCGAACACGATGGTATAGGTCCTATCGTCCAATTTGTCCTATTAAGGGAAACCCTAATTCGTTCACAGAAACCCTAATCATGGTGTAGCACGATTCAGGCCATGGAAATTCAATTGGCTTGCCTAGAAAGCTTGCAAACACATCACTAAACACAAAAACAACACCAAATCGAGTTAATAATGCATGAATGAATGAATTCGAATTTTGAAAATTCAAGAACAAACCGATTTCAGTTTTCACGATTCTTGATGTTTTTTGGCAAAGTAAAGGTCTGAATCGATTCTGGAGATGTCAAGGAATGTGTTGGACACCTCAAAATCGATTGAAAACGGCTGGAAGTAGGATTGCTAATAGCTTGTGCACCACGGTTTTTTGAGCTTTGGAATAGGGTTTCTAGAGCAATCTTTCTGTCCTCTTTCGATTGGTATGCATCAGGTATAAGTACTGGAAGGTTTTGGCATTGTTTTTGGTAAGAATCAATCACCATTCAATGAAAGTCAATTTTGATTTTTGTACAAAATCAAATTTTCAAAATTTGATTAATTCTCAATCCAATCTTGCCAAATTTGATCTAATTTCGAAAATTGCTGGCATTGGTGAGTTACTTGAGTCTCAAGGAAAGAATAAAATCAATCTTTGCAATTAATTTTAATTTTGTACTTTATTTTTAAATTTAATTTGCATTTAAATGAATAAATTACAAATTAAATAGAAAAATAAATCAAAAATTCATGGCATTGGGCTTGGATATTCCTAATTGTATGAGGAATAAGTTTGGATGAAGAAAAAAGCAAGCCCATTTGCAAAAAAATTGATTTTTAGAAGTATCTCCCTTTCTGCATTCTTTCAAAATTGCCCAACTTGTGAATGGTGTAACTTGCTCAATTTTCCACATTTTTGAGTGTTCTTGGACTTTTTGGAAAGCTCTAAGAGTCCTCTAACCAACCCTTTTGGTCTCATCTCAATTGGAGTTTCCATGCTCAATATATCTTCAAAACAAAATGTTGACTTTTTGTTGACTTTGAAAATGACCTGTAATGTTTTGAGTCATACCTCTCAAATGAAGCATTTTTGAACATTCTTGTGAGACATAAAGTTGTAGAGAATTGAATTTCCTTCAAAACAAGAGGTGGTGGAAAATTTTTTGAGAAAGTATGAGAAAGTTATGATCAGTCAAAGTTCAGTTGACTTTTCACCTAGAAACCCTAATTTAGAAAGTTTGACTTTTGAGCAAATCTTGAGTTTTCTTGATGAATCATGATCAACCCTTGATCAAATGATGAATGTAACTTCAAAATGAGGATGTTGACCAAAAATTATGAAGTTTGACTGTATGTTGACCACAGTTGACTTTTTGTCCAATACAATTGATTTTCAACCATCTGAGCAATTGTTTGAGGAAATTTGACTTGTGAGGCTTGAAACTTGTCATGGAGAATCTTTGAAGCATATGAGGAGGCATGGTGACCATTGGAGATGTTGGAAGTCCATCTTGATCTGAGAATCACCAAACCCTAACTTGGGTTGATTGTCTAGGAGAGAGTTTGTCTGGTCAACTCTTGAGGAATCCTTGTGTATGGATGTATGAAATATCTTGAGAAGATGGAGGGCAAATTTTGGGGGTATGACAACTGCCTCAACAATGAAGACCACAGAAGACTAGTATTTTGATAGTGGATGCTCAAGGCATATGACAGGAAACCAAAACTTATTGGTTAACTTTCAAGATCATCCAACTGGTTATGTCAATTTTGGAGACGAATTGAAGGGTAAAATCAAAGGAACAGGAAAGATACATAGTGCTATGTTTCCTAACATCAAAGATGTATTACTTGTCAAAGGGATAACTTCCAACCTGACCAACATAAGTCAACTATGTGATCAAGGATTTAATGTAAACTTCAAAAGAGCTGAATGTATCATTACAAACAAAGATGATGAAGTCATGATGAAGGGTAGAAGAAACAAAGACAACTTCTATTTATGGGTCCCTCTAGAGACAAGTCTGAAAGACAAACAATCTGTAGACAAGAATTCCCTGAAGGACAATACAAGTTTGAAGTCAGTTGATCATAATGTCCCAATGAATGTTTTTAGATCATTCAAATTTGCCAAAGTTAATGATCAGTCTACAGAGAAAAGAACCATGAATCTAGTTCAAAAACTCACAAAACTAAAACTAGTCAATGGTTATTCAAGAGGATGGAATGTATATGAATGCTCAAGAAGAGAGCAAGGGGTCTGTTTTCAAAAACAATTATAGCAATTAAAAGCGTGTGGGAACGTCATTAAGTGGCCTAACTTTTCAAAATATCACTCAACAACGCAACATATAAAAGGGCCAATCCAAGTTCAAATATCTCACTATTTCACCACACGCTACACTACTCCTACATACTCCAAAATCTCCACCTCTAATCTCATAAAACCAATCCTTCATACTTGATCATCAATATGTCTCAACACACTGCACCAGGATCAAGCAACAAAGACAAAAGTATTCTAACTGAAGAAGCCCTAAACATCATTCCACTTTCCATGATTCCTTGTTCGTATGCAAGACCTAAAAAGCTTCGCACCCGCCATGCAAGACGTCCAAGGGAAACCTTTGCTCCAATTGAAGGTAATGTATCTAAACCACATATTGAGGGTGAAGCTGATCAAGATAGAGGATACATAGACAGAGCAATAAGGATAATGGTTGCCGATACCCTAAAAGTGGGTTTACATGTTGAAGGGATCACAATTCCTCTTGCCCAAATGACTGGTGAAGGTGTTCCAAAAGAACACACTGAATCATCAATGAGGGAAGAAGAGACTCTTCAAGAGAATCTTAAAAATTAAACTCTCCTTGATGAAGTAATGACTAATGTTGGAACATCATCCCTGAAGAAAACTCCTCAAGAAAAGCAGGTTGATTTAACTGATAAGAGGATTGAGAAAGATGTAACTAATGCTGTTATAGATGTAGACACCTTATATGATAATGAGATGATTATTAATGAACCCTAGAATTACAAAAGATGAAAACAAGAAAAGGAAAAGTTGTTGCTTCCAACACCCCATCCAAACTTGTCAAGAAGAAGGTTATGTATGGTCCTTCAAAAGGGTGGAGCAAAGCTACTCCATTATCCAGTAAGAGGAAGATAAGATCAGAATCCGAATCTGATTATGATGTTGAGACAAATGTCCCAGACATCTCACCAATAAAGAAGTCCATTATTCACCGGACAAATGACAATGTCCCCGATGCTCCTACTGACAACATCTCATTCCACTCCCTCAAATTTGCTACAATATGGAAATATATATATCAGAGGAGACCGGCCTTGGAGAGGGAGCTAGGAAAAGATGCATTGGCTTGCAAGGAAGTTATGAAACTGATCTCTGAAGCAGGACTGATGAAGACAGTGACCAAGTTGTCAAAGTGCTATGAAACCCTAATTAGGGAATTCATAGTCAATATTCTTGAATACTGTGATGACAAGAAGAGCCAAGAATTTCAGAAAGTGTTTGTCAGAGGAAAGTGTGTAAATTTCTCACCTTCCATCATCAACCAATATCTAAGGAGGAGTGAGAAGGAATAAAGTGAGATTGAATCCACTGTTGACCAAATATGTAGAGTCATAACTGCAAATCAAGTCAAGTCTTGGCCTATGAAGGAAAAGCTATATGCTGGAAAACTGAGTGTGAAATATGCAATTCTACATAGAATTGGTGCAGTAATTTGGGTGCCAACAAACCACACATCAACTATCTCTGTGGGACTGGGAAAATTCATCCATGCAGTTGGCATGAAAATTACATTTGATTATGGTACTTATATTTATGATCAGACCCTTAAGCATGATGACACTTGTGCCACAAAGCTTCCCATAGATTTCCCCCACTCTCCTAAGTGGAATTATTCTGCACCAACATCCTAGAATTCTATCTATAACTTTGGATGCTGAATGTAAAAGAGCTACCCTTCTGTCCCTACATCAGAAGCTATTTGTTGGAGCATATGTCCCAGACGTTGTCTCAACATCTGCTGGTGCTGCACTAAAAATAGAGAATAAAGGGGATGTAATTGCTGAACTTACTGTAACCTGCAGAGAATTGTATAAGGTCATACACATCAGCACAACAAGGAAGCTGAAACTTGAAGAGACCATCCTAACTCTGAAGAAGAATGCTGCTGCAAGTGTTGTTGAAGAGGCACCAGAAGAAGAAGAAAGTAGCTCAGTAACTCAAAGCTCTTCTGAAGCTTGCTCAGGAGAAGAAGGAAGTGGAGAATATGGAGAGTCTGCAAGTTTTGCAGATCACTGATTGAGTTGGAGATGTTGATTGTGTTTCCATCTGATTTTTGTCTATCCCTCTTCTATGTAATTTTGGCACTTAAGTCCATGACACATATTTTATTTTGTGTTGTACTTAACATTAGATATTAAGTAAATTAGTTGAACCTAGTATTTATTTATGTTATCCTCCATGAATTTGTTTTGGTTTGGCCAAATTATGGCTAAAAAGGGGGAGAGTATGATTGGTAATTAGACAATAAGTTGAGGGGGAACAGGTGTGAATTGTTGCAGCTGTGAGCATTTATGAGTGTGTTGTGTTTTTTCTTTGTGATTCCGCTTGTGAGCAGTTGAGGTGATGACTATGCCAAGTAGGAGTTGTTGATGTTGTGTTCATTGTTTATTGTGTGCTTCTTATGCTGAGAAAAAGTTGAAGTGTTAATTGTGTTGTGCTCTGATGTGCTCTGATGTGTTTATTGTTGATTGTGTATCTCTGAAGATACTATGTGTTTCCACAATAAGAGAAGATGTTGTGCAGGGGGAGCAATGTTTTTAATTGTCAATTGTGCATCTGTGTGTGTTGTGTGCAGGGGGAGTAAAATGCTGCATCTTTGAATATTCTTTGATGTTTGAACATTTGTGTTAATTGTACGCTGCTATCTCTATTTTGATTGTGATTCTTCTTTTACTGTGCTTCTCTGATGTTTTGTGCTTGAATGCCTAAGTTTATTATGGTGATGTTTTAAATTGTTTGGCCTGCACCCCAAATAATGTTTTAGCCAAAATTTGCCAAAGGGGGAGCTTGTTGGTTCTATTGATTGGCAGCAATTTTGGTAAAACATTCTGCTCATAAATAACTTGAAGTTTACTGAAGTAGTAAATGTCACAACAGATGTCCTGACATGTGAAACTGACAGAAGTACAAAATTTTTAGGAAGTCAGTTTGTTAGTTATTTATATGCTTCGACTAAGGAAGCTTGAGAAACACCTTCAACAATTTACTAGGAGATTTAATGTCCTGTTTCATGGAGAAAATACAGGAGACACTGAAGACTTGTGAGTAAAGCAACTCTAGTTACTGTTACTCTATATAAAGGTTGCAAACCCTATTTTGCACTTTGGCCATTCCAGTTTTAGAGAGTTTAGTTTTTAATTCTTGGTTGTTCATTGTGTTGGTTGTCAATTGTTAATTATGAGCCTCTCGAGTACTTCTACTTGAGAAGGATGGTTTTTTGAGTTGTAAGTTTTTAATCACCATAATCTTTGAAGCAAGTGTGATTGTGTGTCTTTGAAGAGTGTCTTCAATTTTAGTTGTTTTTAGTATCACGGGTTGTGGTACTGAGGGAGTGAGCAGAGGTTCTCATATCCAAGTGTGGTATCTTAGGTAGAAGGATCATTGGGTAGTTTGATTAAGTGATGACGTGAAAACAGGGAAGTTTTAGATCCGAATTAATACTATTAATAGTGAACTTCATCCCTGGCTTGGAAGCCCCTAGACGTTGGTAGTTAGAACCAAACTGGGTTAACAACTCTCTGTATTTTTATTACTTTCTGCACTATTAAATTCTGTTTTGGTTAGTTGTGTTCAAGCAGATATAAGTGTCGTGACATTACCTTCGACATCTCATATTTGATACCAGAATTTCATTTTGGAAAGATTTGCTTGAAGACCTATTTTGTAGAAGAAGTTTCTATTGATTTGTTGAAGCTGATATATTGTGATTTAAAGCCCAAATCCAGTTGGAAAGTAGGTTATAAATAGAAGCATTGTAACCTAGAAAAAACTAGCAACCATGAATGAAAAGATGTAGTTATTAGGGCTGAGTCTGTGATCTACTCGACATGTGAGTTGGACTGTTTTATAGAGTTGTAAGTCTTTATTATTGGTCTCCTCGAAGCTGTGAAGCAAGAGTGAGTATTGTTCTTGAAGGGAGATTTTAAGAAACTCCAAGTTGTGTTCTTATTCAAGAGTCTTGGCTAGGTATTGTCATGGAAGTGTGTCTTCTAGTTTAGCTATCATGGAAATTAATCTTCCTATTATTGTCCAACCGTTGTCTGTGATTAATGATGGATTGAGGAGGGCCTCATACCTAGGTGAGTCTTAGGTAGAAAGTTAGCACAATTAATGATTAAGTGAGAAGTTGGAAACAGGGAGTTTAACTTTAAATTGATACTATTATAATGAACTTTATCCCTAGCTTGGTATGCCCCTAGAGTTGGTGTTATTGTCACCAACTGGGTTAACAATTCTGGCGTGTTGTTTATTTTTCATTACTATTTTTGTACGTTTATACCTTTCATGTGTTGTTTAAGTCAGATCAGATGTCTCAATATGTCATAGAACATTTGAAGTCTGATATAACAGAATTTCAAGTGGTACCAAAGCAGGCATCTTGTTCTATTCTTGGGGAGATCTCAGGATGATACTTTCATGTCATGGGCAAGAAAGGAGGTTGTTAATGAAAAGTTGTTTGAACTTGGATAGTTTATATTGTTGCTTGAATGGTCCCTTGAAGTGGAGGATGGACTATTCGTGACAGGGTGTATATTGGACCTGTCTATTTTTATCAAGCCTGTAGCTTTGGTGGTGAGTTATTGTGTTGGGTTTGATTTATTTTCAAACCAATGTTGACCTATTGCACTTGGAGTGTAGTGTTTTGTGCAAGGATGATTGATTCGTGACTGACGGTTGTTAATGAGTTTTGTTGTGGGTTTTAGTGCATGGTATCTAATGTAACCCTAGTTGTTCCTTGTGTCTCTGGTGGTAAGACTTTAGTAAGGTATTTTCTTAGAACACAAGTATAGGAAGGGCATTAGAGTTTGGTGTGTGATGTTGTAGTTTATGGAAGACAACCTCTAACTTAGAAAATTTGGAAAAGATACTTGAGTTTTAATTCTCTCGTCCACTCATAAAGAAACTTTTGATGAGTTTGTTGAAAAGAGATCTGAATGATGTATAAAGGATCTCTTGGTGTGTCCCCTGTAATGATGTTCTATCAGATGTTAGAAAATCACATCAAAGTTGTGTATAATTCTAAGGGATTACATAGAAGATGCTTTGGGTGCTAAGAAAATGTAAATTGATCACATAGGCTTAGAACCTTCTCCTGATCTTGAGGAGGAAGCATCTAGGCAGTGTGTCTAAGAAGTTTATGGCCTACATGTCTTAAATTTATTATTTCAGCAGAAATTTTCACAATAGTTAAATAACACAATCGTTGTAAGATCTCACCCAATGTCCAAAATTAAAAAAATACCAAAACGACGATGCTGAGAATCGAACCTACGACCTTTATGTATATCACAACGGTTCGTTGCCTAAATCGTTGTGATAGGACGCACTTTTTCACTATGCCAAAATTAACTTTAGACAACGCCACATAGACAACTCTTATGCCCAAAGCGCTGCTATATGTTCTAAAAAAAAATTAAAAATTTAAACAGAAGCGCTGCTAAAGGTATACTTTAGACATCGCTTCATATAAGCGCTTCTATAGGCCTTATTCATAGACAGCGCTTTTTTCCCTAAACGCTGCTATTAGTTTAAAAATTAAAAAATTAAAAAAATTGAATAAGCGCTGCTAAAGGCTTACTTTAGACAGCGCTTTCTAAAAGCGTTGCTAAAGGCATTATTCTAGAAAGCGCTGCTAAAGGGTATACGTTAGACAACGCTTTCCAAAAGCGTTGCTAAAGGCATTATTCTAAAAAGGCTACTAAAGGTAATACCTATGCTAGCGCTTTTAGAAAGCGCTGCCTTAGGTGATTAAAATTTTTCTAAAATTCCTAAATTAATTAGAAAACCCCAGCGCTGCTAAATTTCGTTCTTCGAATTCTCAAACAGAAACCATCGGCGATGGCTAAGCACCAGAAAGTGAAGAAGGAGAATTTATCAGCTTCAATAGAAACATTCCAACGTCACCACCGCCGTCGTAGGTAACTAACGTTGTCCCTTCATCTTCTTCCGTCGTATTTTCAGGCTCCGTTAATGAATTGGTTCGTTCCCTCTAGGTTTTCCTTTTGTGGCTCGATTTTTCATCTGTTTCTGCCATTGAATCACAGGTTTGAGTTCTTGTTTTACTTCTGCTATTGTTGTTTGAGTTCTTGTTTTAGCCATTCTTGTTTCTGCCATTCTTGTTTCTGCCACTGTATTATTGTTTGAGTTCTTGTTTCTGCAATTCTTGTTTCTGCCATGAATGTTTCTGCCATGAATGTTTCTGCCACTATTTGTGAAGTGTAAAGTTTAATTCTTGTTTCTGCCATAACTTATTCTCAATTTCTGTAGTACTTGATTGTTAGGAACTAGCATATCTGTGCATACATTACTAGTTACACGTAAAAACTCCTCATTACTGTTGCAACTTAGCAGTTTTGTGCAGAAACCCTCACAGCATCTCGCCTCACAGCATCTCGGCAACGGCGTAATCACGAGAAAGTGAAGAAAGACAGGTTTGAGTTCTTGTTTTACTTCTTCATATGAATAATTCTTGTATTTGTATTATCTTGCGTACTGCGTATGAACAATGTTGTCTATCTTTGTGATTATTCTGGCATGGGTAAACTAATATATGATGATGTTGCTGATAGTTTATGCCTTTAAGAATTGAATAGGTATTTGTATTATCCTGGTCACCCCAGTGCTGCATATGTGCCACTGCAATGCTACCTACATTATCATGTGATTCGTGCTCTTCATGATATTGTCCCTGTCTTTTAGGCCAATGTGATAGTCTTTTGGCCAATTCTACCTACATTAGTCTAATTCTTTATTTACACTTAGAAAACTTGTTGACTTAAGTCTTGTTGGATATGTGGTTTCAATTAGTTCATAGTTCATACATTGGTGTAGTTTTCATTTTTGTTATTGAAATAGTTATATTATAGTTAGTACTAGTATTAAGTATTGATAGGTGAAACTCTTGAATATGAACGAATAATGCTTTCTCTAAGGAAGTATAAATGTTACATGAATCAGATTGAAAATTGAGTATATAAAAATTCATATTTCTACAAGTAGTGACATAATTAACTTTTTTATATATATCTATAATATAACTTTATTCATAAAAATAATGTTAATGATGCTTTCGTCAAATTGAGACATATCCATATCCATGCTCTTTAGGACAGAGATGTTGCACTGTCAGTGTTGGTAAAAGAGTATTAAACAATTATTACATGGAGTTTTATAGATTATAATTCAACAAGTCTAATTTATATTTGCTAAATGTAAGGAAAATCACTTAGCCATTTGGCGTTATACTATTGATTAGAATTTTGAAAGGAAAGATTATATTAATTAATAAGCGTGAATATTCATTATAATAACTCATGTAAAGATTATATATGATTTTACTCCTCAATAATTGTGAGTTATTATTTGACATATCAGAAGTCCTCAATACTTGGTTTGATTCTGAAGAAATTTATGCACTAGTTATCTTTGCTGCATTACTTCTATCATATCACATCTTATGTTGTTGTTGAGTTTTTTTATGCAAATTAATTGTGAGCCTTTGAATCTGCACGATAAATTATTCCATATTCAACAAATTGTAGATAGTAGTTATAGTAACACTGAATATTTCTATAGTGGCCGAAAGAGATAGTAGTAGTTATATTCACCAAATTTATAATTTTTTATTATATAAAAGACAGAGTTGTTGTTAAATTCTGTTGGGATGATGTTGTTAAAAGTTTTCTTTCCTTTGAATTATTAGTGTTTCTCGGCCTAGATCGACATACAATGCTCATTCCCTGCGTTTCCCTAAATTCGAGGTAAATTTCTTCCTCAAATTACTGGTTCTGGCATGAGTAGCTTACTAAGTAGTAAAATCATGGATAAAAAATGGAGGTTTAGCTTAAATTACTTAGTGTTTTTTGAGGTAAATTTCTTTCTCATATTAATTAGTGTTTTTGTTTAGCTTACTAAATAGTAAAACCATGGATAAAAAATGGATGTGTGTCGATTGATTGTCAAAAGAGTACGGGAATGGGGTATTAGAGTTTGTTAAGTTTGCTGTTGAACACACTGAAGACCCAAATAAAATGAAATGTCCTTGCTTGGGTTGTTGTTATGTGGGTCGGGTTGACGCAGATGGATTGAAATTGCATTTACTGATGCATGGAATTGATTGAAGTTATACGTGTTGGATATTTCATGGTGAGAAAAGCAGCGAGAATGTTGAACCGTGGGTGAAAACTAATGCGACCTATGCTTCATACGACAATGTAACAAATACATATGATTGTGATCGAGTCGAAGAGATTGCAGAAGCACTTGAAGAAGATCTTCAGGATTGTCCCAAAATGTTTGAGAGTTTGGTAAGCGATGCAGAGAAACCGTTGTATAAATATTGCCCCAAATTCACAAGATTGTTCGCGGTATTAAAATTGTACAACTTAAAGGCGCGTAATGGATGGTCGGATAAAAGTTTCACAGAGTTATTAACCCTTTTGAGAGATATGCTTCCTGAGGATAATGTTCTTCCTAATCGAACCTACGAGGCCAAAAAAAATGGTGTGCTCTATTGGCATGATCTATGATAAGATACATGCATGTCTAAATGATTGCATTTTGTTTCGAAACGAATATGCATGAGCTAGTGTCAATTGTGTAGTTCAACCGAGTATTCCTGAGGTAATTACATATATTATTATGAAATTAAATTAGTGTAATTTATTTAACTGGCATATATACACATTAACGATGTCATATTTATTATTGATTTTAGGGCATTTCACGTTGTCAACTCTTTTTAGAGACACCGACTTATCGCATGGTTGGCAAGGGAAAAGTCCATAACACTCTGGGAGAAATACTTCATCATAAATCGCTCCCTTATGTATATTTGAAAGTATCAATTGATATTGCTTTAGAGGAGGGTGCGTTATTACCAATCCCAGAAGAAGTTTCAGATGCAACATTGGTGGGAGAGGCAATAAGAGCGTATGTTGCATGGCCGTCAAGACTCATTCTCATAGATGATGAGGTATACTTAAAACCATTGTGAACCTTTGAGTACTCAAATTTTTTACGTTCATTTTACTTACATTTTTTTGCATGGTAATGTTAGACTCCTACAAAACCCAAACCAAAAGATAAGGGGATTACGCGACCAATCGAGTCAGTGGCATCAAAAAAACAGGTACAACACAATTATATGATATTTATGCTTAGATAATGTTAATTTGTCATCCTATACTTGACCACTCTAATTTTATGATATTTAGATCATTCCTGCTAAAGAGATTGAAGCTGTCAGTAGGGGTAAGGAGCTTGTAATTAGCAACATTTCCACAGAAATAAAGAGTGTTTCTAAGAGGATCGGGGCTAGAAAGAAAACTACTTCACAGTATAGGTCGTGCCTTCAGACATATATAAGCCTCACAACTATTTCACAAGGTGTTACTAGTCTTATACCCATGGATGTAGGGATTATGGTTCTGAAGGCATGACAGCAATGGTAAGGAGGATTTGGAACAAGTTTTTCGACACTTGACATTAGGCGTCGCTGTTATCAATACATACATCAGGTATACTCCAATCAACTTTGTTTAATTAATTGAAGAATTTATTTACTCATTTCAATGAATAATTAATGTTAATGATGTTTTTATTTAAGGTTTCTGTTTGAATAGTTGATTCGCCCGTGTGGATTGGAATCCAGATTCGCTTTCATAAATCCCAACTTTTTCCATGCAGGGTCAAGCATCTCAAAACCAGATGAAGTAATATTGTTTGTACTCCGTTTATTTATGGCCATCTAAGATACAAAAAAATTATTCTTTTTACCATATAATACTGGTCACAAGTAAGATTTTCATTATAAATTTCCTCTATTATATTTTTTTTGTTTTTTGACGTTGTGTAGAAAGTTTCCATCTAACCTTTGTTTAATATTACAGTGGACACTGGTTATTGGTTGCGATTAATCCTGTGAGATAAATTGTATATTATTTGGATTCTTTGGGCAATGATTGGACAACATACCTAGATATGAAGAAGACGATTGACACGTAAGTGAGATTGTTCTAAAATATTTCTGTGTATATTTAATTATTTATGTGCGATAGTTCTAAATATTCGTTATTATTTTATTATAGCATTCTACAAAGTTTTCGAGCACAAAGAGATATTCAAGTACCAAGGAGTAGAGTCAACAATATTTCTTGGATCAAAGTGGAGGTATATATTTTCACAATTTTGATTATATAGAGATGATACTTGATAAAACAAGTTAAGGTGTATATCTTGATGTATATCCATATTTTCTTTCCATGTGTCGTGTCCTCGTCAGCGTAATTGTGTAGATTGCGGTTATTTTATGTTGAGGTTTATGAAAGAAACTCTTCTTTTGGATCGATTAGAGATTCCATCCACGGTATGAATTTCTAGCTTAGGAATTATTTTAATATTTCTCATAAAATGACTTAGTGTTTTAAGTAAATCATACTATGTTATATTATTATGTAGTACTTTGATGAATTCAAGTGTGCTTATTACTCAAAAGATCATTGGATGAACTTATGGAGGATTGGTGTCAATTTGTTATGGAGCTGAGAATTTTATTATAAGGTATAACTTTGAGTTATGAGAATATAATGTATGTCGTTATAGTTGTGTTACAATATTATTGTTTTTGTTGTTGTTATTTGGTAAATTGTATGAATTTCGACTTTTTGATTTTGTTTCAGGTTATATAGGTGCATATCGATGTAGAAGATAGAGTTATTTTGTAATTCATTGTTGATTTTGTTTCATTGTTGTATATATTAATGTTGTTGTTGTTTCAAGTTGTTTCATTGTTGTATATATTGTGCAAAAAAGGATTGAAGATGTATATTGATGTTGTTGTAATATTATTTCATTGTTGTATATTGATGTTGTTGTTGTTTAAAATGTTATATTGAAGCTACAAATTTTGGTAAAAAATAGTGAAATTAAGTCTGATAGGCAGCATTTTGTTTTAAATGAAAAAAAATTATATTCAAAAATTTATTAGGGAAAGCATCGCTAAAGGAGGGGAATAGACAGCGCTTTTAATGAGAAGTGCTGTCTAAAGTGGATGAAAAAGCGCTGCTATAGGGGGCAATAGAAAAGCACTGCTAAAGGGTAAATAAAAAAGCGATGTATAAAGTAAAGCGCTGCTAAAGAGGATATCTATAGCAACGCTTTTCAAGAAAAAGCGCTGCCTAAAGAGTATCTATAGCAGTGGTTTGTCCAAGCGCTGTCTAAAGCTCCACCTAAAATTCTTTCAAAAGCATTGTCTAAAGTGAAAGCGTTGCTAAAGAGGGTACCTATAGCAGCGCTTTTCAGGAAAAAGCGCTGCCTAAAGGGTATCTATAGCAGCGCTTTTACAGTAACCTAAGCGCTGTCTATACCTTTAGCAACGATGGTTTTAGCAGCGCTTTTAACCGCTGTTAAAGGCCTAAAAAAGCGCAGTCTAATACGTTGTTTGGCGTAGTGTTTATAGAATATTACAGCGGTTCCAAGACCGTGATTGTTAGTAACATATTTATAATAATAATATACATAATAACACATGAATCTGTATGATTATATGTATTTTTCAACAGTTGTTAAATGATTTTTCGTAGTAGTGAAAAGTATGTAACTAACTTCTAAGGGATACCACTCTCATGTTCTAAAATGTTAGGCTTGAGGACAAAAACCTTAGATATGTAATATCTGTTTTATGATGTCATCCCTTACAATTGTATGATCTAATGATTTCTTGATGTTTTCTATTAGTGCTCTCGAAGAGTTTCACTTTGGGTTGAATCACAATCATTTAGGCCTTAAAGTGAGACTAAAATAAATAAGCTAATTCTCTTTACACCCTTGCTACTTCATCCAGACCATTTGCGAATTTTTTAAAATGCCCCATATTTTCAGAGATGCATCTTCGAACGCACAAAAACTCACTTTATCACAAAAAAATTCAAATACGCACTCTGAATTCTTAAAATGGTTAGTTTAAAAATGCATTTGCGAACTAACTCTGGTGCAAATTGTGGTAGTTTCAATGTTCTCTTACATAAATTTCAAATGCAACAATTTAACAAAAATAAAATGTTTGTTACAATCTTTTGAAAAATCATTCTTAAATCTCAATTATAGATATTTTTGGTTGAAATAGAAATTTTGGTAGGAACATTTATTGGCGGCTTAGTGTTGGTAGTCAAAGATGTAATCTAACAATTATCACCTCTTTAAATATTGTTCTTAGCTCTCACTAAATTTGGTTTAATCTAAATATTGTTCTTAGCTCTCACTAAATTTGGTTTAATTGTAGATTATTACAATCATATGTCACTAAATAGTATGTAATTAACACAAATATATATTTCAGTAATTAGTTTAATAAAATATTAGATGAACACAATGTTATATATATATATATATATATATATATATATATATATATATATATATATATATATATATATATATATAAGGGATCAAATTACACCCGAAGAGTTATACCTTGAGTTACATTTGCTCAAAAACATCACTTCGAATTAATATTTTTTAAAATCAACCGTTAGATTGAAACATATCATCATATAGATCATATCTATAAAGTTTGAGATTAATCTATAATGATTTACTATGTCATTGAACTACATCAAAATTAACGTTATATGAAAGTCCATTTTGACGTTAATCTTTTGATATGTTATATGATGGTATGTTTTAATCCAACGGTTGATTTTAAAAAATATTAATCCGAAGTGACGTTTTTGAGCGAGTGTAACTCATGGTGTAACTTTTTTTTGGATGTAATTACACCCGAAGAGAGAGAGAGAGAGAGAGAGAGGAGGGATCAAATTACACCCGAAGAGTTACATCATGAGTTATACTCGCTCAAAAATGTTACTTAGGATTAATATTTTTTAAAATCAACCGTTGGATTGAAACATACCATCATATAGATCATATCTATAAAGTTTCAGATTAATCTATAATGGTTTACTATACGATCAAGATATCCAAAAATTAACCTAAAAATAAACTTTCATATAACGTTAATTTTGATGTAGTTCATTGACATAGTAAATCATTATAGATAAGAGGGAAATTAATATTTGTTTGAATATAATGAACAAATTCACACCCACTAAATTTTGTAATACACATATCGATGGCTATACTATTAAAATCTACACCCTAATTTTCTTTAAAGATTGTTTCAAATATTATGTTTTTGGTAAATTATGGCATTTGAAGCCTATGTAACAACATATCGCATGATCCACCCCTCACAACCGTCCACAATTATCATTTTAAAAATAGTTAAAATAAAAGTCATGATTTAATATGAGACGGTTACAAAAGTCTTTACTCTAATTAAATCCGAATATTAATCAAACATGCATATCCTTAAAGACGGAATTTGAAAGTTCCTTCAAATGTATGGAAAATTGGACTTTGATCTTGCGTGTGCTTTTTGGAAAGTGAAGATGAAAAACTAGTGCATTAAATAAGTCTTGGAATTATTCAAAATAAGCAAGAATATTGAATCATCCATTGTGATATGTAAACCAACAACTTCTGACCTTTTCAGTTTGCATAAATTAAACACAAACAAAACCCTTGCCCCTCCATTCACCAAAAAAAACTCATGAGTCAATACCCGATTCTTCCCATTAGACGGTCTCTTTCAACAAATAATCATGCAAATGGAATTCAAAATACAATGAAGAGAAAATCTCTTGCAGCAGACAGCAACAATGAAAAGAACAAAACAATGAAAGCTAGAAGTAGTTATCATGGTAAAACCTCAAAAAGATTCAGCTGCGGTATATGCTTTGATTCTGTAAAAGACTCTAAAATTTTCACAAACACTTCATGCAATCATCCCTTTTGTACTAACTGCATATCCAAGTATGTGAATGTTCAAATAAACAAAAATGCTGCCAAAATAAGTTGTCCAAATCCAGAATGTTCTGTGGAACTGAAACCACATCATTTGCAATCCGTTTTACCTAAACAAGTCATTGTTGAATGGGAATCTGCAGTTTACGAGTGTTTGATTTCTTTGAAGCAAAAAATATACTGTCCTTTCAAGAACTGTTCTCTTATGTTGGTGAATGACGGGGTAGAAGTTGTTACAAGTTGTGAATGTCCTTCTTGTCATAGGCTATTCTGTGCACAATGTAAAGTTCCATGGCATGCTGATATGAATTGCCAGAAATTTCAGAAATCGAGAAATGGTCGAGAAGAAAAACAATTGGATCTGAAATTTTTGGAGTTGGCTAAAAGAAAGAAGTGGCAGAGATGTCCCAAATGTTCTATGCATGTACAGAGAAATGGTGGATGTGAACATATTTCGTGCAGGTTATTTATCTTGTCACCTTTTCTGGTTTATCCTTAATCATTTTAACTAATTTTAATTGAATCTTCAAAGGAAACTTAATTACAATTACTCTAATTTTTTTTCTAGGTGTGGATGTAGCTTCTGTTACAAGTGTGGGAAGGATTGGAAGCATGGACATGTGTGCAATAGAACATAATATTCATGGTAACTAGATGAAACTCTTTGCATGCAGAATTAAACATGAATTTGATAAGCATTGATGAACTTTTAAACTGATTGTGATCTTTTTATGTTTACATACAGTGCTTGTAATAGATGGAATTTGGGTAAGGATTATCGGTGAATATGCAGGTAGTTGAATTTGTTAGCTAGTGATCATAAAGATGGGAAAACTTAGTAGCATGGCCTTCTAGTAGTTCTAGCTAAAAGGATTGCACTGGTGTGGGAAACTTTGTTTCTGTCTCTTTTTGTTATCTTTGTTACTAGTGATTTCTAATTTTAATATTGTAATCGTGATAAGTTTTAATGTTAGAGTTAGTCGACTTAAGCATTTGTCCAGAATCCATCTCAAATACGATTTCCACGAATTTTACACGATTTTTTCATAAACAAAATGATATTAAGAGAATATAATGGGTACTATAACCGGTATATAAATGATTACAATCCTTATAAAGACGAGCTACAGTTTCATGTTCGAAGAATATTAAACTTTTAAATTATTTGAAATTGACGACCATCTGTTCTAAGTTATTAGTTCAATTTGGATTAATATTTTTCTAATATGTTTTTGTAGAATTGAAAACAATTTTGAGAAAATATGGTTCTATGTAAGATGTTGAGACGGATGTTATGACATGTTGATGTTTACTGAAGATTGATATTGTGATAGGTGCTATTACATGTGTTGAAAAAGTTATGAAAATCTTAAATACTGATGCTTTGGAGAAAAGCATGCAGAGTGCTACGTTATTTTGCTTTACTTGCTATAAATTAAGACAAATGCATAAACAATAAATATTCCAACATTAAGAGTCTTCTCATTGTGTATTTTATCTTTCTTAAATAAAGTCTGCAGTTACCATATCAACTTGTATTGTTTATTATTTCACATTTTATATCGCTTTCTACGAATCGGACCATGGGGAAATTTTGCGTAGTTTCCTAACAATTGGTATCAGAGCCCGTTGATTCTTTCTGTTTCATAAGCGATCCAAAGGAGTCAGACTTGAGTGGGAGCGATGGCAGCAAACAAAGGAAAGGTGAAAATTGAGAAGTTCGACGGTGCGGACTTCAGCTTTTGGAAGATGCAAATAGAAGATTATTTATATCAAAAGGGAATACATGAACCTCTCACAGGCATGAAACCAACGACAATGGACGACAGTTCCTGGACCCTTCTCGATAGAAAAGCTCTTGGGGTCATTCGATTGACGTTATCCTGTAATGTTGCTTTCAACATTGCAAAAGAAAAGACAACGGTTGATCTTATGAAGGCTCTTTCTAGTATGTACGAAAAGCCGCCGGCCTGAAACAAAGTTCATTTGATGAGGCGATTGTTCAACTTTCGGATGATAGAAGGTGCGTCAACAGCGCAACATCTGAATGAACTCAACATTGTTACAACCCAATTGAGTTTAGTTGGAATCGACTTTGATGAAGAAGTACGGGCTTTGATACTCTTGTCTTCCCTGACGGAAAGTTGGAAAGCTACAGTCATAACCATGAGTAGCTCATCGGGAAGCAACAAGTTGGAATTTAACGATGTTCGTGATTTGGTTCTCAGTGAAGAGATCCGGCGGAGAGAATCGGATGAATCGTCAACCTCTTCAATATTGCATACAGAGTCAAGAGGAAGAAGTTCAACCAGAGAAAGCGGACGAGGCAAATCAAAAGTGAGACGATCAAAGTCCAGAAATCATCATACTTCTAACAACTCAAAGACTATCAAGTGTTGGAATTGCGGGACGACTGGAAACTATAAAAATCAGTGCGGGAGTGCATTGAAGAATCAGGAGGCGAAAGATGAGGCAAACATTGCTTCAACCTCAGGATGAGCTGATGCATTGATATGTTCTTTGGAGAGCAAGGAAGAGTCTTGGGTGTTAGAATCTGGAGCATCCTTTCACGCAACTTCACAGAAACAGTTCTTCAAAAATTATGTCTGTGATGACTGGTTTATTCATCGGTTGTTTTAAAAACAATGAAGTCGCCACCTCATTTTATTTGTTCTAAAAAGAACGGGAAAATATAGATAAAACCCCACAGATGCGGATAAGGCGGTCTACGTGACCAAAAGATGTGAATTTGGGAGTCGGTTATGTAAGGGGAAGGTATTAGTACCCCTTACATCCATCGTACTCGATGGGACCCGTTTAGTTCTAAGTGTTTGTGTGTTTATTGCTAAGTTATGAATAAAGATCGAAAAATAAAAGAAACAGGGTTTATTTATTATTATTTTGAGTTTGGCACGGTTTTGAAACTGTGTACCTACGTATTCCCTTGTGCAATGG
Organism: Vicia sativa; assembly: GCA_021764765.1. Classification (NCBI taxonomy): domain Eukaryota; kingdom Viridiplantae; phylum Streptophyta; class Magnoliopsida; order Fabales; family Fabaceae; genus Vicia; species Vicia sativa. The sequence continues at coordinate 139,825,344 of CM038794.1, forward strand.
GAAAGTCAAAACTCCGTAGTTCCTTTTGAAAAGGTTTTAAGTTGGTTGTGTTGATTTTATAAGAAAAATCGTGCATTAGACATTTCAAATGCTTGAACTTGGACTTGTTTAGTTTGTTTGAAAAGCTTAAGTCCTCGTTCGTGTTTGAAATGGCTATTGCACACGCTTTGTAAGAAAAGAGTTTTGATGATCGCATATGAGCGAAAAAAGGATTTGAGTGAGTTGAATTGATTTTAAGTGGGTGAAAAGTACCGAACAATAGGACTAGCATCCTACGATTCAAAAACTAGAAACAAGAGGAGCTCAATGCTCAACGAGTCGTCTATCATTCCAAAGTTTTTCTTATGAAAGAGTGAAGTGAAACAAAGTTCACGTTATTAAGAATCTTTAAACAATTGGACTAGCACCCAACGATTTAAAGATTCGAAGTTCATTTTTTACAAGTGTTTAAACAATTGGTCTAGCAACCAACAATTTAAATACTTGGGTTTTTATTATGAAAAGAAATTTGAAAATGCACTCGACGTTGGATCGAAGTTTGTAAGTTAATTGTGAAAGTGTTTTAGATGGGATTTTGAAAATGATTTTGAAAAGTGAAGGATATTCACAAGATGTTTTGAAAAAGATTTAAGTTTGAAAGTTGGAAAGAAAACATTTTTGAAAAGTATTAAAAATACTTAAAATGTCTCATAAAACTTAATAAAAATATAATCAAAAAGAAAATATTTTTTTGGATTTTTTTGACATAATCATAAAATAGGTATATTAAATGACAAGTGTGCAAAAAATCATCTCAAAATGAGAAGTTTTGATTAGTTTTTGAAAATGTTGAAGTTTGCTAGAAACTTGAGAAATTAGTGATAAAAAAGAGTTTTTGGTCCTAAGGAGGTTTGAACCTTGGAATTTTGGCTTAGAAGTGAAGAGTTTTTCCACTGAGCCAAATGCTTGACTTGTCATTTAATCACCTTGTTTAGAAGGAGTTTTGAAAAAATAAAGTTTGGAAAAGGATCAGAAGTTGGAGTTCTGAAGGGAAGCTGGCTGCTTCTGAAGGAAGCTTAGAAGCATGTTGCTTCTGGAGCGTGTGGAGGCTTACTGCTTCTGGATGCTTAGATGCTGGTTGCTTCTAGGAATGTTGAGAAGCTTGATGCTTCTGGGGGTAGAAGTATCAGAAGTACTTTTGGAAGAAGAGCCTCGAACCCTGGACCTTGAGGCGAGGCAAGAGGTTTACGAGCGTGCTGGCAACCGCTGGGGAGGTAATACATCCATTGTCTTAACTCAAACCACAAATATATATTATAAACTAAGTTTTTAATTTTTGAATTTCTTACTTCATCTTCAACCTCGTGACATCTCCATAGCCAAACTTGGATTTTCTCCATTTCTCATCAATTTGAAAAATGTAAAATACCAATTTATGCAGAATTTAAACATGAGTTCAACCATATAACTTACTAAAGCTATAAATCAAAGATGATCATGAATTATGGAAATCCCCAAATGTAAATCTAACTGAACAAACTCATGTATCTCAGGGCACGATTGATTTTAATTCCAATTAAATACCCAAATAGCTTCGCAATGATCATATGAACACTTACCTTTGCAAATTTTATGCTAAAAATACATGTATCATGATATTCAAAAAACGCATAAAACTTACTTTGGCTGGAATTTTTAGAAACCAGCTGGGACTTCCGGATGTGTTTTATTGATCTCAAAAGCTTCCTTGAGTGTTACTGAGTGTGTTCCATCACTTACCTTGCTTTGAAGGTCTCTGAACCCTCCTACCCAAGTCCAGTTGCAGGTGGCTGGTTTTGAAATGGAAGATGATGATGGAGTTGTTCCAGAACTGGTTTAAGTGTTTGGACAGTCTCTATATGTTGTATAGAGTGTGTTTGAAGTAAAAAATCAGAATAAGCACGAGTGAATTAAGAGTTTGGAAGTTTTGGCTCAAAATTGCAATTCATGGATTTTGGAAATGGTTTCTGAGCAAACTGACTCTTGGCTTGTTTTCTGATGGTTTGAAGCTTCAAACAACTTCTAAATGATGTTTAGAAGATGTTTGAATAACACCTTTGGCTAGAACTTGCAGAATTTGCAATTTGGAATTCTAACCTCTTTGAAACTTAGTAACTTGCAAAATAAGAAATGGGTGAGAAAGTAAGTTTGGATTATTTTTGGTGTCCTTTTTGAATGAATAAGAACTCCTATTTATAGGCAAGGAATTCTGAAACGGCAAGGCAAGATAAGATTAGAAGAGCTTGCAACTTGGAGCTTAAAGCTTAAGAAAGGAATATTCCTTCATTAAATGCAAATGGAATCTTGTAATCATTGTTTTAAAAAAACTCAAGTGTTTCTATCCTTTCCTAACCATTTCCATCATATTTTTTCTCTTAAATCTTATCTTCTATAGTGACAAGGCTTCTAGAAGGGAGAAAGTTGCAAAATAACTTGTAACTTCGATGCATGATTTTGGAAATCCATGGTTTTGGAGCTCTATGTTTCAAAATCAAAACCCTAGATACACAAAGTGTTTTTGCAAGTTCTTGGACTTTTTAGAAAGCTTGTAACAAGACCTACAACTTTCATGTTTTGAGTTTTTCTTGAATAAAAATGGATCTAGGTGAAAAATGGCCATAAAAGTAAGGAAAAACCATGTTTCTTAACACTTGAAAATTTTTCTAAGTGTTAGAAAAAATTCCAACTTTGACTTTTTATTGACTTTTTCACATTTCTTAATTTTTTATGATCATGATGGATTATTTGAAATGATTTTATGATTGAAAAAGTTTGGACTTGAAAAAGTTGACCAAAAGTCAAAGTTTGACTTTTTGAGCAGATGGATTTTCATCAGATGATTCAGAATTTGTTTGATGAAGAAACATGGATTTTGCAATGTTTTGAACCAAGAAATTAGGTCAAGATGTTGCATTGAAGATGTTAAGACCAATCTTCAAGCAAATAGGTCATCCATTGAGCAGAAACTCAATGATTCACTATCTTCGATCAAAACCCTAATTAGTCGATTCAAGGTAGATCATGAGAAAAAGTTGGGAATTTGAAAATCAAATGTTGATGATTGATTAAGATAGATCATTTGAAGTGAGTGGAGACTCAAACCCTAATTGATCATATCTTGAGCAGATGAATTTTTGATAAAAACCTAATTTTGACTTTAGGAGCACACGCACGATCTATCCTGTTCTGAAACTATTAGTGATGCAATGATCTTATGAGAAATACAAGGGAATAAAGTCTTGATCTTGTGCACTGACGAAATTCAAAAGAGTGTATTCCTTGAAGAAGGGATGCCTCATGATCACTCCTCACAACCACAAACTCAAAAGTCATTTCCGAAAGATGAAACCCTAAGCTTAGAAGGGTAAATTTTGGGGTGCGACAATGTCCCCCGGAACCTCGGTAAAGTATACCTTGGTAATGAACAATCTTGTGAGATTGTGGGAAAAGGTTTAGTGAAGATTAAGTTGAACGAGTCTGTTTGGGAGCTAAAGAATGTCAGACACATTCCTGACCCGACGAAGAACTTAATCTCAATAGGCCAGTTGACCAGTGATGGCTACACAACAATCTTCGATGGAGATCATTGGAAGATTTCTAAAGGTGAAATGATAGTTGCTAGCGGTAAAAGAGTGGTACTCTTTACAAGACAGCTGGAGCATTTCATTTGATTGCAGTTGCAGTAAATGAAAGTCCCAATCTATGGCACCAAAGACTGGGCTATATGAGTGATAAAGGAATGAAGGTCATGCACTTAAATAGAAAACTACCAGGTCTTCAGTCAATAGAAATTTACATGTGCGAAGACTGACATGAAAAGCAGAAGAGAGTTAGCTTTCAGACAAGTAGGAGAACCCCAAAGAAGGAGAAACTCGATCTTGTCCACTCTGATGTTTGGGGTCCAACTACAGTCTCATCTATTGGTGGGAAGAATTACTTTGTGAATTTTATTGATGATCATTCTAGAAAGGTATGGGTATACTTTTTGAAATATAAGTCTGACGTATTCAAGGCTTTCAAGGTGTGGAAAGCCATGGTAGAAAATGAGATCGGATTGAAGATAAAAAAGCTCTGAACCGACAATGGTGGTGAGTACGAAGACACCAGATTGAAGAAATTATGCTATGAGCTCGGGATTAGAATGGAGAGGACCGTGCCAGGTACGCCTCAACACAATGGTGTAGCTGAGCATATGACCTGGACGTTTACAGAAAGAGCTAGAAGCTTGCGTGTTCAATCAGGCCTACCAAAGCAATTCTGGGCAGAAGCAATCAATACAACAGCTTACTTAATCAACCGATTCATCAGTACCATTAGAGTAGAGAATACCAGAAAAGGTATAGAGCAGAAAAGAGGTAAAACTCTCACATCTTAGAGTTTTTGGTTGTGTAGCATATGTGCACATTAGTGATCATGGCAGGAATAAGCTTGATACCAAATCAAAGAAGTACACTTTCCTCGGTTATGGTGAGCATGAGTTTGGTTATCGCCTATGGGATGATGAAAATAAAAGGATGATCCGCAGTAGAGATGTGATCTTCAATGAAAGAGTTATGTACAAGGAAAAACATAATATAGGTGCCAGCAACTCAGATTCGAGTGGGCCAATTTATGCAGAAGTGGACGATGTCCTAGAAAGTTCTATAGTTGATAACCCTCATCTAAAGGAAAAAACTTAACAAAGCGGTGAGCAACAACCTGACATATCAGAACCTCCGACTCCAACTCCTGTATTAAGAAGGTATTCTAGAACTCGTGTTCCGAACAGGAGATACATGGACTATATGTTATTGACAGATGAAGGGGAACCTGAAGATTATGTAGAAGCATGTCAGACCACAGATGCAAGCAAGTGGGAACTTTCTATGAAAGACGAGATGAAGTCTTTGATCTCTAATCAGACATTGGAACTTGTTGAGTTACCTATGGGAAAAGGGAACTTCACAAAAAATGGGTGTATCGGGTCAGGGAGGACCATGATGGATCTAAGAGATACAAGGACCGATTAGTTGTCAAAGGATTTCAGCAAAAAGAAGGAGTTGACTACACTGAAATATTTGCTCTAGTTGTGAAGCTCAATACTATCAGATCTGTGTTAAGTATTGTTGCCACTGAAGAGCTCTACCTAGAGCAATTGGATGTGAATACCGCCTTTCTTCATGGAGACTTAGATGAGGAGATCTACATGCATCAACCAGAAGGGTTCTCAGAAGAAAAAGAATTGGTGGCTATTATTCTGTATACTTCAGCCATTGGAAGTTTGATGTACGCAATGGTATGCATGAGACCAGACATTGGCTATGTAGTGGGAGTTGTAAATAGGTTTATGTCAATTCCAAATAAAGCACCTTGGGAATTTGTGAAATGGATTTTGAGGTATCTACGAGACACTAAGGAGAAGTGTTTATGCTTTAGTAAAGGTGAATTAAAAGTACATGGCTATGTAGATGCGAACTTTGCTGGTGAAGTTGATCACCGAAGAAGTACCACCACTTACATATTTACAGTTGGTACTACAGTCATTAGTTGGATGTCACGGATACAAAAGATCGTTGATCTATCCACTACAGAGGCTGAGTATGTAGCAGTAACAAAAGCTAGAAAAGAGTTGATATGGATTCAAGGATTATTGACAGAGTTGGGATTCATCCAAGAAAGGAGTGTTTTGCACAGCGATAGCCAAAGTGCAATACATCTGGCTAAGAAATTCAGCATTCCACTCCAGAACGAAGCACATTGATCTCCGTTATCACTTCATCAGATCTCTTCTTGAAGATGAGGTACTAACGTTGAGGAAAATTCTCAGATGTAAGAACCCAACAGATATGTTGACAAAGGTGGTGACTATTGATAAACTGAAGTTGTGCTCAACTTCAGTTGGCCTGCTATCATAACATACTAGAGAAGGTTGTTGTATGATCGAGGTGTTAAGACCGAATGAAGTCAATCTTCAAGTGGGAGATTGTTGAAAAAGTCATGAAAATCTTAAACACCACCAGTTATTAATGAAGAAGTTATTATAAGAAATAAAACTGATGCTTTGGAGAAAAGTATGCAGAGTGCTACGTTATTTTTCTTTACTTGCTATAAATTAAGGCAAATGCATAAACAATAAATATTCCAACATTAAGACTCTTTTCATTGTGTATTTTATCTTTCATAAATAAATTCTGCAGTTGTCATATCAATTTGTATTGTTTAATATTTCACATTTTATACTGTTTTCTACGAATCTGACCATGGAGAAATTTTTGTAGTTTCCTAACAATATGTTATACCAGAACACTAATTCAGTTCTGCTTTTTAAATTTTTGAAAAATTTGTATGTTTTTGTTACTCATGCAGTCGTAGCCATGCAAAGATGTTTTGGGAACATTGTGCGTGGATAAGGATTTAGGGTTTTATTTGTCTTTGTTCATTGTGATTCTCTCTATTATTGTTTGATATTAGAGGCAGATTGTTTGGTTTGTCAATCACTCAAAAGTTGTTAAGCAAGAGTGGGTTGTAGTCAGTCAAAAGATTTTAAGTAAAACTGATTTTGTCTTTGAAGGTTGTCTTCTTTCTTTTGGTTATTGTTGAAACTTTGTGACGGGGTTGTGACCAGATGTAGGTGATATTGCACCAAACTGGGTTAACAATTGGCGGTGTTATTTGCTTTCTGCAACTTATCTTGATTGCATAATTTTTTATGTTGTGTTAATTGATTTTATCCTAGTGTCACAACTGAAGGCATAGAAAACACAAGAAATGAGAGGTTTGAATTGTGTTCAAAGAAAATACTCCCATTAGAAAATTTAAGCGCTCAAATGATAAGATCAATAAAGACAAAGAAGAAAAAATAACACAAGTATTTTATCTAGGTTCACCATAAACTAGGCTACTCTTGTCCCCTCTCACAAGGATGATTTCGCTTGATCCAAGGACTTAATCCACTATAACCAAACCGATTACACTTGCACGGGCAATCCTAGGTGACTAACACATAATGACACATTCAGCGATCCAACCAGATATAACATTCATTGACCCAATAGAATCTGATCCCTCAAGATCTTCTACCAGAATTTCCTTACAATGATATCCATCAGCGATCCCACAAGACTGACCTTCACTCGGTTCCCTTTGAGATATGACTTCCATTGACCTAATAGAATTCGAACTTGCAAGATCTGTTTCAAGATTTGACATAATGACCGCAACCACTATCTTCTTGAGATTCGACTTTCACCAAGTCTCCCAAGGAATCAATAAACAATAGTTGACGGTGATCTTGTGTTTACATGAGTGCTTCTTGTAAGAAATTACAAAAGTGTTTAAGCACATATTATTTAACACATCTTCGAGCAAGAACTCAAGTGTTAAAACAATTTACATGAAGAGATTTGAACAAAAACACTGTACGAGAAACAACTCTAGTGTTTATTATAATGTACAAAGATGTATATGATCAGAAGTTTAAGTAACATCTTGTAGTGTTCTTCTTTATCTTCTTGTTGATCAAGTTCCGAGCAATAACTCCTTGCTTCTTCTAATATCTATCAATATGTATTTGATTAGAAGTAGAATAACATCTTGTAGTCTTCTTCTTCTTTGAGTAAGCTTCAAGCAACATCTCGTTGTTTCTTCTATTTCAATGAAGATGTATAGGATGATAGTTGAATGACATCTTGTTGAAATCTTATTTCCTTCTTTTCTTTATTCTCTTGATGGTCTTCAGAATGTGTAAGACTTCAACTTTGACATCTTTAGCATCCACTGCCATCCTTTCACAGAATGAAGCTTTGATGGCTTATCATCATGATCAGCTTAATCATCTTGACTAGCTCAATCAGCACGACTAGCATTTTTCTTGTGCATCTTCAATCTTCATTTATAGCCTTTGACAGATAGAGATGTTGTGAGAATATAAAAGACTTTTCCTGCAACAACGGTTAGTTCCCAACAAATAGAATAAGGAGTAAGAGTTTGGATATTATAAATATTATTTCTATATACTGTCATTGTTCAATGATACCTTTCCACCTTTTCTGTGAATAATGTTTTTTTATTAGGCTTGTAAATAGAGATCCATTAAGTAAGGAAAGATAGTTGTAAATACATTCGTTTGTTCCCAACTGTCATAATGAGAGGCTTTAGATATTTGAATGTTGAACATTGAAGCTTGTTGTAGAATAATATTTCTTAAGACTTAGAATCTAAGTCTTGGAGTCTTCATAGTAGAATAATATTTCTTAAGACTTATCTTTATAGTCTTCAATACTTGATTGTACGAACATGTTATTCTTCGAATCATTAGAACTTGTTCAGTAGAACCTTGTCTTCATAATCTTCAAAACTTGTAACACATAGAAGTAGATCTTCAGAAGGCCTACCACAAATTCATGATCAGAACCTCTTGTAATAACGTTCCTTAGACACGTTGCAGAAGATAGATTCAGAACCTTGGCTTCAACGAAACAAATAACATGTTTTCTTCTAGAGTGTATGTTCAGAACCTAATGACGTCACACGCTTTGCTATTAGAGTCAGAAAATTTTAGCAGAAACTACACACTAGAATGAAACAATTAGTGTATACAATTGTTTAAAAAGAGATTGATGTCAAGAACATGAGGAAAACATTGAATCAACCATTAAGCCTGAAGGATATTATAATCAAAACTAGGTAGAAGACACTGATGGTAGAAAGGTTGCTTTGGGGGGATAGTTCTTCTTGGAGAATAATATCATCTCATGGTTCAACATGAAGCTAAATTGTGCCTTATTACCTACTAAGAAGGTTGAGTCTATTACAATAAAAAACAATTATTCTAAAATGATATTGATGAACAAAATTCTACAAAATTACAATCTGAAGAAGAAAGTTATGACACGTTGTTGTGATAATCTGAATGCAATCAATAGATCCAAGTATCCCATTCAACATAGCAGGACAAAATATGTTTACATTCTTCATCATGTTATTATGGATATTGTGAAGGAAAAAAATGTTTCTCTTAAGCATGTAGCCACTAAGAAAAAATAGACAAATAAATTCTAAAACAATTCTGAATGCAAATCAATTTGAAAAATTAAGGGGTGAATTAGGTATTATTATTACTATTAAGGGTTTATAGCAATTACAGACGTGGAGGCATGCAAACAATGTCTTTTATCCCATTCATGTAGTGGTGCATGAAATTCTAGGGAAAACATATTTGAAATTGGTAAAGCTGAGAAAATCCCAGACCAATCTAGTATGAATGATATTGTGAGTACTATGTGGATGTTACTGGTAAAACCATAGATGAACGTGTCAAATTATTTTTCTCTAAAAATTTGTTTCATTAACCTAAGACTGATTTTAAAAATAATGTTCTAAACATCTTGTTCTCTACTGAAATGGAACCTGAATTATTGAATAATTTGGTTAGAAATTGTCACAAGAAGCTGGTAAAGGAGTTCTTGGAGAAAATTCCTAACGAGTGTGATAGAAAGAAAAACAAGAAAAAGATGAAGGTATATGATAGAGGAAAGTGGTGAAGAGTCTTCTTCTGAATGGACTGATAGATTGGGATACATTCAATAGACATTCTCTCTCCCCCATCTCGTGATGCATGCGAATAAAAAACATTATCCAATGTCAAACCAAGTGTGGTTGTCTCTAGCCAAGGAAATGTCATTTAATATACTGTAAATATCCCTGGGAGTCAAGGCTTGGAAAGAGAGAAAAGAAGAACAACAAGGACTATCTCTCTCCTATAATGAATGGTGCACTGTTAATAAGAATAAGTACACTTCTTTAAAAAATTTCTCCTTATTTGGTCAATTGTTATAAGAAAATATATTATCCTCTATTGGACTCCAAACCTTATTGCATCTCCCTTATGTCAAGTTGTTTTTCAGTATGGGTGTGTTGCGTGTGAACTTTGATTTGGTTTACTTCAAGTATGCATAATGTTCACATATCTTTTATTTGGTGACATTTTTTGTTTGTATCATCAGTTGTATCTTCCTTATGATATTTTAGCCAAAATTTGCCAAAGGGGGGAGATTGTAAGTTCCATGGTTTTAGGTTTGTCAACAATTTTGCTAAAACATGGTTCTATGCAAAATGCTGGGACAATGTGTAGACTGGATTTGTGATAGATGTTACAACATATTATACCAGAACATCATTTCAGTTCTGGTTTTTAAATCTTTGTAGATTTGCTTGATAAATTTTAAGATTCTATATGTTTTTGTTTCTCATACAGTCGCTGCCAAGCAACGATGTTTTAGGAACTTTATTGTTTTGCTCTGGTTTCATAAATAGAATACTTTAGCCTTTTTAAGAAACTTTTTTTAGTTCCTATTATTGTCGAAAATATTTTGCAATTAACTTACAGGTGGAAGATTGGATTTGCGTAAAGATTCCTAGCCCATAATTGCAAGAGTATATTTAAGAAAATATTCCACATCAAAATTACTTGGAGAAGTCGTGAAAAGAATAATGTGCATGAGATAAGGGTTTAGGGTTTTATTTTGACTTTGTTCATTTTGATTCTCTTTATTATCGTTTGATATTAGAGGTGGACTATTTTGTTTGTCGATCACTCATAAGCTTTTAAGCAAGAGTGGGTTGTAGGTCAAGTTACCCATTGTTCAATAGTCAAAAGCTTTTAAGCTAGGGTTGTCGCTATTGGGAAGTGAGAAGGGTCTCACATCTAGGATGGTCTTAGATAGAAATTTCACGGGTAGAGATTAGGATAGATGGTTGTAAAAAAAGGGGTTGTTTAATGCTTCAAACTAATGCTATTGTAGTGGATTTCCTCCCTAGTTTGGTAGCTCTCAGATGTAGGTGATGTTGCACTGAACTGGGTTAACAATTTATAATGTTATTTACTTTCTGGAACTTATCTTGATTGCATAATTGTTTATGTTGTGTTAACTGATTTGATCCCAGTGTCGCAACATCTAGTTCAACATCTAGAATATGTGTGCTAGAATTTCATTTTTTATTGTACCTGGAAACAACACATTATTCCTATTAGGCCAAATAGACAAATAATCTACAATCATAATAATATCACTCACCATACTTGGTATCCTATATTTTAGTGACAAACAAAAGCAAGATAAACGATTTACTGACGGATTTTTCAAAACTGTGGAATATCCTAACCCAACCATTTTCTTACTTCTGTCCTCAAATGCATTGCAACTGCACACAAAAAAAACAAATACTCATCGAACATGTCTTATACAAAATAACGGGCATATACCAAATCATGTTTGCCTCGCAAAAATTGTATGTCTGCTAGCTCAATTTTGTGGGCATAATATTCTGCAATGCTCGCCAACCAAACACAATGAATTTATAAGAATTTTTACATTCCGAGGTCTATCATATTGATATTGTAATTCCTTGTGGTGTAGCAACATGTTGCTCGATAGAAGGAAGGTTGTGTCGAAATAGTCTATTCTAGTGTGTGTCGAAATGTCGAAGGAGTAACCTCGACAAGTATTTCGACTTAGACCTATTTTAGTAATGTTAATTGAATTAGGTATCTTAGGATTTTGTATTTATGGGAATTGGCTTAGGGAGCAAGAAATCTCATTATAAATAGGGAGTAACCCTTATTTTGTAATCAAGTTGTATTCACAAAATTTGCAGTTGCAAGTGAATAAGATTTTTCATAATTCGAGTGGAAGAGGAACCAACAGAAAGAAATCGTATTGAATCATAGAAGACCAACCATACCATGGAAAGTAAAGAGGCGGTGCTGGAGGTAAAGGAAGAGGTGGTTATCGAAAGCCTAACAAGAGTTACATTAAGTGTTACAATTGTTAGAAGTATGGTCACTATTTTAGTGATTGCACAGAAAAACGAAAGAATAAAGAAAGTGATGCAAAGTTTTCAAAGCATGAAGAAGAAGAAATGATGTTGATGATGGTCATAACAAAATATGAAGAAAAATTCAAGGAACAATGGTACTTGGACTCAGGATGATCATCACACATGTTTGGAAGGAAATATGTTTTTTTCAATATAATAAAGTCCTCAATGAAAAACATGGTGAAATTTACAAATGACAATACTCTAGAAACTGAAGGTAGTGGTGATGTTCTGATTATGAAGAAATATAGCAAGAGATCACTAATTTCCAATGTGTTGTACATACCAGGCATGAAGAGCAATTTTTTCAATATAGGGAAACTGGTTGAAAATAATTATAAAGTGTTGAATGATGAAAAAGGAAGATTAATCTTGAAGGCTCATATGTCTCAAAGTAGAACCTTCAAGATTAAAATAAATGTGATGAAGCACAAGTTTCGTTTGACTATAGTTATCATGGATGAATGGATATAGTACTATCAATTAGGCCATATCAACTTCAAAGAAATCAGAGATTTGAAAAGAAGAAATATGTTTTCAGGATTACCAAAAATTGATATTCCAAATAAGGTATATGAGGAATGTGTGTAGGTGAAGCAAGACAAGAATAACTTCGGAAAGGATAGGGAGAAAATCGAAGGAAATCTGTGAAACCATATACTCTGATGTATGTGGACCAATTTGAAGGTGTGAAAAACACACGAAAGAGGGGGTTTTAATTGGGTTTTATCCTTTAAAACTTTTTCTTAAAAACAATCCCCTTTGAAGTTTACTTTACTTTTGATAATAAGATAGACAAAATTGTAAATAAAGTATGAACACAAGATTATTCTACTAGTTCACTTGATAACCTCGAGCTTCCCTAGTCTACCATTCCAGGTGATTTGTCTCTCTCTAGCGAGGTCTTAATCCAATAATCAAACAAATTATTACACTTGCACACACAAACCATATGTGACTAACACTTGCACACACTAACTGTGTGTGACTAACTATCAACCTCTAAGATGCACTGGTCACTTAAGGATCAATTAAATAACCGTTTGAATACAAGTTTGTTTACAAGTAAATTTTCTTCTTTACAAGATGAATATGTAAACAAATTTTTAGCACAATGACTTGAGAAAATTTATAGCTTCTTACAAATAAATTATATCATTTTTGCTTAGAGAATTAGCCGTTGTTTCTTCAAGTCTCCGAGCCGTTATATAGAGCCATGCATGAGATGTGATCGTTAAAGGGTACATCTGGAATTATCAATATGTGGAAACTTGAGGGAACGTGGGGGACAAGATCATACGCATTGTCCATATTTTCATGGTAGTGGAATAAAACATTATCTTCTAACCTTATGTACTTCAAAGGCTTCTACGAGCATGGGTAAGAAGAGAGAACATAACTTCTAGTTAGTCAAAACTTAAGTCTTTAGAGTCTTCTGATCTTCGTCTTCAGAGTCCTTAGCACTTGGTCTTGAGAAACCTTGTATCACATCTAAGGTTCGAAGAGCTTCAAGTCTTCAAAGCTACATCTCTAGAGCCTTCAACACTTAGCCTTCAAAACCTTTTGTCTTCTAAAACTTGATTCTTCAGCATCTAGACTTCATTCAATCAGAACTTTTGTCTTAGATCTTTAGAGTGGTTTCTTCATACATATGTATAAGAGTTACTGAGCTTCAGAGCCTTCTAAAGCTTTCTTTGCTACTTGTTCATTAGAACTTCTGTAGCTTAGAAGTGGAGCTTTTTCTCTTCTAATGTTTTGGCCATGCCATTAGAAGCAAAACCTGTTTATCAATTCTTAAAACACAACAAACATTAGAGTATCAAAATTTTTCACACAAACATACTCTTTATTATCATCAAAACTGAGAGAAATAATTACGAAACCAAATATTGTTCTAACAAGCTCCCCGTTTTTAATGATGACAAAACCATGTATTTTGATGACACAATTTTGTATGAAATCAGAAGAAAGTAGAAATGAGAAAGGTAAGGAATAGTTAACCTTTACATTGAGACTCCCCATGAATCACATACTTGGTAAAGATCAGAACTTCTGACTAAGGTTCTTGAGAGTCTTGATTCTTGAATACATATCTTTTAATTGAGATCTTGAATTTATAATGTCACCCAAACAAATTCCAGTTTCTCCAATTAGAGCTTGACTTAGAACTAACTCTTTCAGAATCTAGTTTTAGGAGTCAGATACATAGCTTTCTTCATATTCTTATTAAAAATCCTAAAAGAAAAGAAAACAAAATTCTACCAATAAACAACAGTTTATTATGGTTAGAATGTAAGAAATTTTTTTCAAAGAATTTGACCATTTAGAATCAAAATTACTTCTTTAACTACTCCCCCTTTTCATCATAATCAAAAAGTTTAATTTCTTTTTAAAAAAAGTGAAAAAACATAAATAAAATATGAGAATAAGAAAAAAATATGTTCATATTCATTGCAGAAGAGAAATTTTTAAAACATAGAATCAAAACAGAATAAAAAAGTACTGAATCAAAACACATCAAAATGATCCATACGCAAGATAGGTTCTAGAGGTCTAAGAGCTAGATGCAGAGGGTTCTGGTCTAGAGATCTTCTTAATAATCAGTTCCAACATATTATGAACATTGAAGTTGACCTTATTTTGATTGCCAAGGATTTATCTGATCTCTTTTTGTTCCAGTTTTATTTCTTCAATAACGGTGTCCAGGAACTTGAATTTTTGATCATACAGATTCAACTAAAGCAACTTCAACAAATGCTTCTATTTTCTCAGCTTCTGTAGTCAGCCTTTCCTTTTACGCTCTTACTTTCTCTTCTTCTTCAGGTTTTAGTCTAGCTTCTTCTTCTGGTGCGCTCTGGAGAGATTTTGCTTCTGCCTCCCTCTATTTCTAAGCAATGATTCTAAAAAGACGAACTCTTTCTGGTTCTTCTTATTTTTGCTTAACCAACTCAACTGCCGCCATCCTGAATTCTGCTAAGAAGTTGAATATAATTTCAACCTTAGAAGTCATACATTCCTTAAAATGTTCCCACGAGGCATCCAGATTGTTTTTAGAGGAGCTAGTCTTAGCTTCTTCTTTGAGCTTGACGACCCTCTTTTGAGCCTTGTCCCTAAACATGTTAATGCACTAATACAAGGTTCTAGGGTTTGGTTTCTCATAAATTATCAATGATAATTCAAAGGAAGAGGGTTCAAAATGATGGAAAATTTTAGTGAGTTCCAAAAGATCTGACATTGAGTCTATTTCAATTAATAGAATCTCGGAAGTTTCAAGGTCATCAAATACCATTTTTTAAGAAATATCTTTGTGGTGGGGTGAGATATGATCAGGACAAACTGTGTTCTAAACAAGATATGATGATTTTTTATTGAAAAAGGAAAAGTGGATTTTGTATGAATGCTAGGAGATAGTGAGGTATGAAGTTCTGATATAGATGAGACAATGGGAGCGGTGGATGTGGTGATTGGTGTGGATGGAATGGGAGAAGTTACAAAATGAGTTATAATTAGAGATAAATAAAATTAGTTGTTTGATTAATGGATTGGTGAGATGGAATTGAAAATGATGCAAAGACATCAGACGTAGATGAATTGATGTTTGAAGTTAGGAAAATGGTTGTTGAGGTGGATTCAGACGTGGGTATAAGAACGGTGGACATGAGATCAGAAAAGGATGATATGGTGAAAAGGTTTGAAGCAACAGTCTTTGAAGGTAGTGATTCATATGGTGGTAGAGAAAATGAAGGTAATTTGAAAGAGATAAAGGAACTAGGGTTGATAGTAATGGATGATGAGAAATTAATAGTAATAGGAATAGGAGTAAAAACTAAAGTAGTAGAGATTGACTTACTAGAGCGTTTCTCAGCCTCCAGAATGGTGTCATTGAGAATTTTAGACTTCTTCTTCTTTTTCTTATTCTTTTTAGAGTCAGAACCATCTGCTCTTTGCTTTCTTTTCCCTTTAGAACAATTATCTTCCTCTTCAGATGTGATGGACACATCATGATTTTCTTTACTCATTGATGCAACATATCTAGCCACTTCAATCAGATTTTTGGACATAGAGAACAAAGGAAAATTCTTAATGGGAAATCTGTCTAAGATTCTAGTCATGTCAGGATGATGTTTCTTTTTTACATCTAAAATGATATTCATGTTTTTGAGAGTTTTCCCCGTAAATGATTCGCCAATGCTGGGAATCAAATATTCAATATACTTAGCTTCTTTTATCAATTAGTCTACCAGAATAATTTCTACAAGTATATCTCTTATCAGACGACCACATGGAATGTATGAAGGAACCTTCTTTGAGGGATCTACTGTGGTTCAATATTTTCTGATAGTCTCTTTCTGATGGCTATAAAGAACAAGCGGAAGATTTATCTTCTTTTTGATCATCAAATAGTAAATCATGAACTATTGACAAATATTAAAATAATCAACATATCTTGTGGAAGGTCTAGGGTTTACACAACCCAGAATGATTTTGTGCCAAATTCTTAGATTGTCAAAGAGATCCTTACTCTTGTAGTCTTTCTTTTCATTGGAGTATTTTTTAGACAGCAGCGATTGAAGATTTTTCTTATGAGCATTACACTTAAAGTCCATTCCAAAAGTACATTTTCCTTTCAAGAATCTCAATCCCAAAAGTTCTGCAATGGATTTTTTGTGATGATAATCCTTTTCCCAATAACATCAGAGGCAATGTGAGTATCATCGCAATCAGCATTCTTCCATAATTATTTCACTAAGAGTCAATAGGTGGGACCATGAAGCCCTTTGAAGAATATTTCCCAACCTTGAGTCTTTAGTTCTTCTTTAATATCACACTCGTTCTTAGCAAGGTTCTCAAAATCAACCATACATTCATGGAAAACCTATAACTTTTATGGTGGAATAACACAGTGAACTTGAAGAGTCTTTTGAATGATATGATTTTCATCAACTCTTTGACTAGAAGATGAACCAATAGTAGCAGATGTTGACGGAGGGGCAACTGAAGATGATAGAGTGGATGTCGTAATGGTAGTTGATAATGGAGCACTTGTAGAAACATCGGATTTTGATGCTTGTTCCATCTCCTGTGCAAACTTGATAACTTCTTGTTGTTCGATGGTCATCATGAGGATTAGAAGGGGAGGGAATTTGAAAGGATGAAGATTACATAAGAAAAGTACTCGACAGTTTTGAGAGAAAATGATTTTAGGGTTTAGGGTTTTTAAATGAGTGAAGAGAGAAAAGTTAAAGCGTGAAGAGAAGGGTGCAAACTATATATATGTTAAAAAAAATATGTATTTAAATATAAAGTATTTTAAACAAAAATAATTTTGAAACTAAAATAATGAAATATAAAATCTCAAAAAAAGAGTTTTAAAATAGCTTAATGTGAAATAAATAAAGAAAAATAACACAATCATAAGGAGAAATTAATGAAGGTACTCATAATAAATCAATTCCAATAAGTGACATATTGTTCATGATCTAGCTTAGATAGTGTGTGATGATTAAAGGTAACTGATGGTTACACACGTTAATCAGTACACTCACTAAGAGACACACTTAATATTCTCAAAATCTGGAAAGCCAAAAGGTTTCCATCTGATTAGAGACACTTCTGTCCAAAGCATCTTCTGATGTTTGAGATCATAGAATAAAGAATATAAAATTTACGCGGTTAATTCTGGTGAGCTTCCTTCTGATTCTTCACAAGTTTTTCAGAATAACTAACAAATTTATTCTGACAATTTACATCTCCTTATGGATTTAAGTTCCAAATCTTGGAACATAAATATTTTTACTAGCTAGTATGGAAAGCATCCATTGTCCAAGTGCGATGGCTGGTGTCTTAGAAGTGTTGTCTAGAACATCTGCAATATAGATTATATGATCTTTTGGTACCCACACTTTGGGTCCTTTCTTGTTTGTCTTTCCAAAGGTTTTTACACCCTTGGATTTTTGTGCAATAGTATAATCATGTGGAATCTGTGCATGATATTTTGATTTAGAGGTTTCCTTTTGTGCCTGTGATATTGGTGCAACAGAATCTGAACCTTCTGATTCTGGACATTCCAATTCAGTGCCAGCAAGCACGAAATGTTGAGATACAAGTTTTGGTTTTACACTCCCAATCTCATCAATTAGCTTTAATGGCCCTGAGTAGCCTAAACCTCAACTTCCATTTCTACTAACTCCATAGATCATTGAAGCCATTTTTCTTCTACAATGGTTTTATCAAGGAATTGTTGAAGAGCTATATCATATCTTATAATTTCATCAGCGGTAGATATTCTAGAAGTGAACTCTTCTTCTAATTTAGAATCTTTACTTTTTAGAGCAACATTTGATTTTTATAAAGAAAATAATTTTTAATTTAAAGCTAAAATATTTAGCTCATTCTAAGTAGAAGTTACAGAAGCAGTCATAATTTTTTTTCCAAATTTTTGTTTTTGCTTAGAAGAAGATGATACCTTTTCATAAGCTCAATTAGTCCTAATTCCAGTGCTGAACGAGATAATGAAGAAAGTACCTCTCTGTCGTCATCAGAATTTGACTCTTTATCAAAAAGCAATTCGTCTTCTGATAATAATTCATAAATGATGGTCTTTACCATAGGAGCTATGTTGGTATGTTCTTCATCAAAATCTTCTTCTTCCAAATCTGAATCATCCCATGTTTCCATAAGACCTTTCTTAACTTTGAAAAATTTTTAGGTTTTCTTTCTCTTCTAAGCCGTGGACATTCATTCTTGTAATGCCCATGTTCCTTGCATTCGTAGAAGGTGACTTTCTTTCCAAAGTATTTCCTTTGGTGAGATGTAGACTCATGCCTACCTTTAAATATTATTGACCCTCTGAACTTGCTATGTCTGTGTTTCCATAGTTGGTTTATCTTTTTAGAGATCAAAGATAGTTCATCTTCATCCGAGTCTTCTTCAGACTCTTATGATTCTTCCTCTGCTTAATAAGCCTTTTTCTTTTTAGACTTTGACTTAGTAGAAATAAATTTACCTATCTTATGAGGTTCATCTTCTTGAAGCTCAATTTCATGACCTCTTAAAAAACTAATGACTTCCTCAAGACCGGTTTTGTTGAGATCCTTTGCCAATTTCAAACATTTACCATGGGTCTCCATTTAACAGGCAGACTTCTGATAATCTTTTTGACGTGATCAACAGTAGTGTATCCTTTGTCCTGAACTCTGAGTCCTGCAATAAGCATCTGAAATCTTGAAAACATAGTATCCACAAATTCATCTTCTTCCATTTTGAAGGCTTCATAATTCTGGATTAAGGCCAGAGCCTTTGTTTCCTTAACTTGAGCATTGCCTTCGTGAGTCATCTGAAGAGAATCAAAGATGGACTTAGCAGTCTCTCTATCTGTGATATTTTCATACTTTGTATATGAAATTGCGTTGAGAAGAATAGTTCTTGCTTTATGATGATTCTTGTAAATTTTCTTTTGAGCATCTATTAGAGCACTTATAGGAATTTCCTTTCCTTCTGCATCTACTGGGTAGCTACGGTCATCAACTACATTATCCTATAGATCCAAATTGAATCCCACAGTGTGACTTCTTAATCTATCTTTCCAATAGTCAAATGTATCACCATCAAAGATAGGAGGTTTTACACTATATGAATCTCTTTCGTTGTTATCAAAAGTAACTACAACAACATTGTTGGAAGCAACCATTATTTTTCACACACTGGAACGGTATTGAACACTGTTAGATATTTGAGATAAATCCAACATTTTTATCACTTCAGAATCGGAGCTCTGATACCAACTGAAAGTGTGAAAAACAAAAGAAAGAGGGGGATTTGATTTGGGTTTTATCCTTTGAAACTTCTTCTTGAAAACAATCCCCTTTGAAGTTCACTTTACTTTCGATAATAAGATAGACAGAATTGTAAAGAAAGTATGAACACAAGATTTTTATACTAGTTCACTTGATACCCTTAAGCTACTCTATTATACCCTTCTAGGTGATTTTCCTCTCTCCAATGAGGTCTTAATTCAATATTCAAACATATTATTTCACTTGCACACAAAAACTGTATGTGACTAACACCTGCACACACCAACTGCGTATGACTAACTATCAATCTCTAAGACGCACTAGTCCTAAACTTCTTAAGAATTCTGACCTAACTGGTATCTTAAGGATCAATCAAACAACTGTTTGAATACAAGTTTGCTTACGAGTAAATTTGCTTATATACAAGCTGAATATGAAAACATATTTTTAGCATAATGACTTTAGAAAATTTACAACTTTTTACAAAGAAATTATAGCGTTTTCATGTAGAGAATTAGCAACTGTTTCTTCAAGTCTTCAAGCCTTTATATAGAGCCATGCATGAGATGTGACTGTTAAAGGGTACATTTGCAATTATCAATTTATGGCGGCTTGAGAGAACGTAGGGGACAAGATTGTACACAACGTCTGTCCTTTCATGGTAGTGGAATGAAATTTTTTGTTTGTACTATGTACTATTTGTACCACGTTAATGTTATCTTCTAACCTTTTGAGCTGCAGAGGCTTCTGCGAGCATGAGTAAGAAGAGAGAATATAAACTCTGGTTAGTCAAAACTTCAAGCCTTTAGAGTCTTCAGATCTTCGTCTTTAGAGTCTTCGTCTTCAGAGTCCTTAGCACTTGTCTTGAAAACCTGGTATCACATCTAAGGTCAGAAGAGCTTCAAGCCTTCAGAGTCTTCAAAGTCTTCAACACTTGGTTTTCATAAACTTTTGTCTTCTAAAACTTGAGTCTTCAGCATCTGTTCTTCATTCACTCAAAACTTATGTCTTGTGATCTTCAGACTAGTTTCTTCAGACCTACGTATCAGAGTTACTGAGCTTTAGAGCCTTCTGAAGCTTTCCTCGCTACTTGTTCATCAGAACTTCTGTAACTTAAAAGTAGAGCTTTTCTCTTCTAATGTTTTGGCCAAGCCGCTCATTAGAAGTAGAACTTGTTTGTCGATTCTTAAAACACAACAAACATTAGAGTATCAAAATTATTCACACAAACATACTCTTTGTTATCATCAAAGCTTAGAGAAATAAATGCATAACCAAATCTTGTTCTAACACAATCCATGTGGATTCATCTTAAGGAAATAAATACTTTGTTACATTCATAGATGGTTTTAGTTTAAAATTATGGACTTAGTTGACCAAGTAGAAAAGTGAAGTGGTCAAGGTATTTGCCAAGTTTAAACCTATGGTTGAAAGACAAAGCGATCAAAAGCTCAAGATTCTAAGAACTGATGGTGGTGGAGAGTATGTGTTGAAATACTTCAACATGTTTTATGATAAAGAGGTGATTGTGTATAAGGTGGTGCCACCCTACTCACCACAACATAATGGAACTGCAGAAAGGAAGAATTGAACCATCATGAATATGGTGAAAAGCATGTTGAAAGGAAATCATTTATCTAAGGAATTTTGGAGTGAAGTTGTGTCGACTATAACATACATCTTGAACAGGTGTCTGATGAAGAAGATAGAAGGAATCACTCAAGAAGAATGATAATCTGGTGTTAAACCTAGCTTGAGTCATTTGAAAGTGTTTGGATCTATAACACATACGCACGTGCTAGATATGTTGAGAAGAAAACTTGATGACAAGTTGAGTCGGATGATCCTAGTAGGATATCATTCGATTGGAGGTTACATGTTGTTCGACCTAGTGAAATGTATATTGTGATTAACAAGGACGTGATCATAGATGTGCTTAAGGAATGTGATTGGACATAAAATATGAATAAAGATTCAGTGAGAATCTTGTGTGAAGAACCAAAACCTAAAGTCAAAATAGAAGTTCAACTAGAAAAAGTTAGAGGTGAAGTAGGCCCAAATAGGCCTTAAAGAACAAGACACATGCCTACAAAGTTACAAGAATGTGTGCTTACACCAAATAATGTGGTCGATGATGAATATGAACTTGTATATTATACTTTCTATGCAAATGTCGAACAAGTCAACACTACAAATACATTAAAGGATTTGAAGTGAATTAAAGCAATGGATTAAGAGTTGAAGTCCATTGAAGACAACAAGACTTAATTACTTGTTAAATTATCATAAGAAAATAAGACACTCGATGTGAAGTGGGTACACAAGCTAAAGTTGAATCTTAGAGAAAAAGTAACTCGACACAAGTTATGACTTGTGGCGAAAGGATTTCTTCAGATTTATTAAATATATAATTTAATAAATAATTTATTAATAATTACTTATGTTCAATCATATAGTCGATTATAGATTACCCCTTTTGTTCTTAATCATTAATTATTAATAAATCCTTATTAAATTACATTATATCAATTGTTATTAATCATTAATCATTAATTATTTATTTAATTTGGGCTTTATACCTTAATGAATCAAATGAAAGGAGTCTACTGGTTATTTAAGAGTACCCTATTAAACGATTAATGTATGCAGAAAACCTAGACGGCGATTAATGCTCGCTATAAAATCTGATGAATTGTATGCTTTGTTTTGTTTTCTTTTTAAGGTAAATATAATTGTTTATAAACGAGTATCATCTATAAAATTAAATAATTTAAAGATATATTAATTTGAAATTTTAGATATAGATAATGTTTTAATATTTTAATATGTATTATTCGATCAATTATCATCTCTATAATTATTTTATTAACATTTATTTGCGAGATTAGAGTATTGAAATTTCAGGAGCGTAACTTATTAGGATTTATTGAATTAAATCCATTGGAATTGTTGTGTCCAAAAATAAATCCATTGGAATTGAACATATTGATTATGTTAAGGAAAGGTAGTAATGGCCATACTATTTATAGAATCAAATAAAAACAAAAAGAAGGCAGTTATTAATTTTGTGTTCGAAATTACAATTTTCTTTTCCTTTATTATCGCGAGTTAGAATCAGTATATTGTTTTGTGGAATCAATCAATTTTTATTTTTTTTTGTAAAGGATGGAATTTCTATTTACTTTAATTTATAATTTTATTTAATACGTAGAGATTTGTCTTTCATCTATTAAATCGATTATCATCTATATAATTATTTCATTAAAATTTATTTATAAGTAGGGTATTTAAATTTTAGTAGCAATCCTTATTAGGGTTTTAAGGAATGAGATGAAACAATCTCAACAATTGGTTATTTAAGAGTGACCCTATTAACCGATTAATGCACAAAACCTAGACAATCGTCTCAGCACTATTCTCTAGAGGCGGTCTCTCGAATTTCAAAGGTAAATTTGTATTATTGATAAATTACATTCTTCCGTCCTTCATTGTGATATGTAAAGCTAACAACTTTCAACCAAAAATCTTTTCAGATAGCACAAGGATGAGTCAAAACCACACTCTTTCCATGACAATGAAGAGAAGATCTCGTACTTCTTATCTTTTAAATGGAATTCAAAATACAATAAAGAGAAGATCTCTTGCAGCAGATGGCGATCATGAAAAGAAGAAAGCAAAGAAAGAAACAACTAGTCATCAAGGTCAATCCTGCGAAATATTCAGCTGCGGTATATGTTTTGATTCTGTGAAATTCACTGATGTTTTCTTTGGGAGTTATTTTTGCAATCACACATATTGTATTGACTGCATATCCGAGTATTTTACACTTCTACGAAAAGAAAGAGCCGTGAAACTCATCTGCCCAGGTACAAAATGTTCCTTTGAACTCAAACCAGAACACTTTCTATCTATTTTACCTAAAGATCTCATTGTTGAATGGGAATCTGCGATTTACGAGTCTTCTAAGAAAACCTCAGAAAGATTCACCTGCGGTATATGTCTTGATTCTGTAAAAGAGTCTAAAATGTTCGCAAACCCTTTATGCAATCACCCCTTTTGTACTAAATGCATACGCAAGTATGTCAAGCTTCAAAGAAAAGAAAATGTGGTGAAGTTTAACTGCCCAGATCCAGAATGTTCCTTGGAACTCAAGCCAGAACTATTTCAATCTATTTTACCTAAAGACCTCATTGTCGAATGGGAATCTGCGATTTACGAGTCCTCGGTTTCTTTGGAGCAAAAAATATACTGTCCTTTTAAGGATTGTTCTCTGATGATGGTGAATGAAGGGGAAGAAGTTGTTACAAGTTGTGAATGTCCTTCTTGTCATAGACTATTTTGTGCACAATGTAAGGTTCCATGGCATGCAGACATGAGTTGCCGGAGATTTCAGAAGTCGCCAAAGGATCCAGATGATGAAGAATTGGATGAGAAATTTTTGGAATTGGCTAAAAGAAAAAAGTGGCAGATATGTCCTCAATGTTCTATGCATGTTCAGAGAAGGAGTGGATGTGAACACATATCATGCAGGTTTGTATATCTTAATACCTTCTCTTGTTCATCCTTAATCATTTTAACTAATTTTTTATTAGATCTATATAGTTCATTATTATTACATTAATATTGATGGAAATTTATTTATAATGATTATATATTTTCAGGTGTGGATGTAACTTCTGCTATGAGTGTGGGAAGCGTTGGAAGTATTCACATGTGTGCAATAGACGCACTAGACTCACTAGATATAGATCGTGATATTCATGGTAACTATATGAAACTCTTTGCATTCAGAATTAAACATGATTTTGATAAGCAATTATTGGAAATAAAAGATTATGAGTTGTTAAATATATTTTTGGATTTAATATGTTTATAATCTAAATAAAATATCAAGGGTTTTCAAGCTTTTAGTCCCTAGAAAAACTAGAAACATCTTTTTTTTTGCTTAAGTTGTTAAATTCAAGACTAAAATTGATATGTGAATATGCAGGTTTTTCGTAATGATTCTGTTTTCAATTGATTGTAATTTATCTATTTTTACGGTGTTTATAACAGATTGCATACTTCAAATATGCATGAAGTTGCTGCTAGTAGGTGGTCGTAAAGATGAAAATTTTAGTCTTCCAACTAAAAGACTGCATCGGTGGTGATACTATGTTTTAATGTTGCAATTGTTTGATTGAAGTATTTTAGAGAAACGCAAGTTTGGTTATTTATATTTAATTTATATGTTTTCTTAAGTCTTAATTATTTGGTAAATATTGGAAAATTAAGTAAGACTCTCCTTAAACAAATTTAAATCCATAATGTAGAGTTTTTTTAATGACAAAATAATATATTAATTAAAAAAAGTGAAAATTATAAATGTTAATTGATTTTATATATCTTCCATCCAAAGAAAGAAATATTAAACGATACCTTTTTAGGATAAGTCTCCACCCAAAGAAAGAAATATTAAACGATACCTTTTTAGGATAAGTCTCCACCCAAAGAAAGAAATATTAAACGATACCTTTATCTTCCACAGATGGTTGGTCGCAATAACAGTATCATTGTTCAAATGAGAAGTTGTATTATTACCGGCTAGCATACAATAGCACGAATTAACCGTGAAAGTACCTTCGACACCGTATGTCCAAGCATTGTCATATATGCTGCTTCCGTCCAAAACCGAGGCCTGCATGGGTGCCCTAAGATATAAATCTTTGTTTTGGTCCAAAATGCACAAAATCTAGTTTTCCATGCAAATTGTGTAATTCTTCTCAAGTAATTGACCAATACTCAAGAGATTACGTTTAATTTCAGGAATCTATAGCACATCTTTGATCAAGGAATGACTCACATCCTTCTTCAAGATCAAAACATCATCGACACCGCGAATTTTACTTTATTCTTTGTGGCTTGATTGATTTTTACAACCAATCATTTTTACCCATAATATGCGTTGAACCACTCATCTCTGCCTTGGACTCCAACTCGAACAGTTACCATTATGTTTTGCTCCGAACACATTTCTGCAGTATATTTTGCGCTGTAGAAGATGCTGCACAACCACTAATAATTGCTACTGCTGCTGTCCAATAGCTTTTCCTTGCCACAATTCTCCTCTGTGTTCATGATTAGAAGTGTGTTATCATCATCCACCTCTTGTCAAGCAACCTTAGCCTCATCACTTTGATATTCTCTCGATTTTGCATTACACTCCTTGGCAAAATAACCAAGCTTGTGACAATTATAACGCTCCACACCCTCTAAAGATCAACTTGTTAAACGGGGAATTTTGACGGATAAAAACTGTCCTCTTTGCTTGATGAATGATGAATCCACTACTCATCTTTTTGATAATTGTTGTTATTCGTATTTCATTTGGAACAATGTTTTTAATTGGATTGGTAGTGGGATGGATTTGTCTTTCTCGGAATTGGTGTCTTTTTTCTTTCATTCTGAGAAGGTGAAGAATAAGGTGAGAAGATTGATCATTGTTGTTATCTGGCTCGCTTTCGCGTAGAGCATTTGGTTGATGTGGAACAATGTTATATTTAATAATTCGGTTTTTCAATTTTGATGATTGTATGACAATGATTGTTCTTAGGCCGTGGACTTGGTTATATATCTTCTTGTTGCAAAATAGTAGATGGTTGTAATTTCTCAGGTTAGAATACCCTTTCTCTCCTTTATTTTAGGATGTAGGGGTATTTCATGTAGTATTTTCGAGTAGAGTATCTCTTATACTTTCGTTTAATACAATTTGCCTATTAAAAAAAAATTTAAGTTATTGATTGGGCTTTAGTGTCTTATATCAAATGAAAGGAGCCTCAGCAGTTCGTTAACCCTATTAGACTATTAATGCACCACACAAAACCTAGACGGCAATTAGTAATGATGGCGGTCTCTCCAATCTCATTATTAATAAATTACATTCTTCCATCCTTCATCGTGATATGTAAAGCTAACAACTTCCATTCAACAGACAGCGATAATGAAAAGCAGAAAGCAACAACTGGTTATCAAGGTAAACCCTCAAAAAGTTTCAGCTGCGGTATATGCTCTGATTCTGTAAAAGAGTCTAAAATGTTCACAAACACTTTATGCAATCATCGCTTTTGTACTAAATGCATATCCAAGTATGTCATACTTCAAAGAAAACAAAAGGTAGTCAAACTCAGCTGTCCGGATCCAGAATGTTCCTTGAAACTCAAACCAGAACAATTTCAATCTATTTTACCTAAAGACCTCATTGATGAATGGGAATCTGCAACTTATGAGTCTTCGCTTTCTTTGAAGCAAAAATTTTACTGCCCTTATAAGAATTGTTCAATTTTGTTGGTGAATGACGGGGTAGAAGTTGTTACCAGTTGTGAATGTCCTTCTTGTCATAGACTATTCTGTGCGCAATGTAAAGTTCCATGGCATGCTGATATGAATTGCCGGAAATTTCAGAAGTCAAAAAAGGATCGAGATCGACATGAAAAAGAATTGGAAGAGAAATTTTGGAGTTGGCTAAAAGAAAAAGTGGAAAAAATGTCCCAAATGTTCTATACATGTTCAGAGAAGTGGTGGATGTGAACACATATCATGCAGGTTGTGTATATCTTATCACCTTCTTTTATTCATCATTAATCATTTTCAGTAATTTTAATTAAATATGTATAGTTCATTATTATTATGTTGATGAAAATATAATTATAATGATTATATTTTTTCAGGTGTGGATGTAACTTCTGCTACGGGTGTGGGAAGGATTGGACCTATGGACATATTTGCAATACACGTAGAACATATTTGCAATACCTGTATGAAACTTTTTGCATGCAGAATTAATCATGAATGTGATAAGTATTGATGAATGTTTAAACTGATTGTAATCTATTTATGTATACAGTGCTTATAACATATGAAATTTGTGTTAGGAGTAGTGAATTGGCAGAAGTTCTAGCTGTTAGCAAGTGATCATAAAGATGGAAAACTTGGCATTATGGTAGCTCTATCTAAAAAGACTGCATCAGTGTTAAATTTTATTATATTGTACTGGTGATTTGTTTTAGTGTTAGAGTAGTCGACTTAAACATTTTAGAGAGATGCAAACGAAATTAATTTTTCATTTTTATTTATAATTCACCCTAAATTGAAAAACAAATCATTTTTTTTTTCAAGTCACTTCGAATTTTTATTTCAAATGAGGAATGTAAAAGAATTATAATTTTTATTTCAAATGAGGAATGTAAAAGAATTAGGTGAACCATATAACCTACTAAAAAATGTCATTTTCAAACAAATTGGGGAATGTTTTGAAAACGAATTTTAAACATTTTTTATATGGATTTCAATCAAAAAGTTAGTTTCACATAGATTTCTAACAGAATATATTATACTCATTGTTTAAAGAAGTTATAAACTAATCGTTTTATTAAGTGTGCATAACTTGAATATTGACTCTGAACAAAGTAGATTATGTATCTGAAGAAAGTAGATTTTAAATCTGAATAAAGTAGACTCTAAAATCAAAGTAGAATCTGAACAAAGCAAAGTTTTTACAAAGAAATTATGACTCCGAAGAAAACATACTCTAAAATCTGAACAACACAAACTCTGAACAATGTGAACTCTTGACAAAGAGACTCTGGACTCTGAACTTTATCGGATTCTGAAACAAAGTTGATGAAGAACTGTTTCTCTAACACTCAATCATCTGGATAACCAAGACAACACTTTGTATCAAACAATCTAGAAACACTCAAATAACGCAATCCTCATTTTTACTAGACTTTGAAATCTACATCTACAAGAACCTGAACTCTAATCAAGCTTCAAATCATCTCAGAATATGAAGCCAGTGATTCAAGAGGATAACGATTGAAAAAATATTTATGAAGATAGTACATTCAAGCGCTAAAATCAAATATTCCTTAAAAAGGAAAAATATGTTGGAATTCTCAAGGACAGTAATACCAATGAATCTCAATGTTTTACAGCTCAATCTTGCACCATTACTACTGCTATGAAATTGATGGAGTTTTCTTTTTTACCCTCCAACGGTACTATTCATCATTTTCCAATTTCATCCTCCAAAGGTATGATTCATCATCTTCCAATTTTATCCTCCAAAGATATTATTCATCATCTATTCAAAGAGGACAAGGAAATTGAAGATATAGAGAATTGTGCATTGCAAAAAGAATAGCTAAGAGAATCTTTGTGCGAAACAAAAAGAAACAAAGAGAAAAAAACATAAACAAGAGAAACAACACTCACTACACTTATATCTTTTCATTTTATAATTTCTTAAGCGTAAAGTCAGAAATTCAAATTATGTATCTTCTTATTTAGAAGCAACATTATTGTAAACACAACATGTTTGTATTGTAACTCTGATTGAATTCCTTGAGGAACTAGGTTTTATCTGTAGCTTTCAGAAGTCATTGATAATTTTTATTTGAGATTGTATTCCTTGTGGGACTAAGTTTAGTCTGTAGCCTCGAGAAGTCATTGCCAATTGAACTTTAAGTTGTAACTTGATTGATTAGTTCTTTAAGTCCTCATTAATAAGGCATATCACTCTGACAAGTAGATTGGATTAGCTTAATTAACAGTGAACCAGGATAAAAATCATTGTGTTATTTTTATCCTTCTTGTGTTTATTTTTGGGTCCCCAAAAATTTATCATATTAGAAATCCAATTCAAACCCCCTATTTCTTGTGTTTCCTTGAACCTTAAATTAACATAGCTCTGGTTCTGATATTGACTATATTTTGTCAAACATTTAATCGAGTCAGGTATAGATCCAATTTTTTGAAACACAACATGGCATCTAAAAGCAACAATGATATAGATCATTATTCTTCTAAACCACTAATATTTGATGGAGAAAATTTTGATTCCTAGAAAGATAGAATTGAAATTTTATTTCTTGGGTATGATGTAAATCTATGGGATATGGTAAAAGATGGTTACACATATCTTGTGGATTCAAATGGTGTGAAGCCTGAAAGAAACATGATGGATGAGAAAAAATAATAAAAAATCATCACATATCCAAAATAATATTGTTGAATTATATATCTTATATTGAGTATGAGAACATTACAAATAGATACTCATCTAAGTCTATATTTTATTCTTTGAGGATGACTCTTAAACGAAATTAGCAAGTGAAGAAAACCAAGACTTTGGTCTTAATCCAGAAATATGAAGCTTTCAATATGGAAGAATATGAAACTATTGAGGATATGTTCTAAAGGTTCCAAACTCTTGTTGCTAGATTGGAAGTTTTAAACAAAGGCTACACCATTGTAGATCATGTAAAGAAGGTCATCAAAATCTTGCCAAATAAATTGAAACCAATGGTGACAACACTTAAGGTGTCAAAGGATCTGAATAGTCCCAATCAGGAAGAGCTTCAAAGCTCTATAAGGAGTCATGAGATCAACCTAGAAGAGGATGAGCCTTAGAGGAAAGGGAAGTATTTGGCTCTGAAGTCTAAAGGAAACACTAAAAAGGCTAAATTAAGCTCTTCAAGATGAAGGGGAAGAGTCTGAAGAACTTTATGATGAAAGGACGATTTATCTCTACTATCCAGAAGAGTCAACTGACTTTGGAAACAAAAAAAAGTCCGGAGGCTATAAAATAATATTTGGATTCTTTTAGTTAACCTTTGGATAGAAAAAGTCTGGAGCTCACAAAGAGGTTGTCTTCTTTGAGTGAAAAGATATTGTCCATTAAAAAAATGAGTGTCCCAAACTCAACCAAAAAAGCCTAAGAATAACTTCTTGAAAGAAAAGAAAAAGGTTTTGATGGAAACATGAGATGACTCTAAATCTTCTAAAGATGACTCTATGTAAGAACAAGCTAACATGGCTCTTATGGCTGGCACTGAAGCCTTAGAATCAAAAATGAGATTCAGACTCTAAATAGGCATTTTCTCGTCTAACTCATTTTGAACTTGAGTTATCTTTAGATAAAATTCTTCAAACATATCAGAGACTCCATAAAAATATGAATCAGATTTATGTAGTTTAATCTGGAGTCCATTGTGAGCTGATAGAAAAATTATATTTTAAAAGAAAAAATTTAGTAGCTTTGAAAAATAAAATGTTTCTCTCAGAAGCAAGAATGATAAACTAGAACAAAAATCATTTTAGAACCTCATATTGACTCTGAGTGTGATTTAAAGAAATACAAAACATCTTTTCAAAATTTTCTAGCAAGAAAAATAAATAGAAGTAACATGGCTTCCATGACCTACAGAGTAAGTAGAAATGGAAAAAGAGGCAATGGTTATGATCTACCAAGGAGTTTTATATTTGATCATAAACCCAAATAAATGGTGATAAAACCAAAATCTATATATTCTTATTTCACTTATGGCCACTATCATACCCAAATTTGTCGTACCCCTTTATAAGGATCACTTGGCTTATGCATCTTACATCCTTCATATGCATACCCCTCGTTAGGTCATTTAACATTGAATACATTATTAATTAATGAATGTTATGGGATCAAGGCATTTATTTTCGGAAGTTACCAAAAAAGATTGTTCTGTCAGACAACGCAATTAAGGAAAACTATGGTTTTTTTAAAGGTTTAAATCTATTCAGCAAGTTTCGCAAGCTATCAAATAAATGATATACTAAGCCATAATCATGTCAAGCTCCCATGTATCTCGATATGCTTTGAACTGCGGAGAAATCGGGCGTTTCGATGAATTTGAGACAGTGCGAACCATAAAAAATACTTTTGTTTGTTTAAGCTCGAAAATTAACAACTTTAAAATAGAATACTGTTTTGAAGTGGTTCTTCATACATTAGAACCATCTTTGTATTTTCTTCATTTTATATATTCAGTCCGGGAACCAATTATGTGAAGAAAGCCTCCAAAGAGTACACTTTACCTAGATCAATATTTGAATTTAATTGTTGGTTATTTGTTTCTCGGGTGTTCAAAAATTTGCAACTTTCATCAGGTTCAGTATTTTTGGTTGGCTCTTCGAACATTAAGACTGTCATTGCACATCATTTAGCAAGAAAAATCATACAAATCTTACTTAAAATGAGAAAGCTAGAAGCAAAAAAAGTGAAAAAAACTTGAAAAATCCCTTTTGAGGTGAAGAAAACCACTTATTGCAAAAATTGGTGGAAAAAAAGATAATAAAACTTGTTGCTTTGCTTTGGAAAAAATGTATCCGCACCAGGCTAGAACATGTCCGTGTTGGGCTAATAATTTCTCAACGCACCCTTGTTGAAAACGAGTGCAGCCACGTTAGTGCTTTTTGCTGACACACTTTTGGTTGCTTTAAAAGAAAAAAGAGGGGAGGAAAAAGGAGTTTGATACCTTAGAGAGAAAGTGGCGTATTTGGAGGCAACTGAATCCATTGGAGTTTTTTTCTTTGGCGATTCTTCATGATCTTCGAGTCTATACACTTACGATATTGAATTATTTTAACACGAGTATCTAGGTTCTTCTTAGGTTAGGTCTTATTTGATTATGAAGTTGTATTTATTTAATATAATTGCTTTGACTCTTTGTTATTATTTAGTTATTGAATGTGATAATTTCCTTTGTTTGTTATGGCATTCAAATTGATTTTGATAAGTAGTGACTGCTTACCCAAGATCTATTTGACTAATATACTTTAACGGTTGAATTATTTATCTAATATAATTTAACTGTTGAATTCGCTAATTGACTAGGGATAATATAATTAGGAATTGTGGCTTAGGGACTAATGCACTATGTTGCCTAGTTTGACGGTGCAATTGGTCTGGGACATCAGGTAATTGACGTTTAGGCTAGTGTGATCCAAACACTAAGGGATTGAGTATATTGGTAGAGTTAGTCTTTCGAGTAACTCTCTAGTCAATGCATATTTTATCAATAAAGTAAAAATAGGAAATTATAATATAAGACATGGTCGTATTTATCATCATTGTTATAAAAACTAACCTCTTGCATTTTGGCCAAGACAACTTGAAAAACCCCCCGTTTAGTGCTCTTAATTACATCGCACAACATACCTTGTTCTATGTTCGCAATCTATGTGAAGACGGATTTACTTTTATTACTTCTATAACAACACTAGTACACTTGCAAGTAAATTGTCCATCAACATCTCACACTAAACTTGTCACGATTTTTATGGAAACATAAGTGTCATTCACATAGCAACAAACTCAATCATTCACAAACATATAAAACACGTCAAACTGTATTGTTACTTAATCAGAGACAAAATTCAAGGTAAAACTATTCACTTAATGCTAATAATTGACTCTATAAATAAAGTGGATGACCTATTCGCTAAACCTTTACACCTTGGACCCTTCACTACTTTGATTACCAAACTGGGAATGTTGACATTCTTTCTAGGGGTTTTTATAGTTTAAATATTTAAGTTGTATTTAATTAATTAGGCTTTAACAATAACTGATAGACATACACACAAGACAGATGGATTGTGACTCCTTACCGTGGGAGTTGTTCTTAGGAACTGAATATCAATTCATTGTAAATTGGGAGGTACATTAACTCCTTCAAAAAAATACAACACTTCACATTTCAAGTGTTCAAGAGCAGTGAGCATGTCTTTGATGTTACAAAATTATCCATCTTTATGATCACTAACTAACAGCTGCAACTTCCTTCATATTTTCCGGGGGATACTCCTAATCCGAATGTCATCTGTTATAAGCATTGTAATGTAAACATAAACAATTTACAATCAGTTTAAAACAGAACTATTGTATACTCAATGGTTTTGGATTGTAAATGTGATTGTGATACAGAAGTAGAAATGGCTCCAAAATTTCCATTGCAAAGAGTTTGTTAATTACCGTGAATGTTTGCATATATGTCCATGAATCCAATCCTTACCACAATTATAGCAGAAGTTACATCCACACCTGAAAACAATGCAGTCATTATAATTCAATTTTCATCAATATAATTAATTATAAAGCTATAATCAAAATTAAAACTAGTTTAAATGATTAAGATATACAACCTGCATGAAATGTGTTCACATCCACCATTTCTCTGAACATGCATAGAACATTCAGGACATTTCTGCCACTTTTTTCTTTTAGCCAACTCCAAAAATTTCTCATCCAATTCTTTTTCATCTTGACCCTTTGTCGACTTCTGAAATCTCCTGCAACTCATATCAACGTGCCATGGAACCTTACATTGCGCACAGAATAGCCTATGACAAGAAGGACATTCACAACTTGTAACAGCCTCTACCCCGTCGTTCACCAACATAATAGAACAATTCTTATAAGGACAGTAAATTCTTTGCTTCAAAGAAATCGAAGACTCGTAAACTGCATATTCCCATTCTTGAATGAGTTCTTTAGGTAAAATGGATTGGAAATGTCGTGGCTTGAGATCCAAGGAACATTCTGGATCCGGACAGTTGAGTTTCGCCACTTTTTGTTTTCTTTGAAGTTGGACATACTTGGATATGCAGTTAGTACAAAAGGAGTGATTGCATGAAGGAATCTTGAAGATTTTATAGTCTTTTACAGAATCAAAACATATACCACATGTTCTTCTCGAGGGTTGACGACTAGTGGATGCTCTCTTTCTGTTTTCATCATTGTTGTCTTCTGAAAGGGGTTTTCTCTTTCTTGAATTTTGGGTTCCATTTTCTGAACGTGAAGGAGTGCGTTCCGTTTTCATTGGGAATTTCGTTTTCACTTAATTTTCTCAAGCTAAGTCATATCATTATATAACTTCTGCTTCCATATATAAACTACCTGCAAAGTAGAAGGAAGAGGGAAGACAAGCCTAAAAAAAAGTATAACTGCATGATACAGTTTTTTATTCACGTATCACTTTCTTAAAATTTCTCATTTTTTCTATTTTTCTTCTTTAAAATTTAAAGATTCTTAAAAGTTTAAGAATATCTAATAATTTTAGTTTTTCTCCATATACTTTCTACATCACTATATTCATATATTTAGTGGTTTTTAATTTTATAATTTTTAATGGACAAATTAAGCAATAGAAGAATGTGAGAGGCTGCGGAAAGGACAAAGAGGTATAATCTTTCAAAACATATTGGGTATTCTTAGTTTATACTATATGAACTTGTATTAATATGTCTTTTGTATAAGTTATATTTATCCAATAGTAACTTGCCACATGTACATATTAGTTGATTTTTAACCTCACATAGTTTAAACTTATCAGGTACTCCCTCCCTCCGTAACGATTTATAAGAAAAAAAACTTTTTTTTTTTTACAATTTATAAGCAAAAAACATCAATTTAATACAAAATGCATCTTTTCTAATGTAAAATTAAATGTAAACTGTTTTCTCTCTCATCTTTTCTATAAACAACAATCAATTGAAATTGTTTTTACACCTTCCCATAAAAAAAATTTCAAAAAACACACATTCAAATTTTTTTAATAAGTGTGAAAATTTGTCTTTTGCTTATAAATCGTTACAGAGGGAGTATATATGTATCGGCTTGTAACAGTTTTAAGTTTAATGAAAATTAGAGATATTTTTCCGTAACAACTTTGTAACAAACTCTGAGTTGTTTCTCTCATTCCATGGATATTTGTTCTTCTCTCATCTTCTTCATGAACAAGCTTTCTGGTTGTTCCACCATTAACATGTTATCAAAGCTTCACAAGCTCTGGTAGCCATTACGTTTTCTCTTGTATCGTCTGTCACTTTTCCATATCTTCTATGCTAAAATTCGATCTTACCTTTCTTCTTCGATCTTTTATTGTTTCTGTGTGAATTTTTCCTTTTATGGCTAACTAGAGCTTCCACTACAAGAAAACAATGTTTTAGCGTCGGCCAAAAGCCCTCGCTAATAAGCAAAAAAAAACCACGCTAAAACACGTTAGCGAAAGCTTAGCATCGGAGCCAGGGAGAACACACTAGAGGTGGAAGCTAAGCATAATGTTCAGCCTACGTTTCATATAGCGACAGCTTAGGGAACGCTAGAGTGATGTTATACTAACAAAACTGAGCCTAAAATATAATGTTTTTTGTCTAGCGTGGGCGTTTGTCGACACTAATGATAACATAATGGCTGCCTAATGGGCCACTTAAATAATTTTTTCACGTGGCGTCGGTTTTAAGCGTCACTGAAATATTCTTTTCACTATGTTAGCGTCGGTTTTTAAGTGAATTCACCGATTTTTCTACGAACTCAGAAAATTCGTATTACCTGCATCCGAACGAGAATCCTTCTCTCGTTCTTATCTCACCTCTTCTTGATGACAAAAGTTATCTTACTTGGGTGAGATTGATGCACATTGCATTGAATTCCAAGAACAAAGAAAAGTTCATTTATGTAACCCTCAAAAAGCCTCCAATTTTTTATCCTCTGCATTCTCCATGGATTCGCTGCAACACAATGTTTTTGGCTTGGGTTCATAGGTCAATTTCTGAATCTATTTCCAATTTTGGGCTATGGATTGAAAGTGCAGTTGGCGTATGGAAGAATTTGCAGCTTCGATTCTCTCAAGGCGATGTTTCCCACATTTCAGATCTTCAAGAGGATTGCACAATTTCCGCCAAGCTACTCTTGACATCTTCAATTATTTTACTCAGTTGAAAGTTCTATGGGGTGAGTTAGAGAATTACAAACCTATACCTACCTGCACATGTGATATTTCTTGTTCATGTGGCGTCATTGCATCCGTTCGAAAATATCGAGAACAAGACCATGTTATTTGATTTCTCAAAGGACTAAGTGAGAAATTTGCACATTCTAAATCCCATATAATGATGATGAATCCTCTCTCATATGTTGATAAATCGTTTTAATTGGTCATTCAGCAGGAATGGGAGATCAATAGCACTAATTTTGTGGTGAATTCAAATATTTCTTTATGGTGAAGCTACTGCATTTCAGTTTCATTCATCATCAGGTGTTGTACCCCAAAATTTACCCTCTTCATTTTCTGTATTTCTCGCTTATATTACATTATCATAAATACGCATGCATATAAATACATAACATTATTCACATGTTTACTAGGCTCATGGTGTCTCAAACTGTGGAAGAAATTGTGCGTTTCGACTTTCTCAGATCTTTTCGAGCCAAAAGTCGATATTTTTCAGTTCGTATGGTTAATACAAGATTTTCTGGTTAGAAGGCTATTTTGGTTTGGTTTCCCAAGCATTGGGATCATATCAATATATTCTCTAGTTTATCTGTTCAGATCAGAGGCCGTTTCGTCAAGAAAAATAATTTATTTGTTTATTTCTCAATAAAAGGAATTTTGGGTTTTTGGTGCGTTTCGGGTGTTTCGGAAGGCATAACTCTCAACTCTTAGGATATTTTCTGATAATTTTTGACTAGCAAGTCCCTCTCATTATTATATACACCTTTCGTTCACGATACGAAAGCAAATTGTGTGAAGAAAGTCCCCAAAGAAATTGATTTTTCAAGTGCATTTAACTGAATTTTAGTGTTGTACCATGTGCTCCGTTCACTAAAACCTTCATAATTCCCAGCTGGAAAATCGAAACTGAGCAAGGTCGGTGTCTAAAATTTTGTATTTAAGTCCTCTCCGACTTTCATTTGCAAGGCTAGAGCAAATTCCTTACTATTTAAGAGCAATTTTTTATTCTTCGGAGTGATTTTGAGACGAACCGAGCATTTTTCATATGATACGCGAAGTTCGAAAAATTATATCTCACTCAATTTTTATCAAAACAATGTGGGACCAGTGCCAAAAGTTCAAAAATTACGTTGGCTTCATTTGTCTCAGAGATACCCAAGTTCAAGTTTTGATCAGAAGACCCTCGTTCGAGGCAATTTCTCCGAAGAGCACAACAAAAATTTTGCATGTGTCAAACGCCAGAAAAGTGTGTTGAAACTTCAAAAATTTATATCGCCTGGACCATTAGTCCGATCGAGTTGAAATTTTACTTGCTCAAGATAAATCACTTTTCGGACATTTTTCGTCTACATTCTGACTTCAAATTTCGCACGAATTTGACTGTTTTGGACTAATTACAAAAATTATTCGGATAATCGCGATTTGGACTTAATTGTGGATCCAAGGCACTCTAAGGCCCAATTTTTCACACTATAAATATATTTTACCACTCACAAAATTGGGAGAGAGAATCATTTGTTAAATTTCACCCAAGAGCTCTCACTTTTCTCTCTCAATTCTCTCTCAACTCAAAGTTGTACAGTCACCTCAAACCACCATCAACCACGGAATTCTAAAATCACCGCGCCGGAAAATTTTTTCTTATTTTTTCTCTCCTTCTCCGGTACAGCCCCACACTCTTCTATTCTCTCTCAATTCTCAAGGATCGAGTCAAGCTTTTCATCAAGTTTTCTCAACAAGTAAGTGATTCTTCCATAATCACTTATTTTAAGTGATTTTTGATTTTTGACTATTCTTAAAATTGATTATTGAATTTGATTGCAATTTTTGTATGAATTCCGATTCTTAAATTTTCGTTTGCGAATTCTTTGATTTGATTCCGATTTTGTGACGTTAAAGTATGTCGGTGTGAAGGAAATTTGTACATAACACACACATACACTTGTGTAGTTATTTTTCTTTGCATTTTAGTCACTTTAATTGAACATTTACATCACCTATCACATGCTCATGCATTAGATAGCATATAGGTTGATTAAATTGCATTGAATCATGTGAATTAAGGCTTGATTAGTGAATAAACTTAGGTCGAAATGTAGTTTTAGGCACATTCTAGTTGTAGGTAGCATTTGCATTGTGCATAATGCATCTAAACTTACATCTAGGACATAATTTTCATTCTCATGCATTGACATATATTCATCTTGAATAATTGAATAAAGTTTGTGTGTAGGTGTTCAATTTTGATTACGTTAAAGTGTGTCGAAACCTCATTTTCACTCACTTTAACACATGTATGAAATCATAACACTTCAACACATCACATGCTTGATTTTTATTCACTTTAATACATGTTTTGCATAGCATTTAGATATAATTTGCAATGAGCACATATTGTTTGTACATGATATCTCATACACTTGCATTTCATTCATCTAAACACCATAAAAATGTGATTAAACATGCATTTACATGCATAATTTTGCATGCTTTTTGATTCAAACTTCAATCAAATTTGTACATAACTTGTATGTGATTTTGTTTTGAGTTGTTGATTACATGTAGATGAATTAAATTCCGATTCATTTCACATTTCAAAACCATAACAAAAGTAAATCAGAAACTAATTCAACACATGAATTTTGTGTTCCTCAAGCATTTTTTGTGTTTTTGTGTGTCGAAACTCACTTTTCCTCAAAAGTCCGAAGTAACGGTATATGTCCCCTATGTTTTGGCACGTTCCAGAACTGTTTTTAGAGGTTTCAGAATCAAATTTTGATCACAACATGCCTAAAACGTAGTGGCTTCCCCGTCACTTTAAGGTCCGAAAAATGTCGCTTCCACTCGGAATTAATTAAAACTGCTCATATTTTTGAATTCGTTGACGTTTTTGCAAGCAACCATCCGATTTTTAACCGATTCTGAGAAGTTAACTTTTTCGCTCCGATTTTGGAAAACCGCCTTCCCAAGCCGATTTTTGTGATTTTATTTCACTTCTTGCATGCTTATACTACTTTATAATCATATTTGCAATCGGTTTTGCATTTGGTGCTTTATTTCTAGCACTTGCTTGGTTAATTCTGACACTTTATTTCGTGTGCGAGGTACTTGGAGCCTTTTCACTTGAGATTTGGACTTGTAACTTCCTTATCTTGCGCTTGCACATATACATGTGCATTTTATTGTCTGTTTGCTTAGATTGACACCTTTCTTGCAGGTTATCCAATCTTGAATGCGTACGAACACGCATTCTAATGCTTGAATGCGGACGAACACGCATACCATTTGTTTGTTGTTGGATTTACACCTTTCTTGCAGGCTATCCGATGATTTAAATGTGCACAA
This sequence comes from Vicia sativa, assembly GCA_021764765.1. Classification (NCBI taxonomy): domain Eukaryota; kingdom Viridiplantae; phylum Streptophyta; class Magnoliopsida; order Fabales; family Fabaceae; genus Vicia; species Vicia sativa. The sequence goes on from CM038794.1 coordinate 139,864,951, forward strand.
ATGCACGTTCTATCGCTTGTACACATACGTGTACATTCTATTGTCTGGTTGTTGTGGGTTTTATATTGCAGTTTATCTTGATTTGAATGTGCACAAATGCACATTCTTTTGCTTGTTTGCGTACGAATGAACATCCTATTGTCTTCCTGTTTGGTTTTACCCCTTTCTTGCAGTTGCTTTTGATTGGAATGCGTACGGACGCGCATTCTGATCCTTGTTTTCGTACGAATGTGCATCCTATTGTCTGCTTGTTTTGTTTTACTATTTTCTTGCAGGTGTTTTTGATTTAAATATGTACGAACGCGCATTCTGATCCTTGTTTGAGTACGAATGTGCATCCTATTGTCTGCTAGTTTGATTTTACGCCTTTCTTGTTGGTGCTTTTAATTTGAAAGCATATGAATGTCCATTACGATCCTTATTTGCGCACGAACGCGCATTCTATTATCTATTTGTTGGGATTTCTCTTTTCTTACAGATGTATGTGTATCAAATGTGTATGAATGCACAATTTTGATACTTGTTTACGTACGAATGCGCAATGCTTTGTCTGCTTTGTCTGCTTTTGCAAGTGTGTTTGTTTCGGATGCGTACGAACGTGCTCCGCTTATGCTTAGATGCCTCTGCGCATTACTCACCGGTTTACTCTTATTGCTTGACTATAATACTTGAAGTTTTTCGGAGTATTTCTTTGCTCAACATAGCTAAGTGGTGATGTAAATACCTTAGAATTGCATAGTTCTGACCTATTTGTTTTCTTCTGGCTCTACCTTCAATCATAAGTATTTTCTTCATTTTCTAGCAATTTAAAAGCCCTACAACAACAAAAAGTTTCATCAAACATTTACGTAGGTTATTTTACACTAATTAATTTAAGGCAGCCTAAATTTTACTTACATCTATATTTCAATAAAACAATCTAAACCCTAAAACATCAGAGTGTCATCTCTTTTTAACAACAAAATATTAAACTTTCATCTTTTTTCAACAACAAATTTGAAACCATGAAATAAAATAAAACATAAAGGATGAGGAGAGCTTTATCGCAGATTTGATAGTGAAATGCATAAAAAGTTACAACAAAAAACAACATAAATTCGTAGAACTTTACAACAGAAACAACATAAACCAAATCTGTAAACTTTCGCAGCAACAAACAACATGCAAATGCATAGATATAATACTCTGAAACTCGAAATTGAAATGGAACCCTAAAAAAATAGGACAGAGTGAAGAAAAGAGAAATAAGAAGTGATTTTGCATAGATGAAGAAACCATTATGTAGTTTTTTTAGCCAAGAGTGAAGGTCAATGAAAACGATCCAGCGGTATAAGAACCAGAGAGAAAGAGATTTTCTGAATTGGAGTATTATGGCTTTGTACTTCTCTTATGTAGTACTCGCACTTGTAAAATTGGAATCGTTCAAAGGGATATAAGAAGTTGTGTTTGTGCCTCTTCATGTTCCAAATAGTGTGCATGAATGTGTATTTAAGTTTTCCAAAGGTCCTAATGTATCTATTAATATGGTATGCTTTTAGTGTTAATTAAGTTATAAAAAATGGAATTAAGAATATATATAATGCAACAATAAGTCTGGTGATCCCACATCACTAGTATTAAATGCTAAAACAATGTAATTGAAGTATTTTGCCAATAGTCATATTTACCCCTGTAATTAGATCAATTTTAGTTATTTAATCAGAGAATTTTAAGTGTAATTAACCGTACTTCTATGTTTATATATTTATAATAGGTGGAATCGTTCAAAAGGATATAAGAAGTTGTGTTTGTGCCTCTTCATGTTCCAAATAATGTGCATGAATGTGTATTTAAGTTTTCTAAAGGTTCTAATGTATCTATTAATATGGTCTCGTTTTAGTGTTAATTAAATTATAAAAAATGGAATTAAAAAATATATAATGCAACAATAAGTCTAGTGATGCCACATCACCAGTATGCCAAAACAATGTAATTGAAGTATTTTGCCAATAATCATATTTACCCCTATAATTAAATCAAGAGAGTTTTAAGTGTAATTGATAGCAGGCCCACGAGAATTAAGACCAAGCCCATACATTTACAAGACTATGTCCTTACATAATAAATATTTGTTGGGTTATTCTGTTTTTTTCTTTAGTTTTCTTTTGTATGGGCTGAGCCCACATCTAAAGTCCATTAAGGTAAATTATGTTTTTGTATTTAAGCCTATCTTAACTTGTGGGATAGGCATTGAATGAACAAAAGTTTTATTTTTCTTAAATCATTTTACTTGCAAACTAGTTTGTTTATGTCTTTTGGTAGATTCTTAGATCTTAATTTTTATAGTTGCTAAATCCTCTCTATCAGTAATTAACAGATATTTCTGTGTTTATATATTTATAATAAATATAATAGATTTGAAGTCAAAGAGATCCATTAATCTCTTTATCTACCGGCCCAAAAAATGTCACAAATCTATTAAACTAACATTTTAATCAAGGAAAAGAAAGAGGGGATCGGACTAAGAAAGAAGATAACCAAAAGTCATTAGTTCATGACTTTTAATTTTAAACTTTAATCATGATATTTTCACTCATAACAAATACTCCTGTCACTTGATATGTAGCCTAATGTACAGCTTATCATTGATTTGAGTAAAGTGTACTAATTGAATTCTTTTGACACAACAGCAAACCTAATGAGCCGTTGGAAACGTGAAGGTCACTTGACTAATGGGTCTTTGGGAACCTGTATCGTTCCATTGGTGGTACTAGTATTCTTCAAAATTTTATTTCATACAAAAAGCCATTAAATATAGAGAAGATTTTTTTGTGTTTACTAATAAAACACTTATTATAAGACGAATTAAAAATAATGTGTACAATTAATTTATTCCAAAATAAAAAACTCTTTGATGACCAGACCATAGCTATATCCAACCCTAGTGCACTTGCATCGTTACACTAAAAAAATAATTGCTATTTAATTTTATTATGCTTACTCCTTCCTTCTGGAAACTAAATCCCTATAAATGGTGAGACTTAAAATATTACTAAAATCTAGGTTAAAAAACAGGTGAAGATGAAACCTGATGAAGTTGAAAATGAGAGGTTGTTTTTGGAGTTGGTCAGAAGAGAAAAGTGGCAGAGATGTCCCTTATGTTCCATCTACGTAGAAAGGGACAGTGGATGTGAGCACATTCTCTGCAGGTTCGGTATTATATTATGTACACTTATTTTTCTTACTAATTCTACGATGAAGAAAATGAAAAGAAAAAAAGGATTTATTAATAACTCCATTTTGTGTTTTCAGGTGTGGATGTAATTTTTGTTATATGTGTGGAAAGAATTGGGAGCATGGACATGTATGCAACATACATCGTCACAGTTGATAAAAGGGTTGGAAGGCACGTGTGGAAGATTTCATGAAATTCTAGGTTTAGGTTGGCACAAGGAAACAAAATTTGTTACATGAGATTCTGACTAAAAGTGTGTTTTAGTTATGTTGAAATTTTATTTTACTTTTTAATCTCGCTTTGTTTGTTTTAATTTATTTTTATTTTTATTAGAGGAATGCGATTTTATCAATGGGTTGAATATATGTTGTAAATAAATATCTTATCTCTCCAACCATAATTTGGAAGTCATGATTAAACAAACCGAATTTAATATACAACTTTAAAAAATTTATCAATCTAATATACACATTTTCTAGTTTACACCAAGATGTACATATTTTCTGAGAATTTGTTTGGATTGATGAAATAAAATGGAGTAGAGCGGAATGAGATGAAATAAAATGATATTTTATTGTTTGGATAATTTAGAAATGAATGGAGCAGAGCGGAATGAAGTGGTATAGATTCTATTCCATTCCGTCATTTACCACCAATTTCCAAACAATGAAATTGTATCTTCGTTCTGCTCTGCTCCATCTCACTCCACTTCATTCCGCTTTTTTCATTTCATGATATCCAAACATAGCCTAAATAATTAAGGTATCAGAACTAGTGTTGAGAGAGAAGTTTAAGCAAATCAGAGAAATATATAAATTTAGGGCATGTTTTAATTTTTTTAGTTTTTAAATTTAAGTTAAAACGCTATCATTGTAAATTAGTAAGATGTTAAAAAATTTCAGTTTCTTTTTTTTGGTATGAAGATTTTATTGTTTGTTATTTATATTATAACATAATTCTAGTAAAAAAAGTTATGAGCGCTCTGTTAGGGTTTCTACAGGAAGGCAATCAGAACGACGAGGAAGAAAATCCTCGAGAGAGGAGCACTAAGAAAGTTAAAGGAAAAGAATTGTAGAGTGTCAAAGAAAAAGTAGAGAGATTCTTCTTTGGTGCAACAAGTGATGTCACTTTTAAGGAGTTACTGCTTGGTCCATCGTCATCAACAACACAAAGATTACCTCCAGATGAAGCTGAAGATTTAAGCATGGCAAGTTTTGGGGATATGAAGATAATTGGGCGTAAGATTGGCGACTATGAATGTCCAAAAATTATATTTTCAGGAAAAAAAACAGGGAAGGATTGTTGGCCCTTGGAGAAAATTAGTGATTGTTAAGATGTTACGGAAGCGCGTCGGCTATAAAGCGTTAGAGAATCGTTTGAATCAGATGAAGGTCTTCATCTGATATGCTTAAATTGTGGTTGTTTTGGACACAATAAATATGAATGCGTAGTGTTCGAAGCTGTCAAGACTCAAGGAGGAGGTAACAGAGATGTCAACCAACCAGAAAGAGATGGGTCAGCATTGAGGTTGCCGCCAAGGGAGATGGACCATGGACGGTGGTGCAAAAACCTCGTAGGGCTAGAAGAGTAAAGCAACAAGAGATAAAAGAGCTACGGAAGAAACCGGCGGGGGCTCTTAACGGAGGTGCGCTTTGGCGGGATTAAATGGAAGTAAAGGAATAGCAAATTTCCAGGGGTCAAGATTTAATGCTTTTGATGACATTAATACCAATATAGAAGGTATTGATACAATGAATGAGGAATTGAATAGTAAGGATGGAAAGGAGATGGATACCATAGAGAGAAACTCAAATTCACCAATTACTTTGGGCCCGCAGATTAAACGGAAGGAGAAAAAATGAGAACTACAAAGGTTATTACTCAGGAAACACGTGGCATCCACAAAGAGAATAAAAAGTTGGGCTATTTGGAAAATTAAAAGGAACTTACGAGAAGCTTTTGGAAAAACTTTGAGGAAGTGGTAGTGGGCTTGTCTTTGAATGAAGACCAACAAGACAAGAGCCCTCTTCAATCAAATCAAATGGGCCTAATAATATAGTGTTTTTAATATAGGCCCAATCCATGATAAGACCAATCTGCATTTGGTTCTTATCCAAAATACCCATTCTAATCATATTGTGTTATCTACTCCCAAAGAGCCTCCAGGTGTAGATGAATCAAAAGGTGATAACAGTGAAAGTAGCGGCGAGGATGTTGAGAGTGACATGGGAAAAGTGAATTCATATATGGAGATGGTGAAAGAGAAACCAGTGCAAAAGGATAACGATGAATAAGAAGACCAATAATCTGTTTTTTATGGTTAGTATAAGCATTCATAAAATCCTGATGTGGAACTGTAGAGGTGCAATGAGTAAAGCTTTTAGAAGAGTGTGTCAGCGATATTTGCAAAATGTAAAGCCACGTATTGTAGTTATTTTGGAGACAAGGACGAAACCAACTAAGCTAGCAAAGACCTTCAAAAACTTGGTAGTGGGGAGAAATTTTAATTTACTCCAGTTTATGCTAGTACCAGAAGTAGGGAGAAACAGGAGATGTGGGAAGAATTGATCCAGATTTCGAATCATGTCAACCATGGTTGGATTGTAGGAGGAGACTTCAATGATATTCTAAAAAGCTCTGAGAAAAAATGAGGAGTTCCAACTTCCCAGAGGAAGTGTGATTTGTTCAAAGACAAGTTAGAAGTATTAATTCGGAGCTAAACCTTCCCTGTTTACAGCTCCTCACTTAATCAAACTACCCAATGACCCTTATACCTAAGATACCGCACTTAGATATGAGAACCTCCGCTCACTCCCTCAGTATCACAAACCGTGACATAAACAAAACTAAAAACAGTTTGAAGATACCACACTTCAAACACAATACAAAAATAGTCAACTTATGACACAAACTAACTAAGACTAAAATCAATATTCTTCTAACTTAGGACACACCTTGGAGTTACTTCATAGTTTCCTCCAAGAACATAAAACCCTCTTACCTATAGGCTTCGAGGTGTACACATGGTGACCTTACCACAATCTGGGAGGTTCACACTACAGAATCATCCCTAAAATCTACATTATCTTTAATCACGATTGGTGCCAAACTTAGGTTATAAAGCTTCTATTTATAACCTATTTCTCAACTGGATTTGAACCTTCAAAACATAACAAACTAACATAACAAACTGCTGCTAAAATTGCTCCACAATATTCTCCAAAAAAGCTCCAAGATATTCTCTACAAATATCTCTATATTGTTATTACAACAAATAGAGAATCAACAAATCTGCAACAAATTCTCCTATAAAGTCTCCCTAATATATCTCCATAATTTGAGCTCCAAGTAACAACAAGTAAGTTATTACAATTCTGCAAAAGATTCTCCTTAGGAATATTCTGCTTCATAACAGAATCCAATATGTCAGCTCAAACAAGATGTCGTGACATCTTCTTCGACATGTTGTTCCAGATGTTGAAACATTTCAACGCAACATGTTTCTCTATTAAATAGAACTTTAACATGCTTTCTCCTTACAAGTTATAAATCTCATTTAACCTATTGCTGCTAAATTAGTTTTACCAAACATAAAGCCAATCCTAAAAATAGAGAATCAACAATCTCCCCCTTTTTAGCCATAATAAGACAAAGGCCTGTTGAAGGAGAACTCACTATAGCACAGAAAACATAACATCAAGGGCACCATCTTCACAAATAAGAAGAAATATTGAGGCCATGATGCACATAACGAAGAAGATACTAAATACTCCCCCAAAAACTGAGAACTATGCTACGATACATAATGACACAACATCCTCTTTTAGAGAATAAGAGGAAACACACTAACAGAAGCAAACACTTGAACTATCCAATTACAGACATAGAGAACCAGACCTCTATATTGGATAACTCAGAACACAAGACACAATTTGTGTTCATAACTAAAAAAAAGACATAAAACAAAAGCTTGCACAAGCTGCAAGAACAAAAAGACTCAGAATAGGACATCCTATTCAACATATTTGCAAACATAGTTGCAAAGAGTGACCTCAAACTTAACAACGTCTGAACACTACCCTTTTCCCTATGTTTACCATAAGTTGACAAGCATAACCTTCACATACTCTAAACTTACCCATATTCGAACGAAGGAAATGAGAGTAAAACAAACAAAGACACAACACGAAGTGAATAGAAGATAATAGAATGGACAAGGACATACCCCGACTCTCCATTGTCAGTTATCAGGACTTCAATAAGAAGATAGTCCAACAATTCTCAGCAAATCGTCACCGGAATGTGGCTAACACATCGCTCTTCAATGTCAGGCAGTTGCCGTCAGCATCACTGAGGGACTACATGGCTCGATTCAATGAAGAAACCATAAAGGTTTCCCATCCCAACCAGGAAATCGTTGTGGCTGTGTTTTAGCACGGACTCCGAGCCGGGAAATTCAACGAGTCTCTAGCTCAGAAACCGACGATGAGTATGGATGAAATTATCAACGGCGCGAAATGTTACATGAAGAGTGAAGAAAGAAACATGGAGAAAAGATCCCAAGACGCTAAAGAACGGGGTAAAGGTCGGGAAGAAGGCGTCGAACAGAAGGCACGCCCTCGCGATAATCTGCCTCCGAGGGAACGACCCTAGGAAAATCATACCCAACAATCGTCTCGCCGACCCTTTGAGGCCGGATGAATCCTTTACGCCCTTAAATGTAAACAGGGAGGATATTTGGAGAGACATGAACCATGTGAACTTATTTGTCACACCATGGAAGCCTCACTAGACGAGTGTCGTGATGGGCAAGGATTTAGAAGTCTGATGTGCTTACTGTAACACCCCAATATTTCGATTATTAAATAATTTGAATTTTTAATTATTTATTTAATTAGAAATTTAATTAATGGTATTTATGGGATTATTGGAATTAATTAAATGAGAAGGTTGATTTTGGGTGTAAAGAGTAGAGGAGGGGTGTGAAGAGTAAAAGACTCTAACCTTATTCTATTATTATTATCATTATAGCATAATAATTTCGGTCGAGACATGCATACCCGCTCACTGTAACATCCTCTTCTAATTCCCCAAATATTTTATATATATATATATATATATATATATATATATATATATATTATACAATCAGAGTAAATAGAATGCATAACAAGAGGGCGTCACATGATATTTTTTTAATATTAAAATCATACATGCGCATTGGTCATAATCATAACACATATTTGAATCTCATGCTTTAGAATAATTCATGCATTTTCCCAGCAGATCATTTAATATTCACGGATACTATCAATGATTACATTCCATACTATAATCATTGGATAAAAAGTAATGAATTCATAATATAACCAAGTCATCAGAATTCATGCATCGGTACCAAGGCCACATCAACATAGTATCTCAATCATACAAATCAAAATAGATGAGAATACATAACAAATCTCATCAAAGCAGAAATCCAGATAAATCTCGTGTTACATGACCAGAGAAATGACTTAACTACCTAGTGTAAGGAATAAACTAACTAAACTCCTTCAACTAGTCTGGTGCGAAGTACCTCTATCCTCGGAATTTGCACGTTACTCACGTAGAGGCAACATCATAACAGAAGGGTGAGAATTCACATAGTTCTCCAAAAGTATATAAATTGAGATAATATAGAAACAAGATCTATTCACGGATTCCACACACTTTAAGTGATATTCCAAGATAACGTGATTATACAAACATTCCAAGTATAACATATTCATATTTATTACACATAGCATAAATGTCATCCATCCAAATAATTCAATTATCCATACAATTAAACATCACAATTTCATTACACGCATCGCATATTCAATAATGACTCATGTGACAACAATGAAATGTGACTCAATATGCATGTGGTACCAATCTTGGGAACATTTCGTTAACCCCGCTTCCGATTCATTATCATAGAATCCAAGCCACTTCCGATTCAGACAAGACAAGACCAAAAGCCTCAGCTACTTATCCCCAATGGGATCTAGCCAAATGTGAACCCAACGTTTCACTGCTACTTATCCATCATGGATCGAGCCAATTGTGAACCCAAAGTTTCACCGCTACTTATCCACACAAGGATCGAGGCAAATGTATGCATGTACAACTCATCAAGACAACATATGCAAATTAAGATTATTCACAAAACCTCAATTATCCAAGCATATCGTCATCATTTAACTCATGTGAATTATCCATCAATTGCACATCATCATTTTCCAACAACAAAATCATTACATGTATCATATACATATCATCACATATAACCAATAAAATTATGACATATCATTCCACCAATGCTATTCACAACATTCAATTAAGAATAGCACACACTATATTCAAGTAATCATTCATACATTGAAATAGTATACGAACCAATCCAAAGCACATTCAATCACGATCGGATCAATTAATCACATACATGAAAATACTACAATAAATTTAATCATATAAGATTTCATGTCAAAAGATCCTAAAAATAACATTTTTCATTCCAGATCACGCTAAGTACGGCCTATCGTGTTAAGTGCACCTCCCTGAACAAACAAACCCAAAAGTCAAAACATTTCGCGCTAAGCGGGCTTCTCCTCGCGCTAAGCGCGGTCTACAATTCTGCACTTTTTCTGCTATGAACCAACTTCTTTCTCCCACAAAATTACCACATAAAACCCATTCCAATCAACTAAATAACATCATTAAAGGGTATCCTAACATTTTTCTAGCCATAGGTCATCATTCTAAGTTGAAAAACATAATTTCCTTTCAAACCCTAACATTCAAAGATTCTAGAAAGTGAAATTGAACAACCTATCATGTTACTAATCATTACCCACTACATATAATCAAACAATAACATGGATTCTCCCCACTACCTCTTGAAGATTCCTTTTCTAGGGTTTCCTCTTCACCTTTCCATTTTCTCCTCTTTTGTTCTCTTCTTTTCTCTTTCTCTTCTTTCACCAAATGACAAATCTAATTATGATTTCCTTCTAACCCTTTACTAACTAGGATTGTCTTATTGGGCTTAATACTTAACACCTTTCTATTACTTCTATTTTCATAAATAGGCCCAATACTAAATAACCACTATTCTACTCATAAAACACAATTATTTAAATAACACACATATTCAAATAATTCACATTTAAATCAAAATACCCAATTAAATTAATTCACATAATATAGTATATAATAATTATTAATAATTAACTGTAAAAATCAGGATGTTACACTCACCATCGATACAAGATTCCAGAATTATGTCATCCCCGTTTCTCGTTGAGGATACGTTTAAAAGAGAGTGAAGTTTGCCTATCTCCACTTCGTCCATAGTGCTATGGTTAAAACTTAGAACTTCTGCGCTAAAAGATTTATTGGTCTCCATCAAAATCTCCACTGAATATGAAGAATCAGGGTCAGAATCGCTTTCAGAGGTCAGAACTTCCGAATTTATCTTGTTCATAACCCTTTAAAGTTACTCTACCCCTAACGCATCTCTCATCTCTTGCATGCGTTCTTCCTACAAAATCCTACACTCATCACTATTCAAATATTTCCTATTTCCTAAATCATCACATTCCGTAATCACAACCATTTTTGAAAATTATGGAAAAATAAGCGAAGAGAGGAATATTGTAACAACCCGATTTTTATTAGCTATTTTATTTAAATATTTTATTTGGTGTTTAATTAATTAATTAATTATTTAATTATTGTGTAGCATGATAATTATTTAATTATTTAATTATGTGTGTATTTGTGTGTTTTGGGTTAATTGGGCTAATATTATTATTAAGAGGAAATAACTATTGGGCCTAATTATTGGTAGTATGAGAAATGTAGGGGTGTTAATTAATTTAAGCCCAATAAGAATTAAGTTAGTAAAGGGAGAAAAGGAAAGAAAAGAGAGTTATAGAATTCATTTGAAAGAAAACAAGAGAAGAGAAAGAGAAGAGAAAAGAGAACAAGAGGAAGAAAGAGCTAGAGCTTGAAGAACAAGAATTTCATCAAGAGGTAAGGGGGAGAATCCTTATTATTATGGGATAGTATGATTGGGTCAATGGATAGATGAACATGATAGGTTTTCTATGTGTTTGAATCTAGAATTAAAGAGTTAGGGTTTGTATGAAAATCCCCAATTTGAATGTGCAAATCATAAAAATGAATATGTTAGGTTAGTAACCATAAGGAAAATACATTAGGTTGATGTTGCAAACTGAAATCTAGTGTCTAGTTGTGGTATTGAACCTTGTAGCATGTCAATTTTTGCATTTGGATTACTTTAAAGTTGTTGTTTTCTACATAATCTGTTCAGTTCGCGAAGTCAACGAGGGTGCGCAGTGTGAACTGAGTGTTTTTCAACTACTGTTTGGCAGCTTTTGGCACTGTTTGGGAATCAGTTCAGTTCGCGACGCCAACGAGGGTGCGCGGAGCGAACTGGGTGTTTTTCAGCTACTGTTTGGTAGATTTTGACATGGTTTGGAATTGGTCATCTTTTGAAACATAACTTCTTTTCACTTGCAGTTTGAATCAATATGAAACTAGTAAAACATCCATATGATAGGATTGAATTATTTTGCATTTGGATGTCTTATTTTGATTTGGCAAGAACTGTGTAATATCGTGCATTCGTGAACATGAGTGTTATACATTGATGAAACTTGAATAACATGAATTGGTATATCCTATATGTGTTATTTTGTTGTGAATATGATAGTGAATGCTATGTGATGCATTATTTGGGATTGAAATCATGTTGTGTGGTAGTTGTGCAATTGTTGAAGTATATGCTCTTGTATGGTTAAGGGGTTGCGATCGTCTTAATTGCATGAGTCTTGTTGTTTTTGCACACTACACTAGCATGAAGTCTTGAAGAAGAGGCAATGTTGGGTAATTTCTTGGAGATTATTTGCTTGTCCCAAACCTAACACCGAATGGGGTTTGTAAAGCTTAACGTCGAATGGAGCTTTATGGTGGTTATCTAGTCCTTAGAGTTGGACAATCGGCTTACCGAAAATGATAACAAGTTTTGGATCCACATGCATATTGCATTGAGTTACACTTGAGTCGCGCGTGTTGGTGTGAATGGTTGTTGATGTGTGATTTATGTGATATGATGATGTGGATATGTTTTGATGAATGTGAATATATGTGGATTTTGGTGATATTGTGTGTATGTGCTTATTAGATGATATGGTGCATATTTTGTGATAAATGGTATTGGATGTTTTGATAATTAAATCTATGGAGCTTTGTTGCATACTTGAATATGTGAAATAGAGGTGATAATGCTATTTATATTGAATTACGCAAGGTGTGATGAATTCCTTTAAATGTTGTTTATTTATTGTTCCTTATTATACTTTTCATAATGATATGAAGTCTCACCCTTCTGTTGGAATGATGTTCTATGCGACATCGCTTAGGTACTGAAGGTAGCGGTAGTGGTGCTTCGCACGAGGAGAGTGTGGAAGCTTAGCTTCATTGTTGGTTTTTGTGTCTTGACTATGTAGTTATGTCAAATGCTCTGGTCATGTAACACTTGGGTGAGATAGTTGTTCGACTCATGTTTGATTCTTGAGACGTATTGTTATGTTCTCTTATTTTGGATGTATGTTGAGATATTTCGTTGGATGGATTTAATGTCTAATTAATGTGTCGCACCCCAAAATTTACCCTCCTTTCCATAATCTCTTTTTTGGAATATTTGTTCATGATCCTGTCTCTTGTACCCGCCCAAATTATTTGAAGCGAATAATTCGTCAAGGTGCGATAATTGTGCTTGATGCAAATCCATCCGATTTTCAGTTCACAGTTGTAATTTTTCTCAAGCCCAAAAGGAAGTTCAAAGTTTCGAGCCAATTGGGATATTGGTTTATGATTTAACAAGTTGGTCGTAAGTGTGAGTTCAAAGGAAATTTTGAATTCCACTTAAAGAACGATGCGAAATGGAATTATCGGATTTTTACAACAACTCGAATGTTCAAGGTTATAAGTTCGAATTCTAAGCCTTCAATTTACACCAACATCGGCAGATTGAAATCTCGAACACCATTCAGATGCGAATTTTATTCGAATGTTCTAAAATGCGTTACGAGTCCATTCAAAGTTTTTTGCAAGTTTTGGGAAAATTTTGCCAAGATTTGTTTATTTAAGGATCAATACGAGAATTATTTCGTTAACATTTCGAGACCATCACAAGTAAGGAATAATTATATTATGCAATTCAAGATTGTCACAAACAATAATAGAATTTCAACACCCATTCAAACTCAAATGGTTTACATATATCATTTCCAAACTACATAAGATTTGTTATTACAAACTCATATGTTTCATCTCAAATTTACAAGTCTTACGACTATTTTCGGCAAGTTTTGTGTCATGAAAATTATAAGAAAAGAATTGTTACAAGTATGTTCAGTTTGCAAAGTTCTACAAAGAAATCCTAAATTCTACAAGTTTCTAAAGCAATATCTAATGTCTACAAAAAGTCTTGAAGCTTCTAAAAGTCTTGGCCTTTTTTCTTCGAGTTACGAGACTTTCAACTCCGCGGTTATCTTGAGTTATTCTCCGCCATCTTCTTTTCAAGCTCACCATTCCATGCCACATGAAACAAAGAAAGGACACAAGTTAGAAGCATAAACATAATTGAAACATAAGCGAAAAGCAAGAAAATTATCAAAATACTTTGTTTTTGTCGAAGGTCATCATTAGGCGTTGGCGGGAATCAGGTTTTGAAACGATAAGCCTCATAATCGAAGATTAATCATCGGCGAATGCTTGCTTGCAAATCACAGGCTAGCCCGGTTCACGAACAAGTAATCGATAGCGACATTTTTCGGGCTGCAAGCATATGAAAAATGACATTTTCCGATAGCATACTAAGCGACAATGATTCTACAGGCAGCAATAAAAATCGAGGCGACAAGCATACAACGGGCAGTATAAGCGAAGCGACAGTTTAAAATCCTGGACAGCAAGCACATCGGTTCACAAAATTGATATTCCGGACAGCGAGCAAGTGTTATATCAGTTCACAGTCTAATATCTAAAGCACAGGGCAGTTGAGAAGAAAGAAAAAGAAGCATTTTAATATTCCCACAGCAAACATGTATAATCAGTTTATGACAAAGCCAACATGTGTAAGAGGCAGCAGGGACAATCTAGAGAGTAAGAAAGAGGAGAAGCAAGAGCAGTATCAAGCACTTAGCAGCCACAAGCATGTGTATCAATTCATCATGATGAGAAATCACCACAGCACATTGAGCCCATCAATTTAAGCCCCAAAAGTCAGCCCAAAGGTACAAGTGATCATCACAGTTTAGTATCCCAAAGCAGGCAGACATCAGTTCATAACCAATACAAAGAACAGAGCAGACAGAAGAGATAAGCTACAAAAATCAGAACTCAGAGCAGGAATTCATCATGACCTAAGGAACTGGGACATGCTAAGATCGAGGCAGAAATCTGTTCAAGTGGATATAGAGGAGCAGAAAGAAAAGAAAAAAACACAAGTCATAGTATCTGTTCTTACTCAAATGTACCAGAAAAAACACAACTCAGAAATACCAACAAGCCAGCAACATAACCAAAACGCAGACAGAGAACTAGCAAACGTATAATCATCATGTCCCCTAACCTAACGCCTTCAGTTATCTTTTAGTTTCAGAAATCCTATTCTGGATTTGAGAAAGAAGAAGAAGAAAGGAATCAGAACGAACTCACCCAGGTGCGTTTGAAGCCACCATCACCGACGCGTCTCCAAGGATAAACCGGAATCGCGTAGAGGTAGGGTTTCAAAACCCTTTTCACTTTCCTAGCAACCTGTAACAAACAAACAACAGAAAACCCAAATCAAAAACAATCGAATCAAAAACATGCAACCCAGATTCCCGATCGCGGCCGAAGAGAGATGAGAAATCGATCGGTAAAAGAGAGAGAGACGGAATCGATCGATGACAGAGAGAGCGAACAGAATGCCGGTGAGCGAGTGAGAGAGTGAAAGCGGTCGCGACGGGGGTTAGGGCGAGAGAGAGATGAGAGGGATCAGGAGAGCGGCGATTGAGGGTTGAGAGGAAGAAGATACGCATGCGTGAGAGAGGTTGGAGGATGATTGTTGTTGTTTCACCAAACAACAACTCATTCTTTTAATTAATTTATGTATTATTTAATTTTGTTTTTTCACAATTTTTTCCAAAAAAAAAATATAATAATAAGTAAATTATTTTATTTTATTTATATTTTTTAAATTTTCTTTTCATAAAATCTGGTGGTGACAAGTGTCACCACCTTACCTTTTACAAGGAAAAAATCTATTACTATTATTCCTATTTGTATTTTTATTCTTAAATAAATTTTCTACAAAAAATACAAGTATTTGCATAATGTACATATATGGTGCGATATTGCTTTTATTTTGGAACAATCGGATTATTCTGAGGTGGAAGCGTCGCACCCGGTTCACCAGCACATGGGGGTATTTTCGACTAACTAAAGTTCAGATGGTTTTCTTTCCACACTCCGCCCAGAATCAAGACGATCAGGCTATTTCTAAATTTTTGCCTATTTCATTTAATTTATTTTCTCGTAAATAAAATTATTGTGCGATGTAATAAGTAATTGTTAGATATGATAGTTTTTGTTTGATGACTTATCGATTAAACAATTAGTCGATTTTTCATCAAAGAAAAGATCATCTCAATAATTATTTAAATTTCCGATTGTATTGTATGATATTTTGTACATTTATTTACTTATTGAAATTATTCACCATTGTACACTCTGCACGATTCAAAATTAAAATCAATTCGATTTCATCTTGATTGGCTCATCGATTTCTTAAAGGGTCTCATGGTTAGGGATGGGCATGGCCATCCTTACGAGATGGTTGAAGCCCTTGTTGCTTGATCGATCATAACCAAAAACATTGGTCTATATACCAATTACCATGCACGTGGTCTCATGGTTGGGGATAGGAGCACTGTCCTCACGAGGTTAATTAAGTCCATATACTTGATTAATCATAACCCGCTTCCATTTTCTCTCAGCACGCGCATCAGAATGCTTTCATAACTTAATGTTCTAAACCTCGATCCAACGTCGAGTTGCTTTTCAAAACAATTTCATAAATACTCTACTTCTCTCCTCCCAAACATATGGTAGTCGGTCCGATATCGACCCTCGTATGTTTGGTGTCTTAATGAATTAATCAACGTGAACCATGTTTCACCTCACCTTTTCTTAACAAAAGCTTTGGGTAGAAAAAGATGATTCGGATGTTTCAGTCCACTCATCCGAGTAATTGGGGCGTTAGCCGTTGAACGCTTATGGTCCAATACTTGTCCCCCACATAAAAACAATTCAACTCACTCAAAACTCCTTTTATCGCTCATACGCGATCATAAGATCTCTTTTCAGATAAAGAGGGTGCAATAGTCGTTTCAAATACGAACAAGGACTTAAGCTTTTCAAACAAACAAACAAGTCCTAGTTCAAAGCATTTGAAACGTCTAAACGCGATTTTTCGATAAAATCAATGCAACCAATTAAAACCTTTTAAGAGGAACTACGAGTTTTGACTTTCCCATTGCGAGGAATATATACGCCGCGGTTCAAAACCGTGTCAAACTCAAAATAATAATAAACAAATTACATTTCTTTTATAACTTAGAGATTAGCGAATATACACACACTTAGAACTAAGCGGGTCCCATCGAGTACGATGGATGTAAGGGTGCTAATACCTTCCCTTACATAACCGACTCCGATTCAATTTTTTGGTCGTGACCGTCTTATCCGCTTGTTTGGGGTTTTATCTATATTTTCCCGTTCCTTTTGGAACGAATAAAATTAGGTGGCGATTTCACTGTTTTCGAGAATTTAAAAGATTTTTGAAAATCGAGCCGCTTCAGTTGGCGACTTCACTGGGGACTACTTTGACTAAGCGTGTCAACCCTAGTTTGGTTCTTCGTATGTGTGTTTATTTTCGCTTTCTTTTATCACTTTATTTGTGTGTTTAGTCGCTTATTTCCTTCGCTTTAATTATTACCTTGTTGATTTTATTGTGTGTGGGAATGATGGATGGGACTATAGGAAAAGCCCACTACCAAGGCTATAGAACACATAAATTAGAGTGGTTGTGTAGTATTGATTTGCTAGACGGAAATGTCTTGTAAGTTGGTGCGAAGACCACACCTAGGGGAGGTTCTTTCGAAGACATTATTGTCGATTGCAAGTTACTTTTGCATTGGCAATAGTGTTGTTAAAAGGGATTTTTCCCCTAGTTTTGACCTTTAAGGTAAACCTAACCTTTAGGCTTTAAGATTGCTCAAATGAGACGTTCTTGGATATATCATCTAATCACAAATTTATTTGCGGTGAAAATGATACACCCAAGTTGGGATCAATGATTTTGAGCACCCCGTTCAGATCCCAGTATTGAGGGTTACGTTTGTTAGATCGTTAGACCTGCTTTGTCTATTCGGTTAATACGTAACTCTCACTCAAACTAAGTTCTCTTGAAAAAAGGCTTTGTAGCGTTGCAAGTATCTTTGCGATGCACGAGAATTTGTGTTTGTTGTATCAAAAAACCCTAAGAACCAACCTTGTTTGGGGAATTGTGGGTAGACGTCGAAACCATGTCCGACCGTCCCTTTAAACCCTTGTCTGTTCAAACTTTACATGTGATTTTGCGCGTGACATCAATATGTATCGCATCATATTGCATTCTTACATGCATCACCATGTTGCATTCTTACATGCATCACTACCATCGCATTCTTACATGCGTCACCACCATGTTGCATTCTTACATGCATTACCATGTCGCATTCTTACATGCGTTATCATCATTGCATTCTTACATGCATTATCATCGTTGCATTCTTATATGCATCACCATCAGTGCATTCTTACATGCGTCATCACATCGCGTTCTTACATGCATTACCATTACATCGCATTCTTACATGCATTGCTACTATATTACATTGCATTCTTACATGCATTACCATTACATCGCATTCTTTAATCCATGCATTTCATCTTCATCAGAAAAACTCATTTCATTTCTTCTGTCTAGAAATATCAAACTGTCTACTCGACGCACGTTCAGAACTCCAAGGATGTCTCAGGGGACTATAGACGAGCTTCAGCATGGTCAGGAACTTTTAAGGGCAGAAGTTAAGCACTTGAAGAGTCAGATGAATCTGGTCATGGATCTTTTGCAAGTTGTGTTGAAGAGAGAATGCAACACCGCACCAACCCATAAGTTTGGTTCTTTGCTCTATCATCGATGTCTCCATGAGTCAAGGACATCCACATGTGGCGAACTCTCCAGTTCGAAATTCTCCTACTGAGTATCATCCTCGGCCTTCACCTTCAAAGATTCCTCGACAACAGCAATTGCTTGCTCCCCGATCGAAGAAGAAGGATCCAAATCAACGTATTAATCCGCATTATCGTCGATATGCTCAACAGGATATTCAGCCAATCCCGATGTCATATTCACAACTATTGCCTTACCTGATTCAGAGCGGTGTGGTGATACCAAGGGAGTTGAGGCCAGTACCAGGGGTTGCTAAGGCTTGGTTTGATGAGAAAGCTAGATGTGCTTTTCATGCTAACTCTGTAGGCCATGAAACTGAGAATTGTACGGCCTTCAAATGCACAGTTCAAGAGCTAATTGATGATAAGATTCTATTTTTCAAACAGAATGGACCGAGCTTAGACATTTTGCTTGCAAGGTCTAATCATAGCAATTTTGAGGAACTTCCAAAACTCATTGGGACAATTGCTTGCCAAGAGGAAGTTGAGACTTTGAAGAGTAGTGATGAAGTAGACCAGATGTTCACTTCAAAAAAGGTGGTAACCTTCAGCAAAGATATCTCAAGTTCTAGCAAAGGGAAGTCGGTTGCATCACCAACTCATTATCCTCCATTACCATCTTTCGAGTCTTTGCATCAACAACTTCTGTCTGATCTTCCTCAACTCCAGAGTCAGAACCCTCAAAATCAAGCTGTGCCTCAGAATAATTTGGAAGGAAGGAATGCTCCTCTTGATCCAATTCCAGTGACTTACAGTCAACTTCTGCCATATCTGGTTCAAAGCTCATTGGTGGTTCCAAAATTTCTTAATCCACCAAAATTTTTCCCGCTTGGTTATGATCATAACGCGCGATGTGGATACCATGCTGGTACAGTAGGCCATTCAACAGAGGATTGCAATCCTTACAAAGCCAAAGTTCAACAGTTGATTGACCAGAAATACTTGACTCTTCAAGGAGGGCATCTGTTTATGAATGGCAGCCCTATACTCAAGTGAACGCCAAGACTACTGAAGTCGCCAGAATCAACAAGATAGGACAGAGCCAAGTCTCCCCAACAATGACAATCTTGTTATTTCTTTACTGCATTTTCATATGTACCTTGTTTAATTGTTTAAACTTTGTTTGCATGTAGAAACTTGTTTGTTTTTATCTTAATGCAATGAGTATGTTTGTCTTGAAGTAATCCATTCGTTATCACTCAATCCATTCGTTATCACTCAATCCATTCGTTATCACTCTTTAAATGATTTACGAGCATTTTTTATACCAACGTTACCGAATTTTTCGCCTAGGCAAAGATTTGGAGGGAGGATGACGATAATTGAAAAACGCCAGGTCTCTAGTCATGTGATTTTGAGTAGAACCATGCTAATGATGTACAGGCCTTGTTTCAAATCCCCAAACACCGGAGTTATAAGGGAGATAGACCCTCGTTAACCCCTTTGAGCCTTGAAGTAGGAGTTTCTTTTCTGTTCAGAAAAAAAAAACAAAAAAAAAAAAACCTCATCATTTTTAACCTGTGGGCGGGTAGTGTTCAGTTAATCTGATCGAGCGTTCAGAACTCATGAAGAGAGTAAGCATTTAAGGATACAACAATAGCTATCCTTCAAAAGGTTGAGAAAGGTCAAAACCACAGTAGTCGATCTTCATCTATCAATAACATGTATCAAAGGAGAATGATACCACATGGGTATCTCTCGCACATCAGAAAGGCCGACAGATGACGACACCATTAAAATTACCCTTCATCTACCTCGGGACTCAGACAGTCACCATCACTTCTAACAAATCAAAGGTTGTGTATAGATCCACGAATTGTCCAAAAAAAAGGATGAATAGAAAAAGACAAAAAGCCCGCTAAGTCGGAACTTAGTAATAAGTCGCTTAGGCAAAAGTCAGGCAAAATTTAAGAAAAGAAAATCTTGAAATGCATTGTCAAAGGATTCTCAACAAAGAACAAGTCGTGTGGTCAAATGCCAAAAGACAAAATGTGAGTGACTGTCGCGTCCAAGAAACCTCATATCGGTTCCTCAACCACCATAACTCCTCTCGAAAGATGGGTGCTTGTATCAGGTTAGTTGAACTTAGGACTGAAGAACATCATGGAGAATGGGCGGGCACCAAATATTTTGAGCCTAAAAAACCCTTTTTCTAAAAAACCCGTGAACCAAGCCACGTTACAACCCTCAAAAGTCCTAATTGAAGCATGGGTTAATCCAAGAGCATATAACGAAGAGATCGCGTTTACCTGACTCCTACAGTGTGTGCTAAGTACCTGTGTTGGTATCATGTGCTCGTCTTATCTTTCAAAAAGAAAATTTTCAGTGTTGCACTCCAAAAAGTGTTTCACTCACAAAAAATCATAATGTTTTTCGTACAAAACTTCAAGACGCATAAATGTTGCATTATAAGTGTCACTACAAACATTCTTCTACATGTAAAACATTTGTTTGACATTGAAGAAGTTCTCATAATGAACATCAGTGAAGAGTTTAACTTTGTCCAAAGAAGAGAAACTTGACTATTCTGCTGAGCCAGCAGTTATTGGTAGCAAGGGGCAAGACGCTTAAGGACTCCTTTGAGCACATCACAAGTTGTCTTCTCAAGATTCTGTTAATTTGGGGGCAATCAAATCGAAATTCAGCTCCTCGAATTTCCGCCAATCTAGGGGAAGGTCCTTAAAGAGCAATCAGCAGGTGATTTGGTCCTTCTCAAAAGAGCAGTTAGCCTGGGACAACTGTTGTTCCATGTTTCAGTCAAATTGAAGCAATCACCTCGAGACATGGGAGTCTCTCTAAGGTTGTTTACAGTGGGGCGTTTCACTCCAATCTCTGCAGAACTAATCATTTAGTTCAAATCAATTCGAGACAATTACTTCGACGCGTGGAAGCCTTCAAAAGCTCTTATCCACCAAGTTAGTCGCTCACTTGTTGATTGATCTGAAGCAGTTACTTCATAATGGTTAAAGCTCTCTTAATTGGAGCAAGTGTTCGTTCAAGAATCAATCAGCCTGAAGTAATTACTTCGAGACGTAGGAGTCTCTCTAAAGCTCGTCCTGGGGCAGGTCTTCCCGATGCTCGCATAGCTCCTTATTCAGATGCAGTCGATCTAAGGAAAATACTCGAGATGTAGAAGTCTTTCCAAGACTCATTCTAAAGCAAACTTGCTGAAAAGATTCATCTGAAGAAACTACTTCGAGACGTTGGAGTCTCTCCAATGTTCATCCTGGGACATGTCGTCCACCTACGCAAAGTCTGCCACTCTAAGATTTGATAAATCTAAGGAGGTTGTTTTGAGATGCGGAAATACTTCCAAAGCTCCTATCAAAGCATGATATTCCCATATCAGAATATTCGGTTCCTTTGAAATACTGATGATCAGTAAAGTATTGCGTCAGAATACAGGATGCCGGGGCACTCCTTTTCCAGAAATATTTTTAGAAGGTCTACCAGACCGAGGCATATTGCGATTCTGAAGTGCAAAATCTAATGCAGCTGCATTCCCACACATGGGGCACGTCTATAATCATCATTGTCTGATCAACTCAGAAGTTTGCTATTCTTCGTTCTAAAAGAATTAGCATTGCAGCCCTTCCAGCGGCAATTCAATATTTGGAGCTTGGTCAATCATCTTGTTGTGCCATGTTCTTTTATCCATTGATCCCCAGTGGCGTCAGGCATTCAGTTTGATAACTAATACATCAACTAGGATATTCATGCATAATTCATTCATTCATTCATCCATTCATGTCATATCACGACACATTCATGGCCGAGCCTTTGCCAGAATATGGAATCTGTTCAAAAATATTGGGTGTGGAAGCCAAAGATTTCAGGACAACCCAACTTTGCTCCCCAGTGACAAGAGAACATTCAGTTGAAAGACGTATTGACAATATTGTCAACTCCCCAGTGAAGTCTCTTCCCCAGAAAATCGATGGATCATCCCCAGTGAACTCTTATCACAACAAGATCGTTCATTTGGATTACCCAGTGATGTCTTCCTTCTCTCAACAGTCAGGAAATCATGCATCATTTGCATTAGAAAAAAATCATCATCTCATGCATATCATACTCATGCATTAGCTTCGGCTATTTGTTTTGCAGGTCTTTCAACTGAAACTGTAAATGTCCTCGTAAGGATCAAATTTGAAGGAGTAGTTCTCAGACGACAAATTATCCTCTATTCTCCGACACAAGTTATACACTTGTATGGATCTCCACAACCGATTTGGTTTCTCCAGTCGAGATTTCTTCCCCAGCGAAACAGTTCTCTCTTTCAGATGGACTCTAACGTCAGCAAATTTATTCAACTGGGAATCCCCAGCGAATTTTCCACACGGTTTTCTTACGAAGTTTCCCCCAACGAAGCTTATTTCTCTCCCCAAGCGAATATCCTTCAGAAAGGATTATTACAATATTATTCTTGGTATTTTCAAAGATTTCTTTCAGACAAAAATCTTCTCAGCAAATACTATTGGCAGTGGCTTCCACAATATACTCCTCTGAGCTGTTCTCAGAAAATTACATCAAACTTCTGGTGCGTTTATTTCCCCAGTAAGTTATCAACTACTCAACAATAAATATCCACTCGGCGGGATGTTTATTCAAATCTCAAGATATTTCTCCAACTCAGACGTTGATCTACCTATCCACTTGCTGCAACGCATTGTCCATACAATGTCAGCAAATTGAAGTTCATTACCCTAGAAGTTTTTCAGTCACAGGCGCTGAATCTGATTCTTCTATCAACGGTAAAGCTATCTGCATACAATTTGAAGATCTTGTCAACTCAGAAGTTGTTCAACATGTCCGTACATGTTCAGTAAGATCTCTCATCAGCAGAAATGTCGGAAACAAGATGTACCGACTTCATAAACATCTATATCACGCCGGTGTGCTGGATATTATTATGTTTATCCCCAGAGAATTGTATTCTTGGGTGCGCTACTGATTTTGTTCTGCGGGTAACTCGGAAGTTACACAGTCAAAGACATTCAGCATGCCATGGCTCCTCGCACTTTCGTGCACCAACAATTCCGATATTGTTCTAAGCCATCTATTCAGAGAACTCTTTGTTAAGTTCTCAATCCTGTCAATCAGGGAACTCTTTGTTAAGTTCCCAATCATGTCATTTCAATTCCGTTTAAGGTCTCCAGGTAGTCCTTAGTTCAGAGAACTCTTTGTTAAGTTCTCAGTCTTGTCAATCAGAGGACTCTGTGTTAAGTTCTCAACCATGTCATTTCGATTTCGTTTAAGGTTTCCAGGTATTCCTTAGTTTTCAGAGAACTCTTTGTTAAGTTCTCAACCGTGTAATTTTTCAATTCTGTTTAAGGTCTCCAGGTAGTCCTTAGTTCAGAGAACTCTTTGTTAAGTTCTCAATCATGTTATCAGAGGACTCTTTGTTAAGTTCTCAATCCTGTCATTCAGAGAACTCTTTGTTAAGTTCTCAATCATGTTATCAGGGAACTCTTTGTTAAGTTCCCAATCATGTCATTTCAATTCTGTTTAAGGTCTCCAGGTAGTCCTTAGTCAATCAGAGAGCTCTTTGTTAAGTTCTCAGTCTTGTCAATTTTTCAATTTTGTTTAAGGTCTCCAGGTAGTCCTTAGTTCAGAGAACTCTTTGTTAAGTTCTCAGTCTTGTCTATCAGAGAACTCTTTGTTAAGTTCTCAATCCTGTCAATCAGGGAACTCTTTGTTAAGTTCCCAATCATGTCGTTTTTCAATTTTGTTTAAGGCCTCCAGGTAGTCCTTAGTTCAGAGAACTCTTTGTTAAGTTCTCAGTCATGTCAAATTTCTCAGTATATTGTTTTTCTCATTCGCTTGAGAAGTTCGTTTCTTTTCTCATAGCATTTTCATTAAAATTGTTGTAAAACTCATTTCGGTTACACAGTTATCCCCAGTGTTGTCGAAATCTCCTAGTTATTTCTCACCGTGTACTTTTGTGTTAAAGCATTCCATTAATGCTTAGTAAGTTCTCTCTTCAAGTTTTTTTTCTTGGCTCCGTAACCAAGATATGTTATCTATTTTCTTTCGTGGCTTTGGTTTCCCGCGTCGGGCAAATTTTCGGGGTTCTCTAGTATTCAATCCTCTTCCACCTTGAACGTTCGAAAGTTGTCAATCTTTCTCACTTACCAGGTCTAAGATGATTGAATAGGGGCA
The DNA here is from genome assembly GCA_021764765.1 of Vicia sativa. Lineage (NCBI taxonomy): Eukaryota > Viridiplantae > Streptophyta > Magnoliopsida > Fabales > Fabaceae > Vicia > Vicia sativa. Next base: position 139,889,702 of record CM038794.1, read on the forward strand.
ACTGTCGCACCCCAAAATTTACCCTCCTTTCCATAATCTCTTTTTTGGAATATTTGTTCATGATCCTGTCTCTTGTACCCGCCCAAATTATTTGAAGCGAATAATTCGTCAAGGTGCGATAATTGTGCTTGATGCAAATCCATCCGATTTTCAGTTCACAGTTGTAATTTTTCTCAAGCCCAAAAGGAAGTTCAAAGTTTCGAGCCAATTGGGATATTGGTTTATGATTTAACAAGTTGGTCGTAAGTGTGAGTTCAAAGGAAATTTTGAATTCCACTTAAAGAACGATGCGAAATGGAATTATCGGATTTTTACAACAACTCGAATGTTCAAGGTTATAAGTTCGAATTCTAAGCCTTCAATTTACACCAACATCGGCAGATTGAAATCTCGAACACCATTCAGATGCGAATTTTATTCGAATGTTCTAAAATGCGTTACGAGTCCATTCAAAGTTTTTTGCAAGTTTTGGGAAAATTTTGCCAAGATTTGTTTATTTAAGGATCAATACGAGAATTATTTCGTTAACATTTCGAGACCATCACAAGTAAGGAATAATTATATTATGCAATTCAAGATTGTCACAAACAATAATAGAATTTCAACACCCATTCAAACTCAAATGGTTTACATATATCATTTCCAAACTACATAAGATTTGTTATTACAAACTCATATGTTTCATCTCAAATTTACAAGTCCTACGACTATTTTCGGCAAGTTTTGTGTCATGAAAATTATAAGAAAAGAATTGTTACAAGTATGTTCAGTTTGCAAAGTTCTACAAAGAAATCCTAAATTCTACAAGTTTCTAAAGCAATATCTAATGTCTACAAAAGTCTTGAAGCTTCTAAAAGTCTTGGCCTTTTTCTTGATTCGAGACTTTCAACTCATGGTTATCTTGAGTTATTCTCCGCCATCTTCTTTTCAAGCTCACCATTCCATGCCACATGAAACAAAGAAAGGACACAAGTTAGAAGCATAAACATAATTGAAACATAAGCGAAAAGCAAGAAAATTATCAAAATACTTTGTTTTTGTCGAAGGTCATCATTAGGCGTTGGCGGAATCGGGTTTTGAAACGATAAGCCTCACAATCGAAGATTAATCATCGCGAATGCTTGCTTGCAAATCACAAGCTAGCCGGTTCACGAACAAGTAATCGATAGCGACATTTTTCGGCAAGCATATGAAATGACATTTTCCGATAGCATACTAAGCGACAATGATTCTCTAAAAATAAAAATCGAGGCGACAAGCAACGGCATAAGCGGCGGCAGTTTAAAATCACGGACAGCAAGCACATCGGTTCACAAAATTGATATTCGGACAGCGAGCAAGTGTTATATCGTTCACGATCTAATATCTAAAGCAGGCGTTGAGAAGAAAGAAAGAAGCATTTTAATATTCCCACAAACATGTATAATCGGTTTATGACAAAGCCAACATGTGTAAGAGGCGGAGGACAATCTAGAGTAAGAAAGAGGAGAAGCAAGAGCATCAAGCACTTTACCACAAGCATGTGTATCAATTCATCATGATGAGAAATCACCACAGACATTGAGCCCATCAATTTAAGCCCCAAAAGTCCAAAGGTACAAGTGATCATCACGTTTAGTATCCCAAAGCAGACATCGGTTCATAACCAATACAAAGAACAGAGGCTAAGAGATAAGCTACAAAATCGAACTCGGGCGAATTCATCATGACCTAAGGAACTGGACATGCTAAGATCGAGGCGTAATTCAAGTGGATATAGAGGAGCGAAAGAAAAGAAAAACACAAGTCATAGTATCATTCTTACTCAAATGTACCGGAAAAACACAACTCGTAAATACCAACAAGCCAAAGAACATAACCAAAAGCAGAGAGAACTAGCAAACGTATAATCATCATGTCCCCAACCTAACGCCTTGATTATCTTTTAGTTTCGAAATCCTATTCGGATTTGAGAAAGAAGAAGAAGAAAATCGAAACGAACTCACCAGTGCGTTTGAAGCCACCATCACGCGTCTCAAGGATAAACCGAATCGCGTAGAGGTAGGGTTTCAAAACCCTTTTCACTTTCCTAGCAACCTGTAACAAACAAACAACGAAAACCCAAATCAAAAACAATCGAATCAAAACATGCAACCAGATTCCCGATCGCGGCGAGAGATGAAATCGATCGGTAAAGAGAGAGACGGAATCGATCGATGACGAGAGCGACAGAATGCCGGTGGCGAGTGAGAGAGTGAAAGCGGTCGCGACGGGGTTAGGCGAGAGAGATGAGAGGATCGGGAGAGCGGCGATTGAGGGTTGAGAGGAAGAAGATACGCATGCGTGAGAGAGGTTGGAGGATGATTGTTGTTGTTTCACCAAACAACATTCTTTTAATTAATTTATGTATTATTTAATTTTGTTTTCACAATTTTTCCAAAAAAATATAATAATAAGTAAATTATTTTATTTTATTTATATTTTTAAATTTTCTTTTCATAAAATCGGTGGTGACAAGTGTTACAAGGAAAAAATCTATTACTATTATTCCTATTTGTATTTTTATTCTTAAATAAATTTTCTACAAAAAATACAAGTATTTGCATAATGTACATATATGGTGCGATATTGCTTTTATTTTGGAACAATCGGATTATTCTGAGGTGGAAGCGTCGCACCCGGTTCACCAGCACATGGGGGTATTTTCGACTAACTAAAGTTCAGATGGTTTTCTTTCCACACTCCGCCCAGAATCAAGACGATCAGGCTATTTCTAAATTTTTGCCTATTTCATTTAATTTATTTTCTCGTAAATAAAATTATTGTGCGATGTAATAAGTAATTGTTAGATATGATAGTTTTTGTTTGATGACTTATCGATTAAACAATTAGTCGATTTTTCATCAAACAGAAAAGATCATCTCCAATAATTATTTAAATTTCCGATTGTATTGTATGATATTTTGTCTGTTTATTTACTTATTCAGCAATTATTCACCATTGTACACTCTGCACACGATTCAAAATTAAAATCAATTCGATTTCATCTTGATTGGCTCATACGCCGATTTCTTAAAGGGTCTCATGGTTAGGGATGGGCATGGCCATCCTTACGAGATTGGTTGAAGCCCTTGTTGCTTCAATCGATCATAACCCAAAAAAACATTGGTCTATATACCAATTACCATGCACCAGGGTCTCATGGTTGGGGATAGGAGCACCTGTCCTCACGAGGTTAATTAAGTCCATATACTTGATTAATCATAACCCGCTTCCATTTTCTCTCAGCACGCGCATCAGAATGCTTTCATAACTTAATGTTCTAAACCTCGATCCAACGTCGAGTTGCTTTTCAAAACAATTTCATAAATACTCTACTTCTCCCTCCTCCCAAACATATGGTAGTCAGTCCAGTATCGACCCTCGACCGTATGTTTGGTGTCTTAATTGAATTAATCAACGTGAACCATGTTTCACCTCACCTTTTCTTAACAAAAGCTTTGGGTAGAAAAAGATGATTCGGATGTTTCTGTCCACTCATCCGAGTAATTGGGGCGTTAGCCGTTGAACGCTTATGGTCCAATACTTGTCCCCCACATAAAAACAATTCAACTCACTCAAAACTCCTTTTATCGCTCATACGCGATCATAAGATCTCTTTTCAGATAAAGAGGGTGCAATAGTCGTTTCAAATACGAACAAGGACTTAAGCTTTTCAAACAAACAAACAAGTCCTAGTTCAAAGCATTTGAAACGTCTAAACGCACGATTTTTCAGATAAAATCAATGCAACCAATTAAAACCTTTTTAAGAGGAACTACAGAGTTTTGACTTTCCCATTGCACGAGGGAATATGTAGGCCCGCGGTTCAAAAACCGTGTCAAACTCAAAATAATAATAAACAAATTCTGTTTCTTTTATAACTTAGAGATTAGCGAATATACACACACACTTAGAACTAAACGGGTCCCATCGAGTACGATGGATGTAAGGGGTGCTAATACCTTCCCCTTACATAACCGACTCCCGATTCCAATTTTTTTTGGTCGCGTAGACCGTCTTATCCGCTTGTTTGGGGTTTTATCTATATTTTCCCGTTCCTTTTGGAACGAATAAAATTAGGTGGCAATTTCACTGTTTTCGAGAATTTAAAAGATTTTTGAAAATCGAGCCGCTTCATAATGACTTGCATGTCATGTTTGAATTTGTTTTATTGGTGAAAATAATGATTATAGTATGGGATGTAATCATTGCTAATACATGAGTTATTTGTTAATTTCGTTGTGTAATGCATATTCTAAATGAATTATAATTTTGAATAAGTGTTATTCCTATGACCAGGTGTATTATTAATTGACATGTTTGTTTTGTTGGTTTTTAGAAAGCTTTTAGTTTCTGGAAACGTCGATGTGACACCCTTTGTGTATATGCATGTTATTTAACTCTAATTATATGCTTATGTATTTGGGGTTATTAGAAAGGGGTGTTACAAATATGATTACCTGTTTGAAAGTGGTGGCAAGCTAGGGTTGAAGTGATTTTCGAATGAGAAGCGGCGGCAAAAAGGTCTTTGTAGGAGAAGTTGAAAAAGGAAATAATTTTGGAATACAAAGGAGACGTTATTAAAGGAAAAAGTAGCGTGTTTTCATTTAAAACCCACTGACTGCCATCATTACATCTAAAAATTATAGGTGACTGTTGGGAGACTATGGCGTGAAACACACGCGCTGATAACTCAATCACGACCGACACATACCTCGGCTAGGATCCATGTTTTTTCCTGTCGACCATAAGTCTTTAGAGCAAAAAGCCATATGCTCGGGGGGCTTATGTACGCGCATAAAATCCATTAACCGAGGTATGGTGATTAATTAAGGATTTATAGTAAAAGGTATACGCCGACTGCTTAAGAGGTTTTTCCGGGTTATGGAGTCGGGAACATCGACGACCACATCACCGGAATACGAAGAGATTCTCACCTGACATATACCCTAGATCCAGGAGGTTACAAATAGTCCGACAATTATGAGGGCGTTATGCATAAGTCGGATCATTAAAGACGTAACTGCCATTTTAAGCCTGACGACGCACATTACTTTATTCATCATCATTAGTGACAGCGGATGTTATAGGCAATTAAGGCAACTCAATTACACTAGATGAAGGGGCACGAAAGTTATGAGCAGTAGTATATGAGAGCCAGACACCTCTATATAAAGGGCTCCCGATTGAGGGATAAGCAAGACATATAGCTTAGAGTACAAGTCAACTTACTTGTAGCTCTGAATCCCTAAACATGCTCATATAGTTTTCTAGCAAGAACAGCGCCTACATATAAAAATAGAGTGTATGCGCCATCTGGGATGACGCCTTCACTTGAATGGGATCTGAAACATGGTTATTTGCGTAATTTTCTCCGAAACGTGGTTATTTGTGTATTTTTTCCAATACTTGGTTATGTATAAAAAAACTCAAATGTTGCAGATGCGGTTGATTTTGTTATTGGTGATTTTGATATTGAAGAAAGAGATCTTAGATAAATAAACCTTCCTCGAAACTAAATATAGTAGACAATAGAGTTATTTTATTATAAACTAATCAATTAGATTATATTGCAATTAGATTTTATAATTTTGTACTATTTTGTTATATGTGATACTTTTGTTTAAGATTTGAATTTAAATTATGAACTTGTGAATTTATTTAGAATATGATATTTTAAAAAAAAATTAAGTGTAGATTATATTTTGTAGAGACTAAATCATCATATTCGACTAATTTTATATCTATATAGTTTTGTTATAATGACCGATCTGTTCAACCGAGTTATCCGATTCAATCTAATTTAGTCATGTGGTTCGTACAATGATTCGATCAACAAATCAATAATCCAGTATCCTCGTTGGTTTGATGTCCGATCCAATTTTTAAAATACTGATTCAAACATGTATTCATCAACTTATTATTAATAATATGAATTAAACTATTTCCTATAGAAACAATTAAAAGATATATCTTTATTAAGAAGCATGGAATAAAATAGTAGGTCCTATTAAGTAAAGAGTCCAAATAAATAATTTTCATATCGGGTCATATTATTATTGATATGTGATGGTATGGTCCTAATAATATGAGGACTATAGGATTGGGAAAGAAAGAAAGAACCACTTACACACTGAACACTGAATACTAATTATGCTATGTCCCTTCATTCACTGAACTTTCACTTCCACTATAACTAACATGCTCTCACCCACTGTTACACTTTCCTTCCACTTCCACCCATGACTTCCAAAACGCGTCGTTTAACCACCTGTCACCGCCACCCTTCCAAACCCATCACCGGTTTCTGCGCTTCCTGCCTCACCGAACGTCTTTCCGGCATCGAGTCCTCTTCCACTGACCCCCAACTCCGCCGCACCAAATCCTGCTCCGGCAGCGGTCGAACCTCCGTTGCTGTTGAACCCCGCCGTAGGTCCTGCGAGATCCTCGCTGCACCGGAGCTCAAACATGGCTCGCTGTCGGACCTCTTCAATCTCGACGATGAGAAGAAGAAGAAGCGGACCTCGAATCGGAATGTTGATGAGGTTGGTGAGTTCGACGGCGGTGAGACTCTTAGGGTTTTGGTAGAAAATGAAGAAGAGACGAAGACGATGAAGGAGTTTATAGATCTTGAAATTCGTAACGGGAAGAACGGGGGAAGAGATTCGAGAGGGAGTTTTTGGGATGCGGCTTCTGTTTTCAGCAAGAGGTTGAGGAAATGGAAGCGGAAACAGAAGTTGAAGAGAAGCGGCGGTGCTTGCGACGGTTCTGTCACCGGAAATGGTGTTGGTTTGACGAGTATGGAGGTTGGGAAGGATAGGAGAAGGAATTTTAGAGAGACGCAATCGGAGGTTGGAGAGTATGGTTTGTCATCATTGGGAAGAAGATCGTGTGATACTGATCCTAGGTTATCTGTGGATGATTCGCGGTTTTCGTTCGATGCGCCTCGAGCTTCTTGGGATGGTTATTTGATTGGGAAAGCGTGTCCGAGGTTTTCGCCTATGGTTGCTATTAATGGTGATAGGGTTTTGGTTGAGGAAGAAGAAGAAGGAGAGGAAGAAGAAGAAGAAAAGGTGGTGAATTTGGAAAATGGTGGAGAACATTATCCTGGTGGTTCAGATGAGACAAAGCATTATTATTCGGATAGGAGAAGGAGAAGTTTTGATAGGTCGAATTCTCGTAGGAAATCGATGGTGATTGGAGATGTTGATGAGTTGAGAGTGATGTCTAATGCGAAGGTTTCACCAGCCACGACTGAGTTGTTCTACGGTGCAAAGGTCTTGATCACTGAGGAAGATTTGAAGGGTGCTAAATTGAATCCTAAGAATAATGTTTTTGTTCATTCTGGTTGTACAACAGGGTCTTCTTCTAAGGAAGCTTGCGATGTTGAAATCGGAGGTGATCAAAAGGGACCGAACAAGTTTCACAAATGGGGAAAGTTGTGGACAAAATTGGGATTAGTACAGAGGAGAAAGGAAGATAAATTGGGCGAAGAAGAATGTGCTTCTGGCGATGTTGTTAATAAGCCAATTGCCGAGTCTTGGCAGAAGCTTAGGAGGGTTGTTAACGGACAAGGTAGCGAATCAGTTAGTGAGAAGCTTATTCGTAGCTATAGCGTTAGTTGTAAAAACCATAGTAGAATGTCTGGTTTAGTCAATGGCCTTGGAGGTCCTGAAACCAAAGGCAATGTTTTGAACGGAAGACAAGAGCTTGCGCTTCAAAGGAACCGAAGTGTTAGGTATTCGTCGAGTAATGTCGACACCGGCCTGTTAAGATTCTATTTGACACCGTTGAAGAGCTATAGGCGAAGCAGGTCTGGAAAGAGTAGCCGGATTTGAATCCATCAGCAAGAAGTTTGTTGTAAAGATGTAACTTTTGGCTGGAAAAATTATATATAGTGTTGTTGTTTCTCTCCATTAGATAAAGTTCATCACCCTGTTAAATTTTGGTTGCAATTGTTCACATTATATGTTTGTAGCTGAATAGAACATTGATACCACAGTATTATTGGCATAATAAATTTCTGATTGCAACAATGCTGAGAGTAACATGATCTATAACACTAGATTTTACTAGCTTTAATGCAAAATATGCAGGTTAGGTTTTCAAAAATTGTTCAGGTTTCATCAAATAATGACTAAAATTTCATTCATATGTGTTGAATCTGGTTCATTTTACTTATTCTGACAGTTAAAAGAGTGAATGTTTGGATTTAGTCTATGTTGGTAGTAAGGTCTTATTATAGCAAGTTTTTCTGATCAGCTTCAAGAAACATTATCATCAGCTTCAGATCTTGACCAGGTTGATGTCAGGTTTCTAGCAGTTAAGGTTGTACAGTTGAAACTTGACTATTCATAAAGTGACTAAAGTTTTCACTTTTATCTAGTCCTTCTACCATGTTGTGTCTCTATGTATAAGAACATTAGTTGACTTTAATTTGAAATTTTTTCCTTTGCTTAAACATTATAATTGCGCAAGTTCATTGTTCGGTGAACCATGAAGAGAAATTGAATTGGATTCTTCCACACCAGTGATATTTTTCTGGAGGATTCTTCTTGTTTCCCTTCATGTCTTTCTTTACAGGGACATGATATAAAAAGCTTGATCCTTTAAACGGTGGAGTACTTGATTGCTAAACAATATCTTTTGAAAGGTTATTTAAGTTGAAACGAAACTCATCAAGTAAATTAAATACCCAGAGCCACTTGATTGGTAAACACAATGTTTAAAAATTTGAACAGAATGTCAAATCATCAAGATCTTTGAGAATGAGATACGGTTCATGTGTATTAAATTAATTGAATTGAGATAAAACCACAATTGAACCATTTAAATAACCAAACCGTTGCAGTTGGCTCACTTACTAGACGACTTATACACCCAAAGGAGGTCGGGATTCAACTCTCGGAGAAGAAACATTTTTTTAGTAGAAATATAATATATTCTATGCAATTAATTTCTCGAGTTTGAGAAGGAGAAGAAACATTTTTTTAGTAGTAATATAATATATTCTATGCAATTAATTTCTCGAGTTTGAGAAGACTAATGTGAAATAAAACTTCCTCAAAAAATTCAACATTCTTTTGTGTCTAGGATTGAATTCGAACTCATAACCTCTACTTAAATTTAAAAAAGATCTATTATCATCTCATTCAAGTGTTTTTGAGTCATTCATCATAGTATTATTCTCACTCAAGCATGCAGTCAAGTGTTTTTGGGTCATCCATCATACTATCAAGCACGCAGTCGAGTGTTTTTGGGTCATCAATCTTAGAACCATTCTCACTCAAGCACAGAGTTAGTACTAGTATCATCGCACCTTGCTATTTAACATTTGTTACAACTAAGCTTGCATGAACGAGTAAAAGTTGATGCTAATAAGAATTCAAGCTTAACAAGCAATTGTTTTTTTGAGACAAATGACACTATTACTTGGATCTATAAACAGAGCATCAGTTATTGACAAATTTGTTCCACTTCTATTGCCAGAATTGTGTAAAAATGAAAATAAGAAAGCTATAAAAAGCGTAACATCCAGAAATTGAAATTACTTACACAAACACACGTGCATTCACACCAACAAAGAAAAACAGAGTGAAGAGTCAATAATCATTCTGTATTAATCACCATTCTTATCAGATCATTATTTATCATTTAGAAACCATATGTTTCCTAAAGTATACAACTTTATCAGTTCAAGAACCATAGGAGTGAAACTTGAATTCACAATGCAGTCACTCCACATCAATGCCCTTATCTCGAAGCTCGGCAACAACCTCATTCTTCATCTTCAACCACATCTTCTGAGCTTCTTCATCACCCTTCTTTTCTTGCATCTCCTTCTCGCATCCACACGCATCCTTATCACTTTCAATCAACCCTTTTAGGGTAGCTCCAACCATCTTTCCTTTCGCTATGAACTCCTTCACCGATTCTACATCACTAGGGTACAAGTTTGCTTGCTCAAGCTTCTCCTTTAGCTGCGGCGACTTCTTCCTCCACCATTCCATTGGTGAAGAAGAAGAACCATTGTAAATCCATAAAGCCCCAAGTATGGTGTAGGTGCAAAGCAAGGCCTTCCCAATTTGTTTATAGAAGTAGTAGTCTTCGCTTTCTACCCCGATTTTATTCATGTATTGTTTTGCACGCATTGAACTCAACATATGAAAACCTACATTGGAAAATAAGAACAGAATTAAAGAATAATTTAAGGAGAGGTTGAGACATTTTATCGAACAGTTGGTGAGCAAGTTTGATTACACATAGAAAGTTACCTGTTTTGGGGTCCTTTAAACGCTTGGGAGACATTTTGAAAGTGCAAACTTGATGAGAGTGTTAGTTTATGGAAGGGGAGATTATTTTATTAATGATAAGCTTCAAAATCGAAAGGGATAATGAGCGATTGTTTTTGCATAAGTTGCCAGCGAGCAGTCATGAGGGATAATAAGCGATTATTAAGCTTATATGCATTATTTATATGCATTATGTGAAATTGTGTAAATATTTATGTTAAATTACTGAGAGTCTTTTAAATAATTTAATTATAATAGATTGATTATATTGTTTTTGAGATGGTGATTTAAATTAACTAACTCTTGTATCTTTGATATTTTTTTCTAAACTCCTTTTCAAAAAAGTTAAAGTGACACTAATAATACGGATATTTTACTTAACATAAGCTAGAGACCATAATTTAATCATATAATAAAATTTTTCAGAATTCATTAATGCATACAAATATTTTTAAATTAATTAAAATGTACAAAAAAGAAAAGAATTAAATAAAAATAGTAAAACAGAAAATAAAATTCTCAGAAAATTACATGAATTATAAAACGAAAAGAAAAAACATATTTAATATGAATTTTGAAAGTTAAAATAAAATTAATATAAAATAAAAGACTAAATTACATGTTTGGTCCTCCTATTTTAGTATTTTTACAATTTTAGTCCCCCTATTTTATTTTTAAATATTTTTTGTCCCTATTCCTATTTTGGCTAAAAAAAACAACTGTGTTTCACTTTTTAAAATAAACGTTTTTTTTTCCTTGTAATTGTATAACACACAACTGATATTTTACATATACCACGTATTTTAAAAAGTGACATATAAACGTTTTTTTTAGTCAAAGTAGGGATGAGGGACCAAAAGTGTTTAAAAAGAAAATAGAGGGACGAAAATCGTGAAAACACTAAAATAGGAAGACTAAAATTGTAATTTAGCTAAAAAAACAACATAAATATCAACGATAAAAGTATTAGTTAACATAAATGACCCACATGTAGCAAAAACAAAATGAATGATCAATCTATTACCATTAAATAACTTAAAGGATCATGAGGATAATTTAATCAAATATTTATATATTAAAAATAAATAAATTACTCTTGTTAAATCGGATCAATTTATAATTATCTACAGACATTAAACTATCTAATTTTAAGAGGTAAAATTTTAGTTATTAAACTATTAAACAGAAAATAAAATATAAATATTAAATAAATAAAATTAAGACAAATAATTATGAATTATAGGTTTGATTCACCTTTGATTATGAAAATTTGATATACTTGTAGATATTGTAAGTCGTTTTAACTAATTATTTAAACAGTGGTAATTTTAACTAATGTAAAAAAATCATGTGTCAGCCAATTTTGATCTATCGCATTAACATTTTTGTCAAGTCTTCATTTTGATTAAGATGTTAATGTAAAAACGGTCATTTTACAGCGAAATTATTTATACTAAATGTAATTTTAATATTGTCATGACGGTTGGTATCATTTAGACTAAATTGTAATTGGTTGGTAATTGGGTTTATAATCAGGATTGAATATCCCTAATACTCTTTTAATTCAATCTTGCTTAAAAAAACAAGCACCAATGATGAAAAGGAGAAGAAAATAAGTCAGTTGTCAATAACTAACTAAACACTAATAGATTAGAAGTTAATTATTATGGTTGAAAGTTATTATTAGAAAAGTAATTTAAATAAAATGGATCAATGTTAGAATTGTGAACGAAATTACTTTTTCTATAAGAATTTCAAACACTCTCAATAATTTTAGAGTTGAAATGCAAGAATACCCATAATAATTCAGTTTATAATCGAGTTTGTATAAAATCGACGAAAACTCGAATGTGGGGAAGATGAAATCTGGAGTTTGTGTGAAGAGTATAGGCTTTTTTAAGGTATAATTCTGAAATCGGAATGCTCAATTCATAGGCTAAATTGGTGTTGTTTCATAAAATTGTGACCCTTCATAAAAGAAACACTTTCAACAACATTTTTTTTCTTCCAAATATTGCATTGTCTCGCTTACAACAACACTTTTAAAACGTTACACTATTCGCATACGACAACTATTTTAAAAAATTATATTGTTTCGTATTTTGCAACACTTCACAAAGTGTTTCCTATTTCTAAATTTAAAATATAAATTGTCTATTATAACAATTCACGAAGTGTTGCCTATTTTCAAATTTAAAATATAAATTTCACATACATATTTTAGGTGAATTTCTTAATCCACCCCATCGGGTGAAATTAAACCCCATGCAATTCCAAAAATGCCCCTCTATAACCAGAAGTATACTTCCGGTGCGCACCACTTTCTGAAATATTTGAGGAAAAACCGGAAGTATATCTCTGGTTCCAAATCGAAAGTATACATCCGGTTATGAGCATGACAGTAAGCAGAAAAGTAGAACTAAAGCAATAATTAGAAAAGATATAATTAGAAATTTAACAATGTATTCAATTTATAAATCAAATAAAAGACCTACAATTTATAGATCGGATAAAAGAACAAAAATGTTATCCAAAATATATTTCATAGTAATGGTATCCAAAATACAAATTCGATACAATACAAAATCAAAAAACTAAGGTCAAAATACAATAAAATAGAACTACTAGGTATGGCGGACGATGAGTCGCTTTGTCACCCTCGAGGCGTCCCTCCGTTGTCTACTGTATAACAGAGAACCCTGAGCCTCTGCCATGATGGCTTCCAAAACTCCTCTAACATCGGATCCGTCAGGAAACAACCCTCTGTCACTGCCATCCCTAGCAACCTCCATGATACGACGACACCTAGGAAGGACGTCCTGAGCATGATCCCTCATCTCCTGTTCCTCCTCCAGGATCTCCTGATGAACCGGTCTGGGTGGGTTCCCTGGAGCATCCTCTATCATGTATGGATGGGACACCCTAAGAACCACAATATGTAACCGTACATGAAACTCCAGTCGTCTGGAGCCACGGTACTCCGGGCCTCCTCAGGTACGAGATGATTTTCAAAATCATCAAAAAGCTCATCCATCTCCCTCCTCTTCATTGTCGAAAGAGCACATACACTAGGATGTCGATGAATGGTCTAGGTATACTCGAATTGATGCATCACTCTCTCGGACATATAAAGGAGCAGTCTTCCGAGTACCGCAGGCCAACCAACCTGTAAATAGTGAAACCCCATCAAACGGTATCGTCTCACGGTGGTCGGCGTAGGCACTAAAGTAGATGTCCTCATGCACTATCTGGTCCAAGTAAACCCGATACGACAGTGTCTCATGATTTCCTCTGAGCAGATCGTAAGTGCAGACACACAACATATCCTTAGTATAACCCTTAGCAAGTGCCCATCCAAAAATACGGGGGAAATGTTGTAGGATTCATCCCTGAAATATCAAAATTAAACTAGTTAGTTTCAAAATCAAAATAATTAAAAAGGAAGCCAAGAGAAATAATTTATACCGTCAACAGAGACATGTTGTCGGTGATCTGCCTTGTCCTCCACTTAGTCCCCTCAATCAACTTGGTATGCAAGTAAACCAAGCAGGAAGCCCCCCCAATTCCACCCATTGATCGCATCAAAATTAGCAAAGAACTTAAGGTACATGATGTCAGTGTAAGTGGCACTAGTGTCCACAAATATCTGGGTGCCAACAAGATACAAGAGATATGTTTTCATTGCATATCCCTTGTGAAGGGTAACCTTCTCGGGATCACCATCAATAGCTGTAGCAAACACAAACTCATTTGGAAAAACCTCATTCAACCAGCTATATCTCAAGTGGCAACCACTAGTCTTATCAACCTCTGTCAGGTCCTTCTCCATGGTAACTCCTAGCCTATCAACCGGCAAAGTAATGGACTCGTCTTTCTCCAACTTCTGGTGATCCAGAAACCGCCCTCTGATCGGAAGGTGAAGTAGACACATGACGTCATTGAGTGCGATCGGCATCTCTCCATGTGGTAGATGAAACAAAGACGTCTCCTCGTGCCACCTCCCTACAAAAGCATTGATCATCCTCCAGTTAACCATGTTATATTCATAGAGGATCAAATATCTCAACCCTGTAAGGCGTAGAAGATCATCAAACTATGGCTCGGGATGAAGACTAAGCCTGTTGATCTTCCTTCCATGGCTTATGAACTGCAAGAGATCATTCCATACCATATATGTCTAGCCACATGGATCAGATAAAGAGGGAGCAGAGATAAGTTAGAAGCCCCCT